>CAJFCO010000086.1:1278162-1465683 GCA_904066015.1 Synergus gifuensis
CGTGGGTAGGAAAAAGCGACCCCTTTCTCGTTTCCTTTCTTCCCTTCGACGATTTTATTCTCTAAAAGACAACGTGCTATTTTTGTATAGATATAAATATCACGCGTAGTCATTCTTATGATGGTTAATCGTTATGCGATTTATAGGATTTATATAGATGGGATTTAGAATGTTGACTGAAGGGTAAAAATTGATCAGAACTAATTGTTTTTAAACAATTTTTTCATTTAGAATAATATTTTTCTTTTTTATCACCGCACATAAAATTGTTCTGGCATAACTGCAATTGATTGCTTCCTACATAAAGATTTTCCATAAAACATTTTCATTATATGGAGTGACACAATTAAACAGAGTAAAATCATGTTTACCTAACGAAGTTTTCTGGAAAGGAAAGAGACCATTAACTCTTTCGACTTCCTGGAGAGAAATAATTACGAAACTCTTCACGTTATTATTTATCAAACTGATATTTCAATTTTTTACTATCTTTCAATCATGAATATGAACATTCTTTCATTCATCATGAAAATAAAAGTGAAATTAAATTCAATATTTCAAGAAGAGAGAAAAAATCTTGGATGGCAAGGATCACTCTTGAATCGCGATTTTCTCTCGAAAATAGTTAAGAAGCTAAGAATAACGAGCATTGTTCTTCCCTCGAGGTAAAAAAAATAGACCAGAGTTTAAGTGGACTCGGTCGAACGACTCGGCCGATGAAAAGTTCGTTTCGTAATCCGTAACTTATAACGGGTCAATCGGCAACTCATAACGAGCCAATCGTGGGTGACTGCGGAAATAGTGCGCCTTTCGTGAGAGAACGAAATGTATTTTTTTCCCACTAGGACGGAGATTATTTTTTCAATTACGTCATTTGTTTTTGTTTCCGATTCTATTAATTCGGTATTATATTCTGCTCAAGTTTATAAACAACTAACCACATGTTTCAAGAAAAAATTATTAAACTTTTTTAGAAACAGATTTAGGAAAATTTCTTAAATTTTAGAAAATTGTCCAAAAATTTTTAGTGAATTTCCAGATATTTTAGGGAATTTCCCTAAATCGCCAAAAACGATTTATTAAATTCACAATAATAATGTGCACAATATGCGAAATGTTTAGAAAAATAGACATGAATTCCAGCAAAAAATGTCTGCACCTTCTGAATGTGCTTGACCCGCTTAACTCTCGACTTTTATTATCAGCGACATGGACGACATTGACGATACAGTTCTCTGATTCCTCAACCTTGGTCCCTTTCATGTCTTCTCCGTATTCATCTCAGCTGGAAACCTTGAGAAACGAAACGATTTCTGCACTCAATACCTGTTTATCGTGAAGAGTCAGCCAATGAGAATTGCCGTCACTTTTCTCAGCGTGCAATTACTGTAATTTTAATTACAGGACAGATCAGGTGTGAAATTGTCTTCTGTACCCGTGTACCGATATCTCAGACGATGTAGAGTAGTTTCTACTGGTCCAGCGAGCAAGAGAAAGAAACAGAGAGAGAGAGAGAAAGAGAGAGAATGAAAAGAGTGAGATGGAGAAGTGAGATCAGAGCGCAAAGTAATGATAAGGGTGGGTGGAGAGAGGGGGTGGGTGGGGGAGAGAGAGGACCTGATCGAACGTGAGAGAAATAAGGAGAGAAGAGAAAAGAAGTGTAACTGCTGCGGTTTTTGCCACCACGTCACATCCGGCCATCCGTCCACTAAAGTACTTAGTAAGCTTATAGGTGGAAGCGTGTTTACTCATCAATAACCACCGCAGTTACGAACTTGAACCAAGCGTGTCGTAGAACAGAAAGTTTCGCATGGACTCTCGGCTCTGAGCACAGTCGACGTATTTAGAGACATAAAGTAGCTACCAGGACAAATTGTTAAATAATTTCGACAAATCCCACAGAAACAATTTCAACTTTCGTTGTCGGAAATTCGTACGATTATTGGTAGGGATCGGTGGTAATTTCCATGCCACCCCCATCTTTACAGCTCTTATCAGCGGAGCTCTTTTGATTGAATGCGTTCGAGTATCCGTTGAAGAATTTCTTCATATTAAAATCATTTCCAACGCGCGCTGATCCTGCACAATTCCTTTGGACCCAACATTCGCTCGCTCCACTCCATTCCACTCGATACAGACTCTTGTAAGATTAAGCAGGGCTTCCTCGAGAGCAGTATTAAATTATTGGGGGCGACCACCCCCCGACGGTCTATTCATATGCTGTAAAAGAATCTCTTCTCTCCTTAGTTCTTACTTTTTCGCTCGTAATCAAATTCTTACATGGGAAAAATACGATTTTACGTTTCTGGCACAATTTCAGGTATATCAAGTATAAACGATATTTATGCGATATTATTATGCCCATAAAACTTGTAAACGATGTTCATTCAATATTGAATGTCTAAGCTGCAATTTTTTTTTTCAGGACAAATGACTATCCAAAAATTATGGAACGAATAAGCGATACTTATATTATAAGTGTTAGGGGAAACTCACCCAACGGTAGATAGGGAAAAAAATCCACAGCGTCAGTTTCCAATAAGAAAAGAAAGATATAAAAGAAAGTGTCATTAAATAAATTACTTAATTGTATTAAATATTTTTATTTGTCTGCATATATGTCAGTGGTCTGCATATATAACTGAGAATCAGCGAAATTCTACTGATTCAGATATAGAGAGTAGATAATCGTTGGTGGTTTTACACCTGGGCATGATAGAATAATTAGATATCAGTAATAACAACTTATAATAAGTATACTTTTACTTAAAATTAGTTATACTGATCTAGTAATAGGCCTATACTGATCTTTCTATAATATCTTTCTTTTTTAAGGAAAAATTTTTCTAATCTTTTTTTTTTTTCAATAAATATACATCTTTTATTCAGATCGGAAGTGCTAGATTTGCTAGAAGCAGAAAGCATCGATTGGCTATAACTCGATGTGTCGAGCCAAATGCCGGATCTCGATAATAAAATAAATTCCTGTCCGCATTTAACGGTAACTAGATCATCGATACGCGTCACCCCGTTATAGGAAATATCTCGAGATTGGTAAAAAAGCGTGAAGCACGAGCTATCGCGGGCAAGAACGTGTCTATATCCACGAGGACGGTGGTGAATAGCGTCTCAATCTTCGCTGAGCAATCTTTCAACCATAAACAAACTCGTTCACATATAGATCGTCGTAGCAATCACTGGAAACGGACGTGGAGGGCACCATTCGCGGGTTGATCTAAAGTCACCCCGGACGATAAATTCTCCCGAAGGAATAAAATAGATCTCGACTAATTGTGGGAGATGCACGACTCACTTACTTGCTCGCTTGCTATACTTGACTCCTTCTCCTGATCTTCTCCCATCTTTCTTCCTTTTCTCTCGCCAAGTATCGCCTCGCTCTACATCCTCTGGAACATATACTGTTCAACTTGTTGGTATCTGTTGGGATTCATACAAATGTTCCGTGTATGAGGCATTCGACGCGGATTAAACGTTAAACATTAAACCTCCTCGAGGTCAGGTTATACACACACATTTCAAGATCTTCTGTAGATTTAGCGATGAATTCAAACTTAGGAAGTGCATCTTATCATAACTTTCCATTTCGCACTCCTACTGCTTCGTTCTGGTGTGATAAGCCCTGATGTGATCAAATACTAACGATGATTTTATTTTTAACCTCATTAACCCTTTCTTAAAACCTAATTTATTTGAATTTGCACTGAAAAAAAAAGAATAGGTAGTTAGGCCAACTACTTTGACTTTTAATATCTGCCATTGCTATTTTATTGGTAGTTGGTCCTACACAATATCTATTTCTTTTCAGTGTGAATTTGAATTGAAATAGATTGAAATGGAACGAAAAAATGCTGCCGTACATATTAAGAAGATATACATTTGGAAACCCTCCGCTCTTTGCTACCTTCAAGTTTGCAAGATATGTATATGCTTATTCGTATGGAAATTCAGGACGAGTAGACACAACCTAAAAACAAACTAAGCAGCAAAATAACAAAAACACTTGCTGATGCTTCAGATTTGCTACTCTTGCAAACTTGAGCCGTAATTCTAACAAACTTTATCCTCGGTACTTGTGCCTAACACAGCAAACATGCACATAAAACTCAACATCGACCCAGACCTGACTAGATTTCAGCATCTAGCTCGCCGCCTGTATACGAAGTAAAACAATCCGAGTTGCATCACAGGCGTGGATCACATCTTTGCCACGTGAGGTGGGAGTCCTGTGAAGTGTGGGGGAGGGGAAGGGAGGTTCAAACATAGCATCAGCGAATAGATGAGGGGAACGATGGATGGGGGTGAAAGGGGGCCCTCGAAGCACAGGTCGAGGGGTCCGGGTCACACGATCCTGGTTGATCTTTGCGCTCGTGCGATCTCTCCTACCTCGAACCCATCCGAAGGCTACAAACACCTTCACGAACTTTTGTTCCAACCCTTTTTAAGTAGGAGCAACTATACTGACAAAGAAAATAAACAATGACCTTCCTTTTATATTAATCAAAGCTAATCAGTGTAATTAAAGTGTCTCACTAGGCTTATCTGATCAGCTGGAGGTCGACTACGCTCAGCTTGCTCACTTCACACTTTAGACTTTCGAGATTTCACTTTTCGTTTGCAGCACTATACCACTTGGGTGATTAGAAATACATACTTAGTACATTGTGTATTATATCAAGGGCAGGAAGTATAGCCTCTTTTCGACCTATTCTGTCTCTAGGCGCGAAACATTAATTTTCCGCCCTCTCCCTTGTGAAAAGTTGTTAGGGCTTTACATTGATCAGGACTAAATTAATCCGACTAAACTTTAATGTGGCGCTAATTAGACGGACTAATGTGGTGCTAATTAGATCGACTAATCGATAATAATTGTTTTAAAACACTGTTAATTATTGAAAGAGTGGGCCGTGTACTGTTTCATCACCAATCTCTCAGGGAGATTGTTTTGTTTCCCCCAACTAATTCTCGTTTTTGGTCATAAATCAAGGCTATTCACGTAAGAAGTGGTATAAACTTTAAATTGAGAAACCAAATCTGCGTCCACAAAAAAAAATACAAAAGACAAGATGGGAATATAAAAACGAATAAGATTTGGGTTCCGTAAACCGGGGACAAAATATTAGTTTATTTCTTAAAGAAAATTCACTCATACAAGTATATTACAAATCCTCATCTTCATCCTGGTTCAAAATACCCCATCAGACAAAAAGCCATCTTCGAAAAGCCAAGGGTTACTTCAAATTACTTGAGAATCGTAAATAAAATCCCGGAGCGAATTCAACAGTGGGATGTTGGTAGGTGGGTTGATTAGTGTGCAAGATGGAATGAGGTGGAGGTGGAGGGGTGTAACGCGAAAAAAGGTGCGGTTCGCGCCTCTTCGCGTCTGTGCTGCCATCTCGAAGGAATGAAGGGGTGAAGGGTTGAGGGGTCCAGATGAGCTAAGATGGCGTCGTGTTTACTTCGTTAAGCAGTTAATTACTCCGCGAGTCCCCGGGTCCTGGCAGAGAAGGACGATGGACGCTCAACGAATCAGGGGGTGGGGGTGGTGGGTGAAGGCGAGGGTGGCTGCAATCCAATGTAGACGTAAACGTAGACGTAATACGTAAATGAAGAAAATCTCACGATTCTTCCTCAAGAGCCTCCCTACCCGGTAAATCCGATCGAGTCCTCGGCCTCCAATCTATTTATCTATTTATCTCGGGCCTGCCAGCCTAATAAGTTGATATTAAAATAAGGACGCCACCTGCAAGTTGTTATAAAATCAACATCCTCACTCAGTTTCCTCTGATGGACCAACTCCGAATGGTGTTGATTCAATTGGGTTAACCTTTCAATTAGTCGCCTGAATTATCTCTTGGGAAAAAAAATATATTCTTGTATTAGAGAATTTTTCGATTTTTAATATCGTGCCTATTAAAATATGTATTATGAATCAAAACACAATGAATACATATAGAATCCTTAGGGAAGTTTTTGGAAAAATCTTTAGACCTCTGCTAATCTGCTTTAAAAAGCAGAGGAGCATGGATCTGAGGAGTAATTAGAGTGAAATTATATTCGAGAGAGTATTAAACATAGAGAGCGCGTTTAACAAATTAGAAAATATTTTTCAAAACAGGGAGGAGAGCTGGGATCTCGATACAGGTGGATTTCCTGAATACACAGAGTTACAAGTAGAGCAGCTGGTATAGATATATATTAGCACTAGGCACTTCTAGCTTCCATCAGCGAAGTAATTAATTTTTAATGTACTTTGCTTGCTTATTTCTTTCGTATCATGGCGTTTCCTTTTTTTTTCTCCCTTTTGCCCCCGGGAAACAGGGTGGGGCGACGGTTATGAATTTCTAATGAGATTCCGTGGCAGATCTGCGAGAGATTAGCGTACTGGGTGGTGAGCAAAGGGAGTTCCTACAAGATGGGGGCAGTTGGAGGAGGCCTTCAAGTAAAAGTGTGTACACTGCATGTCTAAGACCGCGGGAGATATACCTAATATGCTAGCAATGAAAACTTAAGACGAAAATTCTAAGTCTGAAATATATTAAGATCAAATAAATATTAAGATTTCGATATTAAATGTACGGGAGATTTCAAATATTTAGGATTGGCCGTAATTATGATTATCGGAAGTTTAACAAAATAGACCTTTAGTACCTTAAACAGTCTTAAAACTTTTTGCAGTAATCCATTTAGAATTAAAAATTAAAGATTGGTCAATCGTTTATTAAACTTGCCTTCCAAGTTTAGTATGAATCAGTGTTTAAAAATAATGTTATTTTAAATCAAAAGACAGCCTCCTAATTAGATATAATTTAGATTTTTATGGAATGTTACCCAGCATATTATCGAATGTATATTTTTATCCAAATGAGGAAATTCAATAACCTTCTGACAGTCCATCTCTTGATTTTCTATCTTAAGATGTCTCCAAAGAATATAATTTGATTATTAAAAAAGTAGAATAAATTATTATATGAATCTGAGAAAGCTTGATTCTAAAATGTAGTAAATCCCATTATTTCACGATTTTTCATTCAACATAAATCATTTAAACGGTTAAAGTATTTTTGACCATTCTTTTGAAAGGTATTGCAAAAATGTCGTTCAAAACTTTCTTGAGTTATAAATAACAATAACTTCGAAAAAAAATAACTTGTTTTTCAATTTTGAATTTTAATTTCTATGGAATATCGTCAACGTGCACATAAAATAGTGCTAATTTTATCTTGGATTCTACTAAAATTCTAGTTAGAAATCTCCTAAAACTAAAAAATTCTTATACATACTAAATACATAATTTAAAAATATACAGTACAATTTAATAACGTAGCTCTACAAATTTGCTAATTTTAGAATCTAACGTTAAAGTTTAAAATCTTAGAAATGAAATTTATGGAGGTTTAAGGGAGATTTAAGATGATTCCGCACTGCACCTTGCAGGGTTTTCAAAATTATGACCAGGTACAAAATTTTATGTGCACGTATACACTTATACAGGGTGGGCCATTTTAATCTCTCCACCTAAATTTCTATATAGGAACCTAATCAGGATAGAGAGAAATGGTTTAGACAAAAATTGAACAAGACAGAGGGGGTCACTCAATGGTGCCAACGTCCTTGACCTTGAACTCGATTTTCAAGGTTATTTCAAGGTCAAAGTGATGTTTTTAAAATGGAAACACCCTTTTTTGACCCCGGTTTCAGAAAAGGCGGGAAATTCTACGTTCAAGTATGTACCCAAGTCATCGGTTTTTTTTTCCATTTAAAAAAATCACTGACCTTGAAATAAACTTGAAAATCGACTTCAAGGTCAAGGGCGTTGACACCATTTAGTGACCCCTTCTGTCTTCTTCAACTTTTGTCTAAACCATTTCTCTCTATCCTGCTTAGGTTTTTACATTCTCATCAGAGAAGGTATTAGATTTGTGTAAAATTTGACCCCCCCAGTTTTTGTCAAATGTCCACGTTTTGGGACCCCCTGAACCCGAAAAACGTGTTTTTACGAATGTGTCTGTCTGTCTGTCTGTCTGTCTGTCTGTCTGTCTGTGTGTGTGTCTGTAGATTTTTAGTTTGTGAGCACGATAACTTTCGAAAGAATTGACCGATTGGATTGTCCCTTGGTATACTCTTTTAGTGTCCTAAAATGAAGGTCAAGTTCGTTGGCCAGCCATTTTGGATAAAAATTCAAAAAGTGGGAGCATTTTGAAAAATTTTGAAACCACTTTTTTTTTAATCTAAAAATTCTAATGACATACGTTTGTAGTACTCAAAAAGTTGAACAATTTTTCTTAATGACTTTTTTGGATAAAAAAAAAATTGAAAGACTTATAACATGTTGAAAATCCAAAAAAATGAAAGAAAACATAAATTAGAAGCCAAACAACGCACGATATGAAAAAAAGTCTAAAGATGAAAAATGTTTCTTTTTGAACGCCCTATAGGATCCGCATAACAACTTTTTGAATTTCCTTAAAAAATCGAAAATTCAAATTTTGAGCCAAAAAACGCGAGATGGAGAGAAAATGATAAGAAACATAATTATTCGCCTTAAAAAGATCTACAAGTTCTCCTTTAGCCATTTTTCAATAGGATGAGTAGTTTTCGTTTTAATCGTGAAAAATATTGTTAAACAGAGCCGAGCGCGGAGCGCCAGCTTTAAATCAAATATCGAGCGCGAAGCGCGAGTGCCCTGATGAGAATGTGCTCCTTACGGTCGATAGAACCTTAAGTAAATTAGTTAAATTTTGCATTCAAAGCTGTAATTTAATTTAATTTAATTAAATTTTTAAAAATATAAATTACAAATATAAAAAAATAAATTAAAATATAAAAATATAAATGATGTAATTTAATTAAATTAAAAAAAAAACATATATCTCTAAGCGTCCTGTAAAGCGCAAGCTTCACTAAGGGCACAAGCGTGCAACACGGAGCGCGAAGCGCGACGTGTATATATATCGGAGCGCGAAGCGCGACGATCGAACTATATTCGACCCCCCGCGCACCGTAGGTGCGCTCATTTTTGCGAGCGAAGCGAGTCGCGCGCGAAGCGCGCGATGAGAATGTGCCCGCGAAGCGGGCAGATTTTTATATAGAAATTTAGGTGGATCGATTAAAATGGCCCACCCTGTATATGTTCAGTTGTTTACTTCTTGGGTGTGTGAATAAAAGGTACAGGTATACTGCAAAGTGTACGTTGTATGCAAGGTAAGTTGGTCCCCTTGGTTCATGTTCGTGCACACTAATTTTAGAAATAGTAAATAGGGACGCGTAGGGACGCGAGTTCAGGTAAAGTTGAAGAATATATAGTTATATAGAAACCAAGAAAAGACCTGAGACAGGTGCTACGTGTGTGAGTTTGGCACTTGGCACCCTGATGGGCGCACTCGACCTTCACAAAAGTCCAAGAGGATTGACGACTTAACTGTGCAGTTATTGCCTTTGACAAAAGCTGCCGTTCCACCCGTGTTTCGAGCATTAAGACTAATTTTATAATCCTCTTCTCAAGGAGATACGCACATTAGTATTCTTGTTTTATTCCACTCACCGTCGGTCGGCCTTTCTCAATTTCTGGATGTTCTGTAAAATGTGAAGTGTAAAGTTGTAAACGGAAATTGGGATTCTATCTTCACCACTTTCATTGTCTTTTTTTGCTCAAGTTTTGAGTTAAATATTTTTTATTTAAAGGGGAAATTTGCTAGGAAGTTTTGAGGTGAAAGAACATAGGTCACCGGAACTGCGAGTTTGAAGAGAAACTCTGCAAGGTTTATTGGTGGAAAGATTGATTTTCAGTGGACAAAATGCATTACAACAAGTGTCTTTTTGTTTGCAAGGTTCATTTCATTAGAAACGATTAATTTTTTGCTTAGGATTTGATATATCGATTGTTGAGTCTAATGTAAGTTCCAAGAGACGATATAGATTGCTAAATATAGCATTCTTATTCTTGGAATGAATAAGAAGTAGGAAATTGCCAAGAGCAGTATAATTACCATTCAGAAATTGACGCAAGCATTATATTAGACGTCAGGTCTTGTACAAAGGATGGAGAAGACTGGAAAAAGAAAAGCCCGCATCTGTAACGAGCGTGCACACTGCACATACCGAAGAGTTCTATAACGTTCTGGCTGTTTTTCACGATTCAGCAATTCCATCTCGCCATTTAGCCTTGCCCTGCGATCGGTTGGTCTGGGTTGGTTTCGAGGAACAGGTAAACCCTTGCTTTCGAACGCATTATGTGTTTATCCATCCTCCTTTACCTTCTTCTTTATCTCCCTGCCAACCTCCCTTCATCCTTCCATCTTGCACTTATAGATTGTGCATTACTGCAAAAAGTGCATCTAAAACAACATTATTCCTCAATTTTCATACGAACTACTTTCATACTGTATATATAAGAGAAGGAAACCCTAAAATATATTAGATGCAGAAGAGAAGAGTAGGAAGGGAAGAGAAAACTAGATAACAAATTGTTACTACGTTTAACAAAATTGTTTAAGGGCTTGTGATACTTAATACTTATTTATCATAAGAGCAATTTAGTTTCCCAAATTTTACGCATGAAATAATAAATATTTTTTCCTAACATACTAGGCCATATTTATTAACGCCATAGATATTTTCGATATTTTCAATATATATGGTAACATCACTTTTTTAGATAGGATTAAACACTTTTCTTTTTCTTCTTGTTTGAAAGAAAAAACTTGCACCATTTCCGGTGAGTATTGATATAAGTCAATTTTTTATAGTTTGGATGTTATGATACAAATATCAAGCTTCCCACGACTGAGTAAAGTTTGAGTATAAAAGTCTAAGTCATAAAACAAAGAATCCTTCCATAAGAAACCTATGGCATCAATCAGAAAAGTGAAATTCCTCGAAAGCAATAAAGTGCAAGGTCGATCAGTAAAAATGGTATCATACTCGTTTTTGTCATTCCCTTTCATGAACACACAGACTCTAAGAAGAGGTGAGTTAAACCGTGGAGAGGAAAGTTAAGGGAAGGAAAAGGAAGGGCTAAGTTTTACGAGGAAAGGTAGAAAACGAAAAGAGTATCGGAATGAAGTGAGAGTGAAAGCTATAGCTATATGCTATAGCGCGGAGTCCGCGGAAAATGAAAGTGATTCGAGATTTGAGGGTGAGTTGAGTTGTTAGAAGAGGACTGTGAGTTTCTTTATATTTTAAGATCTTGAGCTTAGGGGGACCTGTGCCCTCCTCTTCGCCTTCGTAAAAGTTATATGTATTAAGGTTTACATCGGCAATTCGCCACCGCGAAGGTGTGTACGCAAGGCCTCGATCTCGGACCTTCAGAGAAGCACATTGTCTTAGCAGCCTCTTTTCCTAGAATTCAATGGCCTTTTATCCTTTTTCTCACTCGCACTCTCACCTTCGCGGCCAGTTGCATCCAATATCCAACATCCAACATTCCTCAATCTCCTCCTCCTCCTCCTCATGCTCGTCACTTTATGTCTCATAATTATTACCCCTCTGTACTCATTCAGGGCTACTTTTTCTTTTCCTCTTTCTTTATTTGTAATCCTATTTTACTCTCTTTTCTTTCTCTCTATCCTCGAGGCTCGACTTGGGCCAACAGAACTAACATAAGATCGGCAGAAATCAATACTAGGCCACTACCATTTACAAAAATTCTATTTATATTGAAAACCACTATATGGACATTTTTCTCTCCTACTATGAAATAAGTGATGACCATAAAAAGTGATAAACTCTCAAACTTTCTTTAATCCAGTGCAACTGCTAAAACAGAAACTTTTTTCCGTACCCGTACTATTCAGAATCCTGATAATTTTTTACATTGTTCATTCCGTCGCCGATAATTTGAATAGCGAATGAAAAAGTTATAAGCTATTATCTGTTGAAGTTCTTCAAGTGTATGAAACTGTCCGAAACTGAGAAATCAATACGCTATTTCTTAAGCTGTCCTAATTATAATTTTAGTCTGAGTCCAAACTAGTCTCCTTTTGAAACTAATCAATACCTTTATATGTAAGAACAGTCAGGAACAGTAGTCCTAAATCTGAAATCCAATTAACATTTGTCTTGGTAAGCAATAGTATTGAATAATTGCATATTTAAAATTTTGTGAATAAAAAATTGATGTGAAGTCTTTTGCGTAGAACGTTTAGCAAAAAAGAAAATCCATGGGAAATAAGTGGTTTAAGTTTAAACACTAAAGTAAAAGAAAGTGGGTAGCTTGAGGGTTGGGTCTATTGCTATAAGCATAGGCAAAATAAGCCACTATACCGTCCTTTGACAATACACCCATACCGGCACTTCTTAATCCATTTTCGGCTGTCACGAATGTACGGCGCGGCGCTTGTAAGATGCTTATGGCGACAGGTAATATTGTAAAATGGTATATTGCTCCTTAGAAAAGCCGTGCCCAAGTGGCAGACGAATATTTTTCTTTAGAAGCATCGCTTTTACTTACAACGCTTACAATACTCGTCACTTTCCAGGTTCCTACGCCTACAATTCCTACACGTAATTTTGTGAGTTTCCGATAAAAATTTATTGCACCAGCAAGACTAATAGAATTTTGTTGAGTCTCAACAATTGGACTGAAGTTTGAGACGTCTATTCTGGCAAATGTTTGTTTCGATTTTTTTGTTTATAATGTCCAAAAAATAGAAGCCAAGGAACAGAAATCTTTTTTTTTAATTATTTACTGATGCCATTTTAAATTATGTAAAAGAAAATAATTTGTTAGTATCTTTCTGTATTAGACCGTATCGAAAATGTCACACTCATATTTTTTGCAGAAGAGTTATATTTTTTGCAAAAATTTTAATTGCGAATGTCTCAGCATATCTGAAACTTCAGTCTAATGTCTCAGAGAAAAAATTCCAAATAGGAATACAGCTTTCAAATGCTGAACAAATTTGCTTAACAATTTTAAAGAACATCCTTCTCTGAATGAAATTCAAAATCAAGTTTCGGATAATTTATAAGTGTGAGAAATTATTCTTGTGCATAGCTATGTTAAGAATCAGAGACAGGTAATTATTTTTAAGGGAGGTAGAATAACGTTCCTTGGCTAATATTTCAGTTTAACATGAATAATTACATGCTATATTTAATTCCATGATTGAACTGTAGGCGAGTCTCGTGTCTGACATGAGAATAGCATGCAGAAACAAGAATCCGTTCATACATACAGTGGCTGTGCCGCACAGGCGGAAATATCTCAATGAGCCAGACTGGAAATAGATGATCAGGTTATATCAATTAACTGAGGGAGTGAGTGCCCTTCATTATTAAAGGTTTACTTTAATACCAAATTGACATTGATAGATAATTAAATTAGAAAATTGTTATTTACATTTTTTACTAATTACTTTTAAATGAAGTGCTGAGTTGATTTGAACAACTCGATAAATCTGATTTTATAAGTATACAGTTTTCTTAAAATGATAATTTAGGCATGGTTGATTTGTATCTCGAACCCTGAGTTATTATTTATTAATGTCGTTCTAACAGTTAGTATAAATCGGTGTTAAGTGGATATTTATTACTTAAAACAGAAAGCATTACCCGATCTAAAATAATTAATAAAATAGTCAATAAATAAAGACTTCCAAGTTTGTATAGAGAAAACAGAAATAGCTATGGAAATAGTCATTAAAAAAATAGCTCTGGATGCTGCCTCGGATGCTGCATGCTGCTATAATAGCTCGTTTTACATTAACGATTTATTGGCATCACTGTGATATTCTGGTCAAGAAATCTTCTCAAATATGCTAAAATTGTAGAAATTTCTTAAGGTAATCTCTTTTTTGATTAGCTTAGCAATTTGCCAGCACCTCTAACGCAAACGAAAATATTCACCGTAGAATATTCGAGAAAAAACAATTTATAGGAATTATTATATTATATTTCATTAAAAAGATATTTCATTCCCTCGTTTTTTCTTTTTGAAATGAAAGAAAGTCTTAATATTTAAATTCCACTACGTATAATATACCTTTTGCATATCTAAATCTCGGGGCATTGATTAAATTCGAGATCATTACCTCCCTTGTAACGTGTAACTTGTAACTTCTAAGTTATAGATGTAATTAGAAACTGGGGCATAGGGGCATTAGTCACGTACTTTCAGTTGGTGAATTATCAGATGCAAGATCCTTACGCCTGATCACGCCTCCAACCTCCGGAGTCAGTGTCGAGTACAGGAGTTAGGGGTAGCACCGGTTTAAGGGGGTGGAAACTAGAAATTCAGGAGCCCATTTTGTTCGAGATTGTATCGAAATCGCGGAAATCGCATACAAGGTCGAATTATCAGACGGCATGTAGCCGACCACAGGTCTAACCGCGACAGAATAGAAGGAACTTCTCTCCGGGCTAGCTAAGTAAAGGAAAGGGATTGAAAGGGGTTGAAGGGGGGTAGAAGGTGGATAGTCCAAGAGAAGGTTGTTGCTGTTGGTAGTGGTGAGGAACCTGGACGCGAGACCAGTGATGGTGGAGTGTGTAAATGGAGAGTAAGAAGGAGGTGGATGGTGGCAAGTGAACGGCAAGGGTTCTGAGATACTAACCCTTGGCCAAGCCGCACCCTGAGGTCCAGAATAATCTACAATCCATATCAGTCTTAGGTAGTCCACGTACCCTACCACCCTCTACCACCCTACCTCGAACCCAGAACCACCTTTAGTAATGTCCTGTCTCTCTCATGGTTGCTCTATTTCTATCTTTCTCACTATCTCCTTATCTGCTTTTCTCTCTCTTTCACTCTTGGTCTGATGGCCTATTCGGTATTCTGACTCCCTCTTGGTGTCCTGCTCCATCTTCCTGTCTCTCTTAACTCTCCTCCCATCTCCTTCTCTTGTCTTAGCCGCAACCCTTGCTGAGAACAGCCGGCTAGTCAATACCCACACGCTTCGTGTTCTACGTGCGGGGCTCTCCTTATATGTATGCTGTATGCTGTATGCTATGGACTATGGACTACGGACTATGGACCCTAACCACCCTTTGCTTCTACTAGCTCCTGCCACCACCTCCATCACCATCCACCTCCAAATCACCCACCATGCAAGCCACCCACGACACTAACGATGGAACCGAGGATGGAACTATACCAAACGTCTCTGGCAATGAGTTCCCTCGACGGTATGGCGGATTGTCGACTTCGATCTACTCGTCGAGGAAAGTGTGTTCGCACAATAAGTGAGAATATCTCTTGCATCTCTGGAAGGTGGCAATTGTTGGAGGATATATTATATCAAAATCAGTCTTGTTAATGCGGAAATGCGATTTTAAATAAGTAAACGTTTCTAATCCAATGAAAAAGAGGGAAAGGATTATTATTATTAAAGGATTTCATTTACTTTAATTTGGATGAAAATCACTCAAAGAAGTGAGTAATTACCCCGGTTGATGTTATTAATTGTAATAATTGTAGTATGAGTAAAATATAGTGATGGCGTTATAACTATGGAGATATTGAGTCTAGCTTTCTTCTAATTGTAAGCGCGGGATAATATTATGATGTGCACGACACGATTCGTAAAGAATATCGCTTGCGGAAAACAGAGAGCCAGGGCGACTGAGGCGCGAGGTAATAATTATTGAAAATGTGCCGCAGTACCAGGTACACGAGTTGACAATGGTTCCCAACCGTGCGCTGTAACACCTGTCATTTACAGTCGTTATTAACGCGCCGTTACTTCGCGGTCATAGTAAAAACGGTGACAACTGAACGCGGTATTTGATATCAACGGACAAAATACGAGATGGAGATACGAAGTGATCTGGAGGGGAAACAACCGGAATTACTAGACAAACGCTAACGACTTAAGAGTTATAAGAGAATATTTTTTTCCTTACGAAGAGAATATTATATATTTTTTGGCAATTCAAAAATGATAACTATTACCCCTTACATAATCTATTATTCATTATCCTATAGCTTTCTACTTTCACGAAGATTCTTTTAGAAATGACTGCCAGTGCAACAAATTGCTGAGAAATGTTATCGATTATTGATGATATTGTGTATTATATTTCTGATGCTGGCGGCTGGATCTTGGATTAATGAAGTTAAAAGGATAGTTTCTAGAGAAAGAGGAGGCAAAGGATTTTTTAACGAAAGGAAATAGGGTGATGGATTATTCATTTGTGGAAGGGGTAGATGATTACCAGAAGGTTTATGGAATTGTTGAAGCATTTTAAAAACGTAAAAGGCAAGAGATATAGAAATGAATAAATTATACTCATAAAGTTAGGGACTGTATTCCTTGCACCAAAAAAAAGTTCTGGTTAAAAGTTTCTTAGCAAAGTGTAAATCTGAAGTTAGCTAATTGAAATCATGTCAATACATGTCAGGTTACCCTTATTCACTGATATCATTCCTTAATCGTTCATTGAGAGATAACGTCAATGCATTATCTAGAATGTAACTGTATAATGAAGGAACTCGACGTCCTTCATTCATAATTTCTAAAATAACTTCAAGATCTATTATTATCTATACTGGAAGCTAATGATAGCGACACTCGTGTTAGCGGTTCTGTAGAACTGGCAATTCTATATATATAATTGATAAGGGGTTCCATGGGGCGAGAAGAGAGACGTCTCGAACTCAGCAGTACGGCAACCATTCCATTGTTTCCAATACGCTCGTGTTAGTGGCCGACCAACTGGGCTAGCCGCTAACATGAGCTTCGAGTGTAATTTGAAGTCAAGGATTGATAAAAGTCGAGGAATTGGCACCCTTCCTGCGTCAAATTTCCTCGGTTCTATTTCTCAATTTCTCATACGGGACAGTCTTTTACATTCTGAGCTTATACTTGCTCCCATCGAAGCACCTTGCTGGGATATAAGGAAAGGACGATAGGTGCGGAACTCGTGCGAGTAAAAGAGCAAAACTCATGCGAGCTTCTGCAATCAGGAGAGAAATAGAATTTCCTGTTGGAGGAGGGAGAGGAGAGACTAGAAGCAAGAGATACCAACGACTCGAGCCAGAGCAGTTTCGCGGAAGCAACAAGCTGTTTATGGCTGCTCCTTGGCCCCTTTCTATTCCATGTGCCTCGAGTATTCGACTGTTATAGCAAAATAGAACACGTACGAGGCATTTTATGTGAAATTTTTCGTTATAAGCTATATTTCATTATTTTCTTTTGTAATGGGAAAGACAATGAATCTCTGACTGTTTCGCATCAATTGTCATTAATTTTACTGTAGCTAATATTAACATTTAATATTAACATCTGGATGGGATCTTAATATTATAGCTCGCTTCCAACAAAATTTAATAGAAAAAAGATCTTTCTTTGGGAATCGCCCGTTCATTTCGTGAATTCAGAATGTCATTTTATATTTTTTCCATGCAGATCAGATTTGTTTTGACATATTGCTAATTTTAGTTTTAGATTGGAAATAGTGTAGGTACTTTTTAGTGCTCATTTGAAGTAGAATGGCACATACTCATGTACAAGTTCGAAAGCAGAGAAAATACCCATACGAGCCCTCTTTAGAACCTTCAGAAAGGGTAGATTGCGCAAGAGTAAAGAACCCTTGTGTCTACTGCCTCTAGGGACCGAGGTTGGCTGTATTGGCGAGTCGAGAGCGTGCCAAGTGGCTGTTTACATCAGTTTTATCGCCGATTTCCGAACCCCATTGGTTCAATGATGGATTTCGTCGAGGCTGATGCTCTTCCGGTCTTTGGGAGACAGGTGGATATCGCGCTTAGGGTTGCTTTATGTGCATGCCCTAGGTGATTTTAATCCTTCCTGAATTTTGAGGACGAACGAGTGGGGAATGGGGTGTGATGGTTGAAAAGGATGTGGAAAAAGGGATGTGGAGCACTTTATCAAATTGGTGGGTTTAATGGATTCTTTTATTGCTGATTTGGGAATAAAATATCGCTATTAAAATACCAGTCGATCAATATATTTAGAAATATTCTCTGTAGTATAGATTCCTGTTGAACAATGTACAAATTCCAACCATCGGGATCATAATTTCATAATCATAATTTTATTAAAAATAGAATATATATAGTATTATATTTTCTTTAAACAAAATCCAAAATTAATACATATATAACTTTAAGCGAAGAGAACAAGTCTTCTTCGATCCAGAAACTACATCTCTCCAGCAAAAGTTAATTCTGGAAACCTTTTCAATTGAAGGTTGGTTAAACAACAATACCAGTAATTTTAGACATATAGTCTACTGCCTTTCCCAATGAATTCCGTCTGCGTCATTTAATTGTTTTAAAGCGTTGTGTAAGCTTATTGATTGAAAACGTTTGTAGATTGGTTCATTATAAATTCACGTGGCTTTAACTTGCTTCTGCAAGTGGATATTATTAACACTGTTAGAAAATTCTTTAATTTTCAAGCATTTTTAATGTACACTTGTAACTGAAATTTAAGTTTTTGGTAAATTGAATGAAATTAATTTACTTATGACTGAAATGTAAGGTATCTGCGTGTGGAAAGTGAGATTAAGTTACGTGTAACTAAAAATTAATGTACGTGACTGAAAGAAGAACTTATATAAATTTCCGCTTTACAAAATCAATATTCACATTATTTTTATATTTTTAAAAGATATATATGTATGTGGAGAAGCAGAACAAGTTACATAATTCAAACTTTAGTTCAGTGTAGCTATAAAAAGGAATTGTAGTCATTGTTGTTTAATTTTAGTGCCAATTTTTTTCCGTGTTTTGAATAGTGCGCACTACACCCAGAAAAAAGTTTCTTTAAATCAAAGAAACTTTCTTTGAATCAAAGAAATTCTAGTATTGATATACGGTCAAAGAAACATTTGTTTGATTTAAAGAAATTTTTTTGTTAAATTTTTTAATTTGATTTAAAGAAATATTTCTTTAATTTTAACGGAAAATTTCTTTCAATTAAAGAAATATTTCGTTGCTTCAAAGCAAAGATTTCTTTAAATTAAAGAAATATTTGATTGCTTCAAATGAAAAATTTTTTTAAATTAAAGAAATATAATTTTTGATTTGACCTTTATATTTCTTTATATACACTTTATTCTGCACGATCTAATCCCACTTTTATGTAAATTTTTGTTACTTCTGTTCACAATTTTGTGTATACAGAAATTATAATTTCTTAATAAATTCAGAATGAATTTAATTTTTTTAACTTAAATTTTCATAAAAATTGTAAATTTTTACACTTCTTGTAAATCCTCACACTCATGTAAATCTCACACTCTTGTAAATTAATGATGTGGATTATAAGAAAATCTTTCTTTGATTCAAAGAAATAATTTGTTTATTTCAATTTACTGACTCTAAAGAAATTATTTCTTTCATTTAAACTATTAACTTTCTTAAATCAAAAGTATTTTGTTTTAAATCAAATAAATTATTTAAACAAATAGTTTCTTTAAGTGAAAGAAACTACTTGATGTCATTTATTAAAATCAAAGAAATTTTCTTTTAATATAAAAATATTTGTGTGTTAAATCAAAAAAACGTAGTCGAAAAAATGTTTTCTTTAATTTAATAAGAACTTTTTTCTGAGTGTATAAGTAGTGGTCACGTGATACAAAATGTATCTGTGGAGCAGATGAACTCGACTAAACTCGAAGTGACGAAATAAGCGGGAACGTCATCACAGTCCTCTGATTAGTGAGTAAAATATGATAAATATTTGCATTTTCTCATTGTTTAAAGAAAATTAGAGGGCGGGTGTCGACGATTGGTGCTCTTACCCTGTGTAACTGAAAATTAAAGCACATACATTAAAATTAAAATACACGTATTGGAAGCTTTTTCCACTCATGTAACTGAAAATTAATGAACACGTAAATGAAATTTAATATACCTGTAACTAACTTTTCAATTCAAGGTACATGAAATTTAATGTATATGAGTGGAAAAAACTTCCAATACATGTGCATTAAAATTCAGTCAGATTTTTCTAACAGTGAATGTTTAATACTTGAAAAGAATTAGGATTTTTAATGAATAACACGAATGACAGAACAATTTACAAATTTTTATTTTGTTAACAAATTATTGATTGAGGTAAAACAAATGGTTGCTTACCTTTATTTCACGTAACTATATGAAATTGGATTATAGGACTGAGGTATAACTAATTGACAAGATGTAAAAAGTCGACTAGATGTCAATTAAGGAGTCTCCATTGAATGCCCAGGAGGACTCCTTTATGCCAAGTCCTGCATGTACTCGAAACTCTTCATAATGAAAATTCAGAAAGTTCGTAAACGACACTGGCCCTAATTACCATACTTATGATCTTGCCCTAAGCCAGCGTCCGCTAGAAATCTGATCGAGAGTTTGGTCCTGATCTGATTTTCGAGGAAGACGGCGACGACGTCGTCGACCGTTAACGAACTCCCTCCACTTTCGTCCCATCCGGCGTCGGTTCACGGAAAGAGAGGCTGAAAATAAACAATGAAGAAAAAAAAATTCGAGGCGCATTGTCCAATTACAATAATGAGACGGTCCTCGTTACACTGGAGAGTGAAGATGAAGGCGCCTCTGCTAATGCTGTCGATGAAAAATAGGGAGTGAAACAGAGGGCTGCATTATCGTGACACGTAATACAATATCACATTTGCATTTTGCAACTTGTGCACAGAGTAGCATACAAGCTAACATAAACTTTATTTTCCAACACCTTTGTCCAAGCACCTTTTCCAAATACCTTTCGCCAACCTTTTTTTCAAATATCCTTTTCAGAAATCCTTCTCCAAACTCATTTTTTCCTTTCCGAAACTCCTTTTCCCATTTCCTTTTACAAGCACCGTTCTAAAAACCTTAACATATTTTTCAAGACCTTCTTTTCAACCTTTGCTAAAAATTAAGGAACTAGAAAAACATAAAAAAAGAGGAACCCATACATTTACAAATGTATGGGTGTGCAAATGAGTGTCATTTGCATATACATTACATTAAATTTTATATATAATAGATTTTTCTAACAGTGTACAAATAGATGTAGGCACATATACACACAAAACTTTCACACATAAAATCTTCACACATGAGAACAGACACATGCCAATACATACTTTGATACACATAGAAGTTTATAGATACACACAAATCTGCAGATACGTACGAATTTACAATACATATAAATTGCTAGATACATACAAACTCATGCAAATGTATAGACACGATTGCACGTATACAAATTTACTCACATCAATACATAGGTACTTGAGAGTTTCCAGCCGCTCTCGCAAGTGCGATTGGAGGGTAGGAAGATGCCTTGCCACCCCTCTGCGGCCGGACACGAGCTGCCGGGTGGTGGAGTGGGGGTAAGAAACTGTGAAATATCGATTAAGTTTGCCAGTAAGACAAGGAACGTCCGAGGGGCGGTGGGTGGTGAGTGGGTGGTTGGTCAGGGTGGGGAAGGTGATATGAGCATTGTATCGGGGAATTAACGGTACTCCCTCCAACTGTGAAACCCCCGCGCCACCCACACTGAGTCCCGAATATATCTATATTCTATAGCTAAACTATAGTACTACCCCTTACCATCCAACTCCAAGCCTTTCGGTGGTGCTCTCTCTCTCTCTATCTCTCTCTCCCTCTCTCTCTCTATCTCTTAGTGAGGGATCCTCTCGCTCATTTTGTCTCTCTCACTTTCAAAGATCTTCCCTTTCCCGACTGCGTTCGTATTCCTGCCTGCCCGGCACACGTCCCAGATCGGCTCCCAGAACAACCCCTATACTCTATATCTACTAGGTTCACTGGTTACGATGTCCTTCCGAAGGAAAAGAGAGGGTGAATCTTAGAAGGGTTGACGGTTTCGTATATTGATGAGAAAGTGCATCGCCTTAAGCCTTTAAAAAAATACCATTTTTAGAGACTTGATGGATGAGAATGAGGTTCTTATATTTTTTGTGTCTTCGAACTTTCGGGATTTTAGTAAATTATGTTCAAATTGAATTTCCAGATATTTCAGGTTGATTATTCAGTTTTATCTGTGTGTAGGTTTCATGAAATTAATAAATTTAATAAAAATGGATAAAGATTTGAATACACAGAAAGTGAAAGAAAGTGCACCGGTAATCAAGTATATATTGAACTTTTTTTTTTGAATGATCACTGGATGAAATAAAACTCGTGGAAACGAGTCGAGTTGAGACGATAATTTGGACATATTTCTGGTTATTTTTTAATCAGAATTTCTAGTTGCTTCAACTAGAATGCTGGTTAAATTAATAATAATAAAAAAATAAAAAAATAGTATTACAGCTCAACTTGGTAGGTCAAGAAGTGTGATGGCAGAAGTATTACTTATGGTTGATAAAAAATGACAATAATAATATAAATTTCTCTAAATATCTGTTATTACTTGAGCAATTGACAATCATAAATTTGACGTATATATCCGGGCTGAAAAGCAGAATTGCCATCGATTCAAACTGAAGGTTGCTATGATGAATTGCATACTCACATGCACTACACGCTACATAAAATACTTCCTCGCTAAGCACGACTTCATTATGTCCGCCTAAAGAAGAAAATTCAGTAAGCTAATTTTAGCGACAAACTGATCCTAATCAGAGTGAATTATTTATATAGCATAGCACCGTCTTATCTGGTACGAAACAATGTACAATAAATTTAGAATTCTTGAACAAAGTTCTTCATTAAAGAACAATTAACTTGGACAATTCAAGTTAATTATATCTTCTCACAAAACAATCTATTAATATTTATATTATAATTTTTCTAAAAATACGAATTGGTTTACACAACTTTACATCATTTTAGAGATGTAGAATTGTGATGTTTCTTTAATCAAGATTTAACATTTTTTCCTCACAATTATTTCTCTTTATCTCTACTTTTTGTCATAATTACAATTCTTTTTAAAAACTAAAGCTTCCTTAAAGAAGGAGATAAAGGGGACGTTCTCCCTAGGCTCGTTTAGTCTTCCCTTCGCGTTATTAGCGGATTTTCAAGATTAATTAGTCTCATTAATAATGCGTGGAGGGTTGTTTCAGGGGTCAGATTGTCTTTAGGCCTCAACTACTTCCGAAACATTAAGATTCAATACGAATTTTTGTACTTTCTTCTCTTATTACAAAAAAGTTAGTGCTGCTAATTATGCGCAGAATTTTAGTTTTATTTGTCATTTGGTTCACTGAGGTTCAAGAAATCAAATAATAAAAATTAGCGAAAGATGGATAATATAACGGAAGGATTGAATTCTCTCGATTCGTGACTCTATATCCTTAATACCAAGAAGTTAGACTCGCTAATATTCGGAATTCTGATTAGTGCTCTAACCACTAATCTATACATCCTTCAAAGTCCAGTCAAGACTTTTCGGTTATCGCTGAGTGATATAGGTGCGGAGAGGATTGTAGGATGTATCTGTAATTCCTCTACCATCATCCTTAGTTTACCCCTTTCCTCTGCCAAAGCAAGAACCTCATGGCAATACTCAACCAAGCACAGAGATCCGTTACTGTCAAACAGTGGCCGCCGACGCTGTTTCGCTGTAGCCAAGCGCCTTGTGCACGTGAATCAATAGCATTAACCCATTCCACCCCATCAGAGGGGGTTGCAAAGGCGAAGAAGGGGAGGAAGGGTGGCAATAGTAACAATCCTGAGGTATTTAGCTGCTCACCCCCTTCACCCATACCCTTGCAGTTTCTCTCCGGACAGCGCAAGGGAGAGCCAAGATATCCCTAAGATCGTTCGCGTATACACTCTACAGCATCCATCCACTTACACCAGTGCCATTCCCTATCACCACTACCATAAGGATCTCCCACTACTTTCGCGAATCCCTCAGTCTAACTATATCACACTACGATACAAGCTAAGATCTTCGACGAGTCTACGTATTTATACGTACGTGGGTGAAGTGGGACTTGCGAGGACCAATATGCAACGGGTGATCGATTCTTGTTGGATTTGCTGGAATTTGTATTTATATTAACAATACAGCATGAATAGTTTCTGGAGATGAATAATGAGTTATCAGTAAAGATACTGAGAGAAAAAACCGGGAATTTAATTAAAAACCCCGGAGTTTACTTCTGATCGCAGTGAAATTCAAATTTTCATTTTTTTTATTAGTTATCTATACCCGACTCAAAATTTCAGCACTTTTTTTAGACCTCTAATTATAGGACTTAATAGGTATTAGGTACAGGTGGTAGAGGGTTTAATTTCTATTAAAATTAGACCCTCTTTTAGTCCTCCAAGGTGGCAGATAAATCCATTTTTACCACCTAGCAGAGCTTAACTTATTAACTCTTCTTTTAGACCTTCTGTGGTCTCTTTATAGGCCCTTCTGTAGCCAATTTTTTTTTTTTTTATAAAAGAACATTTTGCAATTTTTTTCTATTGTTTGAGATGAAAGTAATGCATTAAAATAAATCTTTGTGCTTTGAGGTATAAATATAAACGCATGTTACTTTTAGTCGATCAAAAAAATTGAAAAACTTAGATAGTACCAAATGCTGAATAGAATAATTATATGTTAATTGCATGAGTGACAAAAATGAGATGAAGTTGTTCTATTCTCTGTTATGTCAGTGGACGTCTTTCTATTGTCGTTTCACTAATGAAATTTCGTGATGCTCTACGTGAGTAGTGAATAGTGATCGAAACTGTGTTGTAGACTGTCCAGTCTTAGCTCCTCATCATATTCGTGTAGTTTAGTATAGAAGACCACCCAGTATTCTCAACATTCTCAAGGAAATCCGTGTTTGTTCAAGGAGCTAGTAGCATGTCGCACACAAATGACGCGAGGAACTGTATACGCAAAATCAATGCCCAGCTTAGCCGCTGATTGTACCGTAATGTTGGCAGACTTGAATTTGGCTTTGAGAGAGTTTGAGGTGCCCATCGAGCGCTCAAGTAAAGATAGGACCAACCGATTCGACGACCCGTCGCGCCTTTGAAATCAAACTAATCTCGATTCCTTCTCACAAAGTCACAATCACCAAAAAGAAAAACAGTTGACAATCTACAAAGCGAATCACATTTAAGAAAGGTCTCTAATTCGCTTTCAATTTGATCAGAAAGCTATTTCTTTTCTACTTTATTCTCATGTTCTCTGAAGAAATTACGAGTGTAAAGAAATTTCCAGTTTCAAATTTTTCCATTCCTCTACTGTTATCTAATTATTTTAGAGGCTGAGCTAATTATCATTTTACTCTCTAAATCTGAACCAGCGAAAACCATACCAAATCAGTGAAATTCGCTGATGAATCAGTGAATATCACGTCCTCTATGAGAGCAATTCCGCTGATTCATCAGCGAATTTCACTGATTTGGTATGGTTTTCGCTGATTCAGATTAAGAGAGTAGAGAATTCTAGTTTTGTTTCTTTTGACTTATTCTTTTGGTAATTTTGGATTTTTGTTTTGGTTTCTGGATTGTAGATTCCTTATCGCTTTTAGCTGAAATTTTATTTGTTTTTGAGTCATTTTAAGATGTGTCCCAAGAAAAGACGAACGTTCAGTAAGGTTTTATTTTTGTATAATAATATAAATTCCTTGCTTGTTTTTTTTTGGCTAAGTTTACTTATCTCTTAGGTTTTTCCCAAGAAAAGACAGGCGCCCCAAAAATTTTGATTATTCTTTTAGTTATTTTTGAGTTACTTTTTTGGTTGAGTTTCTTTAAGCTAGGATTCCTTGTGCGTGAAACAGAAAAGAAAATTAAATGTGAATATTGCAAAAAAGCAAAAACAAATAGAGGAATCATTAAACTTATTACTTGTGATTACAATATTTATCTCGAGTTATAAACATGACCTCGAAGTGACAATTGCAAAGGTATATATTTTCATTTACTATGAGATTGAAACACTTTAAGCTCAAGACTTGGTCTATTATCAGGCTGACAATTTTACATACCTTAAGGTTTGAAGATTATGGTGAAGAACCGCTCTGGATGAAGGAATGTCATAGTCGGAAGACCGGAAAGTGACTTTGTCGGTAAGAGGGAATAATTTCAGAACCGAGATGTCCTTCATTTGCGTAAAAGTGGACGGGAAATGATCCGACGGTGATGAGAGCGCAGCATCCAAAGGAAGAGTTATCCGACGAAACCGGATGTGGACTGCGGTCTGTTTCATGCATCAGCAGTTCGTATCTTGCACTTGTTCAATCTTCATTTGCTCATCAACTTTAAACATTTTTTTGACTACACCGAAAAGAATGCATTTAGGAAATGAGATTACAAATTTGATAACAAAGGCAATTTATTATTAAAAAGAGAAAATGTACTACAGAGAGACAATGTATTATATGTATTAAGTGTTTATTTATTTTAGCCTATAACATTTAGAACTCTTTTGATAAAGGGAATTTTAATTGACAATTGATAAAATAATTACTCTGGCTAATTACTACGGTTAAGGTATTAAGGCATGTTATTAAGGCATTCTCGTTATTCACGATCGGGTTGTTATTTAATCAATAATTTGATACATCTACCAATTAAGATAATCGGTTATACTATAAATTTAAATACTCATATATGTACATAATATATAAGTATTTATCGAAGATTCTCTAGATTTCTCAAATACGAATGCTTTAGTGTTTAAGGCTTTTAAGTTTTTAACAGCTTATAAGTTTCTCTGCTTCGAAATCTCAATTATGAAAGTTTGAAGACGATCGATTTGAAATAATCTCAGTTTTGAAGTTGTGATAATTCAAAATTTTATGAATGTTCTCTATTAAAACAAGTCCTTAATAGACTTTTTCTTGATGCAAACCTTTTTTCTCTAAAAAATTCACGTGCTTTCATAATGAAAACATTTGCAAACCAATTCCTACTAAATCGACAATTTACGATTGAAATCAGATCCTAATTGCGAATCGGACCACGAAACATGCGAGCAAAGTATTGTAACGTTTTTCGAGGAAGGTGATAAAGAAGAACAGCATGATGAGGGTCGTGTTGGGTGGATGTGTTGGTTTGATAAAAGGGGTTGGGGGTGAGAAAAGGTAAAGCTGGGTGGTAATAACGTACGCGTACGTTAAGTGTGTGAAAACACATATACTGAGCAGCACACGTTTCTAAGGGGGAAAACTTACTACACTGAGAATGAATTGTACGAGAGGGTTAGGTGGTGGTTTTGAGATCGAAAGGGGGAGAACGTTAGAGTTCTTACATTTAGAGAGGGGTGAGAGGGAAAATACACACGCAAAGTACCAGTCACGCACGTGGAAACGCCGCAGGCTAGCACGCATCCACAATAACGAATTAAGGATTTACACAGGACTCGAGCTTTTATGCTTACGTCGGGCCGATTATTATACACCGCGTGCGCCTTAATTTTCATCAATGTCATTTGTAATCTGAATGGACAAGAACCACATCGATCGGACCAAGAATGTTGATGACGAATTTTTTGCTAGCGTGTGTCAGCAATTTTTTTTACCTTTTTTTTTCTGTAGATTAGATTTTAGAAATTAGTTCAGGGGCTAAAGCATTATAATAGTATTCTTGTGTTTTCCAAGGGTAGATAAGAGCATTAAAGAGGAGGGGAAAAAAGGAACTTTCTTAATGACATTTTTTTTTCTAATTAAAATTTCCACGCTTTCGAATTCTCAATGTCCGACTTTCAGGTTCTATTTCTTTAACAGTTTAGAAATTCCGAGCTTTAAAATTTAAGGCTGAGCCTATTAGCTGCACTCTATCAGGATCCGTGAACCGTATTTTTTGCACCTTGCAAGTGGGATTTGAATCCATTTTAATCCCTGGTATCGACGTGCTTTCTGGCAACCCTTGATTCGAAGAGACGGGTTTCGAGTGACAGATAATCCTGACATATGTCTCCACACAGTCGATTCTCTTCCACGTTCTTAAGGCTGTCGCGACAAGGCGGAGGACGCTTTTCGAATGTGATACTCACTCACACAAACTGATTTTATTTCTCTGTGTCAAGGCGCTTTTCAACGTCTGTGTTTCAATTGGTGCGCGAATGCTCCTGTATTTATACGAGTGTGTGAATCTGTATAAATATATATGATCATATATATATTTGTGTGTATGTATATGTATGTATGTCTGTTGGGGATTGGAGATGGGTGTTGGGGGTTTGAGGAGACGTTGGCGAGAGGGTAGCCTGCTTGGCATGAGGAGCGTTCATCAGCCCCGAGGTTTTAAATACGAGGCGAGGAAGGGAACTAAGGAAGAAACCACCCTACCACCCTCCCTATCTACCCCATCCAGTGACGGATTGATTAAAAATATAAGGGGCGAAAATAACATCGGGTTCCTCGCGCCCTCACATAAGAATCTCACTGTGTCTCTAACTAGTCTTTCTCACTCTCCTTTTTTTATTGTTACACGGAGGGGGGTGGATTACAACTGTGAGGCGAAAGTACCTTCGCTTTGTGTCCTTTCAAAGAAAGATTACGTTTCTTTTTTCGAATAAAGGAATGTTTACGAAATTTCTTTTCAAAGAGTGATTTAGAACTTTTTGCAGACTCATTTTTACTAGTGGGGTTGGAAAGGGTGTTATTACAATTATGGAAAGGAAAATAGTGGGCAATGTGATTAATTCAAGGGAAGGGGATGTTGAATATTAATATTCGTCGGAAGAAAAAATATTTTGGAATTAATTTTAAAGTCTTGTGTTATTGAAATTAATTGATTAAAATATATTATCATATAGTAAATATTAAATATTATATATAATAATGAAATTCACTGAAAATGTTTGCCTGTTACTAAAATAAATCCTATTATAAATTTTATAATGAATTCAACACAACGGATACATTAAAATAAAGAAAATCTCTTCACCAATTAGCGCTTTTGGTGATTCATTTGGCTGCTTTACTATTATATTTCAGTGGTGACGGCTGTGCATCGTCAGACACGACATTTTTCAGCCTCAGTTCATCCCTTCTTTCTTTCGTCTAAAAAATTTCCAACTTTTTATATTTACGAAGAGCCATTCTGTGCAGAGGTAATTTTATACACTAGGCAATTGTTTCCATTTTTCTCGTTTCATATTTTCTCTAACTATATATACAAAGTGAGCCAAAAATATTCGAGTTCAACGACTAGGGTAATTTGCAGATTTACGAAAGTTAGTTTACTGAGGCGTTAAAATAATGCTCGGGTTAAAATAAAGGCAAACATGAAAAATTACGGGGGTGGAAAATGGAGTAATAACTATTGTCGTCGAGTACCGTTAATATGAAGTATACTTAGATATTTCAACATTTTATACGCGTTTCTGAAACGGTTTCATTGTACTGGGCAAATAAAATCCTCCAAGTTTTATTATTCGACCTTTCATTCCTTTTATTTTATTGTAAAAGTAAAAATAGAGTCAGTCTAGGGATTATTTTACTTTTTTACATCGAGATATATTTTACCTAAGAGTATTTTAGCAAGAATAAGGCGCCGTAACGAAGGTTTAGGTAGGAACTGTGAAATGTTCGCTTTAATGTTGGAAATTGATGGTTTCCATATATTAAGCGATAATCTTTCCGTATTGGCCTTTATCCTATTGTTTATTTTATTACTATTTTACTGTTTGCATTTTTTTAATTTTACAGCATTTATACGAGTCTTTATACATATATTTATTCTATGTCTGCCATCAAAGTATTTTCATCATTATGAAACCAATTCTTTCATTATTCGAAGCTATAGAAAAAGTTTTCCTATCGAACATTTGAGAATTAGCCCACAAGAATGTCCTCATTTAAAATTCTCTATAAAGAAGCCTGAATCTCAATCCAAAAATGCCATCCCATGAAAAATCGTCTACAACTCACCCCAGTAAAATCCAGCATTAGACAAAGCAGCTTCATCACCCGCCTCATTAATTACAATTTCTTCCCCCTTAATCCCCAACCCACGAGCTTCCCATGGTCTTTCTAACAACCAAAATTGCATACCTAAAAGAGAGAGAAAGAATGAGAAGAAGAATCAAAGAAAGACGATGCTAGGAAAGGAGAGAAGAAGAACAATAAACTAAATGGGACATTTTCCCTGTCCACGATGTGCTCGTGGATCGTTGCTGAATTCGCGGTAAGTATGTACGTGCCTCGCGAAATTGGTTAAGTCGGCCCTGGTTCCTTTTCTCTCTTTCTTTCTTTCTATATTTCCATCTTTTTCTCTTCCTGGCCCGATCTCGCTCCATCTTAGCCTGGACTATATAGCAACGCGCCGTGCGTAGTTTTAAATAGTCTCTAAGGGTGAGAGCGTGTTCGCGGATAGGGTAGTGCGGGGGTGGTTGACGCCGGGGCAAGAGTGAACTCCCCCAACTCCCTGTTACCCCCTATTTACCTCCTATCTTTCGGGAGGAATGGGGGGACTTCGGGTGGTTGAAAAGGGAGAGGATGGAGACCGGTGCCGTCGGAGATAAGACGCAAACGAAGCCCCCTCTCGCCTCGTGTCTCGATCGATAGCACCACGCGGAAAATTCGAAAGTAAGATGCAATTAAACAGCGAGCGAGGGTAAGCAAGAAAAGGGGTGAGTTTTCCAGGCTCGCCACCCTTCGCTCTTACCAACTCTTCTCTTCTTACTCCTTAGATTTTCTATCTCTGTTCTTCTTTCTATTTTAGTCCATCTTTGTCTTTCTCTTTCTCCAGCCCCTACCCCCAAAGCCTTCCAAACTCTTCTTCGTCTACCTTCGCCTATGTACCGTCTTTTTTCACTCCTTCTTCTCATTTCCCTCTCACTCTCTCGCTGAAGCTGGTACAGCTTCGTTGTCGGTGCTAAGGGAAGCAACCCTTTTTCTCAACCCCTCGGTGTGCTCGTCTCTAGTATTTATATTGAGCGTCTTAAAGCATCTCTTCCCATTTCGTTCACCCTCTTTTACCTCTCCTTTACCCAATGTTTCTGTCTTTCTCTTAGGGTCTTCCTCTTTGGTAACTTTCTCTCCTCTTCTCTCTCGCTCTCTTTTATTTTCATTTCTCTTTGCTTCCATCTTGTTGTCATTTTCAATCATCACAGGTCGTCACCTATTCACCTTTTTTCACCTATTTAAAATTTTTTCACCTATTCTCGGAATTTATCATTTTTTCACGTTTTTTTTTGTTTTTAATTAATAAAGTTGAATCATCGGAAAAACTTTTTCGGATACTTAAAATAATAAGAAAAGTCAATCTTTTAAAGCTGTATATATTTTTATTTGATACATGCAATTTTTAAAAATCTTTTGAGTTCTTTTAAAATCCCTTCGAATCCCTGTTAATTTCTTAAATTAGTTTAAATTTACGAAATTTAAGTTCACGGAAAACGCTAGTAAAAAATAGCTGCTTTAGATAGATTTAATATAGATTCGGAAAGTAATCTGATAGAACTTTAAGGTTTTTATCCAGTGGTCTATTCCATCCTCGCTGACGTTACTTTAAATACTCTTCTGGAAGGGCTGTTGATTTTAAGGGAATTGCTATAGTCGCAAGGGGATAAAAAGGGGTGAGATTTCTAAGAGGTTGAAACTCTTCCTGTCTCTCCTTGGCTTCTTCGAACTCGTTCGCTTTACTTTGTCCTTTTCATCTTCCTTCTGATCGTACGACCGCGTCGACGTTATCTCGCTACGCAACGAGAATTAGTAAATATTCTCTTGTCCGTGGATACTGAATAGATACATACAGAAGCGAGTGTGCGGTGTGTACGTCTACTATAGGGTTGTTTCCAGTTTCCCGTTTCCCCACCGGAGAGATCACTCGGTGGAGAATGGCTGCACTTAAAACTCGACTTCATTTCGTGCTCGTCGTCCTGATTTCTTCGTTATCCGCGTGAAAACGAAGTCCAATTTCGAATCACTCGTTGGAATGGAGAAAGAGAGCGAATAGAGTGGGGAGGAAAGTGGGAGCAATTAAGGGAGTGAAAAACGAATTTAACCCTTTCCGATTACGTGCCCCACAATCCAAGTGGCGATTTTAATTTGGGGTTTATTTATTCCCTTGGCAAGATTTCTCTAAACAGAAATGTAAAATTTTACAGATTTTTTAATTGATCTTTTAATTTTTGATGATGAAAAGATCTACTATAAGAAGTCCATTCAAAATATCCATTCAAAAGTTCTAAACCAGAAAAAATCCTTTAGCAGTATACCAGGAGCGTTTCCAGCTGACAAATATTCGCCGCCCAACACGGGTAAACTTTTTTCTTATTCTTTATTTTTTTTTCTTTTATAGCCAGAGGTGGTATGTATATATAAGAATACATAGACTTACGTAGCACGGATGCTGTGTTCTCGGGTACTCGTGATTTATTCATTCTACATGATCGTTCATCCATAAACCAACGCTTGCTCTACGGCCGCATACGCATAAACGGCCCTAATCCGCGGCAAATCGGTATCCTCCACGCCTCTCGGAAGTTTCTCTTCATCCTATTCCATATACACCTAGCATCATCGGCTACTTCGAAGACCACGCGCATAAACACTAGAAAAAAGAAAAAAAATAGAAGCTACTGCACAGGATCGAGATTTCGAAGGAGTCGTCGAACCCAACGCTTGAAAAACGCTTGACGTCCGTATTACAGAGTGCTTCATCCACCAAGATCTGGTAACCTACAGGAATTTTCATTTTACCGTTCCTGGAATTTTTTCACTTTCGCACTGGTTGGCTGACTCCGTACTTGGAATCATATTCGGCGAGTTTTTCACTCATACTCATGTTTATGGAAAGAGACGTGAGTGGAAAATCGCATTTTGCAAGATAACGAAGACATTGAATTATGATCCAAGATGGGTTTAGAATTTGGAATTTAAATCTGGGCAAGAATGGATTCAAGAAGCTCATACTCAGAAGTAACTTGGAGATACAGTTTATTATCAGTCTTGAGAAACTGCAGTTATGGGATTCTGTCCATTTAATAGAATCTGAGCATGTTTGATGAAAGGTAAAAAATTGAGAGATGATCCTGTCATCGAAAGAAGGAAATCATCGGCACATAGTAACGTGTACTCGATCTTAACCCTCTGACCTTTAAACTTATTTGCCATTTAAGCGGAAGCCAGTTAAACTCGAATCCACATCGCCATTGTCTGTCATGCCACGATCTTGTTTCTTCGTGAGTCGATCCAGAGATCGTAAAAGGACTTTCCAAATAATAAGCAATAAGGCTGATCTTAAGTCGTTGCATGAAATTTGAAGAGTTACGAAGTAACGTAGGTACTTGATACCTACTTGTAATCGACTATCAAGGAACAATTTCGTCAACAGGAATCTAATCCATATCAATATCTCTCAGACTGAAGCTCAATTAGTCAAAAATGACTGATGAAATTGAAGGCAATCAATCAGTATAGAAATTGTATGATAAATTGTTGTAACATCAAACACTATAACAGTATAATAAGTAAATCAAGTTACTTAAAGGACAGCATTCCAGTTTTAAATGTTTTCTTAGAAATGAATTGTTTTAAATTAGGAAACGTTCCAAATAGAACATTTCAAACTCAATGCTACGTCTAAATTCAAAATTTTGTATTTGACACACTATTCACATTTGATTAATTGAAATGGCGAGTGAAAATTTGAATAGATGAGGGAGTGATGTAAGCGAGAGGATGATAAAACGCATTGGTGGAAGATTTCCCACAGTCACCTGGTCCCGAGGTTCGCAATAGCGGGTCTCCCTTTCGATAATTGCCCCATTCGCTAATTTCCAAATGCGCAGCATGGACATGACAGTCGTGGCATTAGGCAGTATATCGCAAACGAGTGATTTGCATCAAATTGATCTGTTAAGTCAACAAACCAGTTACCCGCTCTCCTCCTCTCTTTTGTGTCTCCCTCTTTGTCTATCTCTTTTCCTCAAATTCCCTTTTCAATCCTTCTCACTCACTCACACTAGACCCTGTGTTGACTCGTTGCATAACCGAGAGTGACCCCCAATGCAACAATTTGCTCTGATCCACGAACCTTTCTACCACGAAACTGCGAAAGATGATTGATGTGGGAGCGGTTTCTCCGATCCATTTGAATTCTTCGATCCAAGACGAGACTGTCATGGAAATTGAGAGTAGGTGCAGATAATTGGACTGAATGCAAATATGGAATTTGTGAATATTTTTAATGAACGAATTATGCGAGAGATAGTGTGAGTGTTTTCATTAAAAAGATACAAGGAAAATCTTTTTTCAAAGACTTATACAAGATCGTATATTTAGGGTTTAATTATTATTGAACAGTGTGACCCAGAATTATCATATAATTCCAGTGTTAATAATTTTTCATAGGATTTAACTGTATGTACTGAAAAAAGGTGAAGTTCTTTAAAATCATTAAAAAAAGTCTTGAAATCTTATGAAAATCTGGAAACTGTTTCTTTTTGAACAGAATTTGTATAATTTTTATTTAAAAAATTCACCCATTCACCTTTTTTAATGACAATAGATACTATGATGACTGTATTAGATCTAGATAAAGATTCTTTTTAGTTTATGTACCCGGAATGAAAATATAAACGCAGGTCTCACATTTGGTGGAGTCACGATGGACAATTTCATGTTAGCTTATCGTAATTTCGAAACTCATACGTTTATGAGAAGAATGGCGAAGGCCGGTGAGATAGCGAGAAGAAAACGAAACACAGTGCACCATCATCGCGTACTATGGGCGGAGTTATTATCTGACATCTATTACTTAGTAACACCGGTATAATGCAAGACTTTTATAGCACAGATATATATTGTACAGGTGTGCTGTGCAGCATAACTAATAATGATAAGAAATCTGATATATACCGCACATGATGAGCGAATATCTGATTATCGATGACCAATGAGAAACTTAGGAGTGGACAAGACTTTCTTATAAATTGAATCGACTTCTCTTTATTAATAAGACAATGATGATTGTAACAAAATTTGCTCTAATTTCATAATTATATTCATTGTCTAAAAAACCATATTTTCTCCAATAATATAACTAACGACATTACTATTTTTATAATTTATTATACAATTTTATTGTTACAATGATTTCATTAAAAAAATGTTTATCATTCCATAAGACATCTCTGAAACCAAAAATAATCTCTCTGCTAACTTCATCGATACTCCATGGATTAAGAAAATGCTCTTCTTTTTTATCAAACACTTTCCTTGGTGGTACCGTCCTCGCGTAACGGCGGTGTCTACTTTTTGATCCGCTCTGTCTCCGATATCGAAAAGACGAATAAGACGATTAAAAAAAAAAAAAGAAAAGGGAAAAAAAACATGAATAAAGCGGTAGAGGAGGAATGGATGAACGGGGAGCGTCGAAAAGCGGCAGCAGGTCGCACACGCAGGCCCAAAGCAAGTCGCAAGTACCAACTGATATCTTCGGGACCCACAGCGCGGAACAGCGCTCGATGGAGCGGAACCACCAGTCACCTGCTCGCTTCCGGCAGATTGCCCCCTTCCACCCACAGTGTACTGCGAATATATATCTCTCCCCCAACCATTTTTACTCCCTCCTCTTATGTTTTAGTCACTGCCACCGCTTGGACGGTACGGAACTCGAGCCTCGTTTGTACCTGATCTGAATCTTCCAAATTTTAGTCTTATGTACTTACGAGGCCTTGTTGCAATTAATAATAATAATATAATCAAAGATTTTCATTTTAATCTTGCCGCTTGAAAAGATCAGTTTCGAAACATTGTATGATTATAATGTCAGTCACTGATTTATTAGTGAATCTTTTGCATCTTTTCTTGTTTCTTTCCTTTTCTTAGTTATTTTTTCATTTACTTTCTTTTTCTCTGTTTCTATCTTACTCTCTTTGTTGATCGTTATCCCTTATCCATCTTTGTCTCATTCTTTCTTTAGGGTGTTCTCTCTTGCTCACAGTATCCCATTCCCATCCCGAGAGTTCGAGTTCCTTGCCTGGGAACGTAGGCTCGGCATGACTAGCCAGAGCTTTACTCTTTACTGACCAAGTGAAGCGAGTCGAACGATCGACCAATCAAGCCACGTACGAGATATGCAGTATGTAAACGCATTAGATTAGATAAGAGACTAGGAAGTAAGATTTGTCGAAAGGGAGATGCCCCACCTTATTAGGGGTTAATTGAGTGAAAGAGATTTTGAAAGTTACTGCGTTGTGGAGATGAATATGAATTATGGTGAAAAATGTATGATGAAATGGATTTTAAAGTCAGAGGAGGCTTTCAAATTGGAATTAGTGAAATTTGATCTATTAAGAAGTAATCTGTAAATTAATATTGGACACAATTGTATTTATTTCTATTCAATTTTCGAAAACTTATTTTCCTTAACTCTTAAAGAAACATGTCATGTTGCTTCTATAATTCGAAAAAAATCAGGCTCGTGGATTTAATGATTTAAGAACATATATTTTTAGAAAATTACTTGTATATTATAAAAAGTTTGCAACGTTTTGCAATTCACAGTCGTCCATGAGATTATTACTTCGTTTACGGCCTAACAAACAGCTTATGCACAATATGCACATGTATGGCAATTTTTTCGTTGAAGATCGAAGGACATCCTATTATCGTTATAGTTCTCTAGAAATAGTTTATGTGCATAATTATTCTGTGTCTCATTACGACACCTAAACGCGAATTTATGGACATATAAAAATTCTTCCATTTTGATTAGTCTCAATATGAATGAACCTATATTACGTAGGTATAATAATAGAGGCAGAAATGCAAAATTGATGAGAACTTGAGCTCGGCTAAACTTGAGAACGGTTAAATTTTCAACAATTTCGAACCAAAGCTCACACACTCAGAGCAAATCGATATTCAAGAAACGACTTGGCAAAACGAAATTTTGCAGAATCAGAGAATAAAAAGGAGAAAGTAGAATTCGACCCTCGAGGGAGGTCGAAAAAAAATTTATCTGGCACACCTTAGCTGCATGTAATGAGTGCAGAAGGTAACGCAGTAAAAGCCACATACTTCGTACAATGTGTTACATAATTGTGTTCATAAAAACGAGCACTAACATGTCACTAGCCGTGGAGTTTATTACACGTGCCGCATTTCTCGGCGTTCCGTTTATCGTCATTATTTCAGCGAGTATCAATTGTTCCACCTTAAGGCAAAATTATCTTATCTTTTTTCCTCATTCCCACGAAGACTTAACTGCGCGAGCCAACTCAGCCCACCGAAGTGATTTGCCGTTTTTCAGAAAAAGATACTTTTCACACTCGCGTGCATTGTTCCACTAGTGCACTTTTCCACGTGTAAATAAGTTTCACCATTTATGAGCCATTATGCCTCCTGTCATTTCAATCTATGTATCAGGTGCAGATCAAATGGTGTGAAGTTCACAGTAATATAATACAGAAAGAAAAAAAAAATTTTTAAGTTTGTCATACATACATTTTATTATTTTGGGTCAAAAGAGTAATTAGCGCTTCTAACAAAAATCAGATGTTCGTGTGTGTCTGGGGGTGTATTCGAATATCATTAAAAGAAAACCAATATCATAACTGACGCGATTTCTACGATACCTCACAACTGGATCGTTACTTCTTGCAGGATAATAACGATTGCACGACAACGCTTTGTTCCGGTTCACCGTACGCATCCCAAACGATAATAACGGGATTGCGTATATTTTATTACCAAATCGTAAAAGAACGTTAGTCTTCTCAGGCGATAATTGTGAGCATAAAGAAAAAGAAAGCCCCTTCGAGTGTAGGGGGCGCCTCGATTCAGTCTCAATTGAAATTCAAGAGGCAGTAATTTCCTCTAGTAGATAATTCTGTTTAGAGTCAGACATAATGAAACACTATACGTAACTATATTTTCTTACTTAAGAAGATAAGAACTATAATCATAAAATATGAACACGGAATGTTAAATTGCTTTGCAATTTCACTGTTAAAAATGTTGATATGTAAGTATAATGGTTGAGTGGAATTGAGTGTAAGAATTGGCTTGGAATTCCTGTGAAGATGAATGATTGTAGAAGTGTAGTAGTTGACTTGTAGTGATTGTAGTTTGTACTTGACACTTTTTGCCCAGTGACTTTTCGCGACCCGTTAAACAAACAAGTAAATAAACTCTACCCATGCCGGAAGTCCCAGGATCGACAACTCTTTCTCTGGCGCGAACAATTACCGGTACTCTAAAAACCATCTAGCAATAACAGTACCCTACGAACCGCGTCTTCTTATCCGAGTCGCGCACATGCGACTGCTTCGAAGAACAATAGTTATACCTTCGACGTTGAGGTCTGGCCTGTAGGAAACGATTACCGCTTCCTAAGTGACCTTTTACGAGCTCGCATGTCTCGGTTGCATCTCCGGTCCATCGTAGAAGAAAAAGAAATATCAAACTAGCTGTGAAGTTGTATCAACTTTTGTGCTCATTCAATGAGCACTTTGCTTCCTGTAAGCAAATATCATTTGCTTCCTCATAGAGGAAGCATTAATTATTCTTTACATCAACATTAAATTTTGATTATTTGAGAAGTTATATTCGAAAAATTCATTTTCAAAAATTACAATAAAGCACAATTTTCTTATTTTTCAATGAAATGCATTAATCTTATAGGTCAATCGATTCGTTTCGACGCAAGGAACCTTTATTTTCCGTACGTCAGCTTCGAATTTTGAATATTATAGAAGTTATAGTTGAAAAACTAATTTTTTAAAATTAAATAAAACTATAACTTTGTTATTTTTCAATGAAATGAAATAATATTACAGACCAATCGATTCGTCTCGATGCAAGGAACATTTATTTTCCGTACGTCAAGTCAAAATTTTGATTATTTGAAAAGTTATAGTCGAAAAATTAATTTTTGAAAATACAATTAACCATAACTTTGTTATTTCTTAATGAAATCCATTAATAATATAGGTCAATCGATTCGTTTTGACCTAAGGAATCTACGTTTTCGTTACATCATCTTTGAATTTTGATTATTTGAAAAGTTATAGTGAACAAATTAATTCTAAGAAAATTATAAAAGTACATAAAACTTGTAAAATTAAATATTTTGTTAAACCATTGTAAGAAATTCAACTAGGTGTATAATGAAATAACTATGCAAAATTTCATCAATTTATCTCTACGCGTTTTCAAGAAATTGCTGGATCGTGACATACATCCATACACACACACACAAACACACACATACATCCGGACAATTTTTCAGGACATCCTGTTAGATATATTGACATTAAAATATGTTGAAAAAAACCTTTTTTAGGAAACTGGATTTTGTCACCACCACGAAGCTTCCTCTATGAGGAAGCAAAAAAGAAGGAGTCTATCATTGATTCAGAGATCTGGACGCTAAAGGCTAGACACAAACCTTTCCTGGGACAGTGTAATATATAAGACGAAATTGGAATGAAGACGGTACAAAATATTTGGAATTTTACCATATTTTATATTTTTATTCTAACTAGCAAACCAATACGCGAGCGATTATTTTGTTTTACTTCTTACAACTTATCAGGTTTGAAGGAACAATGTATGCTTAAGAGGTTTTTAGGATTATATTAAAGGATTTTAATAATAGGGGTTTTCTACAGGTTTCTGGGATTAAAATAGCTAAAGTACAATGACCCAGAATAGGGACATTACTGCTAATTTCAAATTTGTATCTCCAAATACACACTTCTCAAGAAAGTACATCAGCAGAAAGATTTCCAAGGTTCTACCTCCAATTAAACATCCCTCTTTTTTGATTTTTTCCCTCCGTCAGAAATGAGTATTCCGCCAATTGCCTGGAGGTGTTTTGTGACTTCTTTGCTTGCCGAGACCCTGGATATTTTGTGACCCTTATTACTGCGCTAGTAATTGGAAATTACTTTTTTTCCCTGCCAGTATCCTCATCGATAGCTTGTGTGTAATTGTGTGAGTGTGGTATATCGACTGAAACTGAGACTGGGTAGTAAAGTGTGCAGTTGTGCACGAGGGAGGGTGACGAACGCTACCAAGAAATTGTCCTAAAGAAATGATACAGCCTCTGTGGTTCATTCTGTTTCGAAATCACGTGCACCACTTGCATCTGGCGTTCCCTGCCTTTGGGATATTACGGCCCCGGACGGTGCATCTTAGTCCCTATACTAGTGCACTCAGCCGGTACAGAATAACGCTCGCGAGTAGTAAGTATCGGGTCCTTGCTCCGTATTTCTGCTTCAGTCTAAGGGGCCCATTACGGGCCCATAAAACTCGTGGGCTAGGCCTCATGCACTGTTATACGCATCCATCCGGCCACGACCAGTGCTAAGACCGCAAAAAACGACACTCTTACAATTTTGTACTTTGACCATCGAACTTACGACATTATCGCAAGCAGAAAATGTATGGGCATATCCACGAAAAGCATCATTGTCTCAAAAAAATATTTAAATTTGTCAATTTGATATTTACTAAGGTTTAACAAATTTCAATAGTATTTGCATTTTAGTAGGAAATTACCATTGAAAGAAAGCTCGCATTGGAATATGTTGTGGAGCAATATAATAAAAGAGTGTTATTTCAATAACCTTCAATTATATATGCCTGTGGATCCTTTTGTGTTGGGCTGTACGTCTGCTAATGTAGCAACCCAAAAGGTAAATGCCATTTCGGTGAAAACGTGTAAAACCTGCCGGTTGGTACCATTTCGGTAATTCGAAAGGGCAATATAAAACTTGTTACAATCACCAGGCTCGTTTACTATGATATCTAGGGTCTGCTCCTTTTTCTTTCTTTTCACGCTACTCAGAACTCGTTATGTCCCACGACCTATACGGTTAGCATTTTACTCATCTTATTTCAAAATTTTCGCTCCTCAAGAACTAAATCAAAAGTTATATCAATAAAAAATAATCCAGACATAGTTTCTGTTCATCCATGATTGAATACAATTTTTCTCGAAAGGAAAATATTTCAAGTCAAGAAAAGGACGAAAATCTTTTACTGTGGAAAGCTCTACCTGTTCAATTTTATAAAAGATAAAATGTCAGAAAGATTTAACTGTTTTTTCTGAGTAGGACACATAAATAATTTTACATCTGAGATGAATGACTGGTGTCTTTATTAGTTTATTAGCTGCAAGATTAAATCTCAGACTGACTCGATTAATTTTATTTTTAATGAAGGCATCTTTTATTTTTGTCGCCTTTTGCAATTTCACAATGGAAGCCAGTAAAATGACATTCGATTGAAAGTCATTGCGAACTGAGCTAGAAAGTAAGATTGGCAATGATAAAGTTGAGATATATCTAATATTTATGTTTAATGAACATTTTAATAATATCTTAATAAAAGATAGCGGATTATGAGGTTAATAAAATATGTACATTTCATTGATAAATTGGTATTTTATCTTACAATTAGTGATACTAATTATTATTAGCTATAAATATTAAACTGTAATTCTTAATTATACACTAAATTACAGTAGTTTAAATGAAATTGCTTGAGAAAAAAGTAATTTTTTTTATTGACAGTTGATATTATTCATTGATGGTTTATTAATTCGGTTATCATACTTTAAATTTCAATTTCTGTAAGATTCTGCTAAATAAGATAAGAGTGAAGTAATAGAATTAGATTTAATATTGAGGCGGAAGCTCCATTCATACGATGTAAGATTATTATTTCATGCTATCGATAATCAACTAATGTCTCATTTTGAATGAAAATATAGGACCACGAATGACCTGGCAGGTGTCACGCCAATTGCATGGTAGTCAGCGTTTCAAGTATAACTTATTCAGCAGCCCTTAAAATAGTACCATTCACTTCTGGGTATATAGAATTATGGATTCTCCGGTAATGAAATAAGGATGAGGACAACGGTCTTTTTCAACTGTTAGGAAAGCGAGAGAGAAATTCTGATGGCGTAAGAAATTGAAAAGAGAGAGAAGATAGATTAAAAATTGGTGAGAGAGAATTGAACGAGGAGAGTATACCACTAGACTTATAATATTGTAACAATGAGAGCAAGAAAGAGCTCAACCGGAAACGGAGTCAATGACTCGACCTGCGAGTCCATCCCGAGTGACAGGATTGCCTCACACTATTTATACTTGCAATCTCACATCCCAGATACAAAAGTTAAATCGTTTTACGGGATTTTAACGGAACTCCTAAAATCTTTGAATTGAAAGTCCATGAAACTTATTCATTCTTTAATAATCAATTAACGGATGATTTCTGCAAGGAAAGTGGTTAAGTATATTTAAAACATTTAATTACGTATCTAATTGAACAAAAAATTGCTCTTCAAAAATTTAATTGGATCATAAGATAAAATTAATTCTCAGTACCCCTAACCCCCTCCCCCCTCTCTCTCCCTTCTATCCAACAGTTCTGAACTAACATAATCTTCGTGGTTCTCTCTGAATAAACGTCTCTCTATACAGGATTAGCGGATCCTCGATTAGAAAAAGAGGCAAAAAAAGGCTTCCAGGGGAGGAGATCGATCTCATAATACACTTCATGGTTACCAACTCAGACACGCATCAGTCTCGCATCTCTTCGTGGTCTTGGCTATACGAATGAAGTTAATGTGAGGTCGTGCGAGCCGAGTGTGGGAAGCCCAGTAGCCGATCAGAAAATCAGAATTGATCCTATACTTTATAAAGTAAAGTACACTAGAGTTAAATAAAAGTCTGGATCGAACCTACCTATACATTTAAATGCAGTTGGTTTTATCCTGAAAGACTAACACAGACCCGAATTGGACCTGCGGGATACTATCAAAAATTCCGTAAATGGAAAAATTTCATGGCGCTGGCCAGACCGTCTAGAATTCAGTCCTGGCGCTGATCTAATCTGTGCCTAGCCAGAAGCGTAACGTTCGGTCAGATCAAGGTCTATATCTAGACTGTCTAGCCAGCGGCAGGTCAGCGCCATGACTAGCAGCTCGTCCAAAATACAATAATAAACAATGTAGTTTTCCAAAATACAATAATAAATATTATTTATGCAAAAATTAATGAAAAACTGCCTTAAATAAATATAGTTGTTGAACTTTTAGGCCCATGCAGGGTGTTCAGCCGTTCAACGTCCGGAATTTTTTATTTGAAGTGGAATATTCACAATAAAAGAACTAAAATTTTATTTTTACAAAATGAAGAATTTCAAGAAAAAATTCTCGATTTTATTGCAAATCTTAGAATTCTAGTGAGCACTGAGGACATTATGAGATAAAATCGGAAGGAAGAGTGAGAAAAACTAAAATAGGAGGTCGTCGCCGTATCGCGGTGTGATTGAATCTAGTGGGAGTGAAGGTGGTAGTAGAGGATGAGGAGGGGAGCTGAGGACGCGATAGAGGACGAAGTAAGTTGGAGGAGCCAATTGGAGCCAATTCCAAATCGCCGGAGACACCGCGACGCCTACTTCTGATGAAGGTAACCTTCTAAGTGTGTGTTTATTCACCAGTTACTTCGATGACTAGCCAGCACTATATATAAATATATGTGTTCCGAGGCCACGAATAGGATCCGACAGGAATTCCGAACTGTTTTTCATTTCCGGTTTTTCCACTTCTCAGAACCTTCCGCTTCGAGAAATGGGTCGACTCTATTCATACGGAAATTTTATTTCATTAAGCTATCGATGTTTTTCGTTACTTTAACTTTGTTTTCCTTACTCTCTGCATTAGTATGAATTAGCCAAAAAATACTAATTAAATCGCCAACTTTTGAAATTTTTAAAATTTATGAAAAAGCTTGTGTCTAAAAGTGATTCTACTAACGAAATTAGTAGAATCTGACTGGGAATTGGTACCTATTATTATTAATAAATAATAATAGGAACTTGAAACCTCTTCTCTCTAAATCTGAATTAGTGCTTTTTTTTAATATCCTTTGAAGTAGTTTAAGACCTTTTGATATCCTAGAAATTCCTAAATCATTCTGAAATAAAAAGCCCATGAAATCCTACTTAAATTTTTGTTCCGATTTCTCAATACCCTTTGCTGTGGATTTTCTATCCTCAAGTAGATTTTCAGATTCCCTGTTCTCGCTTTTTGTAATCTTACTACAGACTCTTAAGAAGGACCACTGGGTACCACAGAAGTCGGTTCAAGTTTTCTCAATTCCTTAAAGATAGAGGTCGAATAAGAATGTGGGGTAGATACTTCCTAATGTTGTCGGAAAAAGGAGATATATGTATATATAGAGAGAAAGAGAGAAGTCGAGGCATCGGTTTTCAATCCCTTTGATCTTCTCGCGGGCACTTACTCGAGCGCATTACCAACCAAGGAGTCGATACGAGTTTGAACGTTTTACTTGTACAACCCCTTCAAACAGTGGTCAGTGCCTACCAACGTTCTGCATTCTTATTTCTTCGTTTTTCACCGAACTTCAACCAAAGGTCTCGGATTAAGAACTTCCCAAGAGTGGCTAATTATCACGAGAAACCGATGCCGGACTAATTATCGCGAGAGCCATGCTAAGATTTTTGCGGTATTCTTTGTAAAACTTAGTGATTGAAGAAAGAGTGGAAACTGGTAGGAAGAAGTGGATTGAAAAAAGTGGAGTGAACGTAGAAGCCAAAGAGCTGAAAAAATGAAGAAAATGAAAGGAAAAGAAAAACGGGGCAAAGATTGAGAAGCTATAGTTCACAAATTTTCTTCCGGAAACTCTCCCTCGTCAGTATACGCCATTACAGTAGATCCCCTTCATTCCGGGTGAATGAGATCATTCTGCTCTTTAGACTTTCGTACCTCCTTTCGTTTTTCTTATCTTTCAGTTTTCCGCTAATTGCGAGTACAATCTTAGCGGCAGGAAGTTTTTTCGGCGAGTTTAATTGGATGTTATTAGTGAGTTTGAAAACTCGATTGGTCGGGGTTAACTCCATTCAGTGAAATTATTGCTTATCTTAAACACACACTGCTTACAAAATTAGCACTCTAAAGTTTTATGGAATTTTTGTATTTTCACAAGAAAACATATCTTTTTTAAGGGATGAAAACAACCCCTAACTAGCTGTGAAGTTGTATCAACTTTTTTGCTCATTCAATGAGCACTTTGCTTCCTGTAAGCAAATATCATTTGCTTCCTCATAGAGGAAGCATTAATTATTCTTTACATCAACATTAAATTTTGATTATTTGAGAAGTTATATTCGAAAAATTCATTTTCAAAAATTACAATAAAGCACAATTTGCTTATTTTTCAATGAAATGCATTAATCTTATAGGTCAATCGTTTCGTCTCGACGCAAGGAACCTTTATTTTCCTTACGTCAGCTTCGAATTTTTAATATTAGAGAAGTTATAGTTGAAAAACAAATTTTTCAAAATTAAATAGATGAATAATTTTGTTATTTTTCAATTAAATGAAATAATATTATAGACCAATCGATTCGTCTCCATGCAAGGAACATTTATTTTCCTTATGTCAAGTCAAAATTTTGATTATTTGAAAAGTTACTCGAAAAATTAATTTTTTAAAATACAATTAACCATAACATCCTTATTTTTTAATGAAATGCATTAATCTTATGGGACAATCGATTCGTCTCGACGTAAGGAACCTTTATTTTCCTTACGTCAGCTTCGAATTTTGAATATTATAGAAGTTATAGTTGAAAAACTAATTTTTTTAAATTAAATAAAACCATAACTTTGTTATTTTTCAATGAAATGAAATAATATTATAGACCAATCGATTCGTCTCGATGCAAGGAACATTTATTTTCCTTACGTCAAGTCAAAATTTTGATCATTTGAAAAGTTATAGTCAAAGAATTAATTTTTGTAAATACAATTAACCATAACTTTGTTATTTTTTAATGAAATGCATTAGTAATATAGGTCAATCGATTCGTTTCGACACAAGGAATCTACATTTTCCTTACATCATCTTTGAATTTTGATTATTTGAGAAATTATAGTGAAAAAATGAATTTTAAGAAAATTAAAAAAGTACATAAAACTTGTAAAATTAAATATTTTGTTAAACCATTGTAAGAAATTCAACTAGGTGTATAATGAAATAACTATGCAAAATTTCATCAATTTATCTCTACGCGTTTTCAAGAAATTGCTGGATCGTGACACACACACACACACACATACATCCGGATAATTTTTCAGGACATCATGTTAGATATATTGACATTAAAATATGTTGAAAAAAACCTTTTTTAGGAAACTGGATTTTGTCACCACCACAAAGCTTCCTCTATGAGGAAGCAAAAATGAAATATTAGTTTACAAATTCATAATTCAAAACCTAATAACATGCAATTGATTTGACTAAAATGAATAAAAGTCATTTTTAGGGATGATCTCTAGGTTCCTTGTCAGATCATTTAATAACATAATTTTATTACTTCAGATTTACAGAAGAAAAATCTGATACCTGTTGCTACGTTTTCTCTTACAATAAGAAATATAGTTTCAAGATCCTGAAAAAAACTCAAGGTCGATTTTCCTAGTCACGGCGCGTGTTCACACATGTCGATAAATCAGATTCATGGAGCACGAAAACGCTCGTACGTAAAGTGCCCATCGAAACGTGGGCGGATCCGATGAAGGTATAAAAATGAAGATAGAAAAAAGTATTAAAAAAGAAGCACGGGAAGACGAACGGTGGTCTCGCCTCGCACCGTTCGTGCATCTATCAGACTTTTTATCGAACGTTCTCACAGCCTGTACGCCTGTATGGCTTATAACAGGCAGGAATGCCGACAAGTCAAGCTCACCGGGGGTCATTCGTCACGTTTTGTGTCTACAGGCGTGCAGAACACACACGCGAGGTGTGAAATCCCCGTTGTGATCTAGAGCGATGCCGAAAAAACTGCTCGATCATGCGAATTTCGGCAAAAGAAGTATCTGACTTACATACTTACATATAGTATCCTTTAATTTTTCAAAGCAACCAGTGACGTCAGTGGAACCACTAGCATGACTATGTGATTCAGTTTAATAATGTGACATACCACAATCAAAGCTAAAATTAGAGAGATTAAGAATTGATTGCATTTTTTGGGTCGTTATGTTCTGGATATTGCTACTGTGAAGTTGGACTCTCGATCCTATTCCCAACTTTTTTTATTCATATTTTTTTGCAATTTGAGTGGCATGAGAAAATTTGTTTAATATGTTCGAGACTATATAATCAACCACTCAAAAAAGGACTAATCATAATTCTGGTTATATTCAAACCAAAAAATAGTGTTAAATATACCCTTAGTATAAATTCTAGTTAAAAGTATTAGAAGCTTTTGGTTGATCATTATTCTGGTTATTTTAATCAGAACTTTTTTAAGTACATCACTGACATATTCTACGTATATTCGACAAAGTCAATTTGACAGGCAAATGCATTAAATTGGCCTGAAAAATATGTGTATCCCACTTCATTCCGAAAATAGCGTTATTTTAAAATTCTCTGAAATATCTTAAAATTCATAGAATTACCGTAAAATATTTACAATCATTTGGAATCCATTATATGACATTTTTTAACCAGAACTCCTTAAATTGTCGGTCGATTTGCAATCAGTAGAAAATAATAATAAAAATCAAATGAATCCGTAATTTTGAATTTCTACTAATAATTAATAGAAAACTACTAATTCTGAGTAAATTGACTCTTATAATTCATTACTCAGCACTAAGTACTCACACTAAATCTACTCAAGTATATTTCTGTTAAATATACTTACTATGTTAAGTATACTTACTACTCTAAAGTAAAGGTATACGATTTCACCTTATTTTAATTAGTATTTTTCTATTGATCAGATTTAGAGAGTAATCCTTACATGAGACTATATCCTCTATGAAAATTTCTCTCATAAAGTCTATGCTAACATAAACTCTAAACTAAACAAGCGAAGCGCACGCACGACGAATCAGCTGGCACACCGACTTTCGAGCCGCAACGAGCGTATACGAAGCGCGACGTGCTCTTTTTTTTTCTTTTTTTTTTGTTCCATACAAAGATTATTCCCGGGGCAGGCTCACAGAACAATGGGATGCTGGTGGCCGTGGTCCACGAGCGTGAGAGGACGACGGAGGAAGGAAGGATGCTGCGGCGGGGGTGGAAGCAAGAAGGAAGGAGCAGATGAGAAGATGAGGAGATGAGGTGAAAGAAGGACTTCTCAGAGCTATGGTGATCTAGTCATGGTATCTGCCACGAAGACACGCGGCTGCTTCCTGTCCCGTATTGGAACTGTGACTATCTTCTGATGGTCCTCCAGGGATTTCTATTGAAATCCTAAAGAAAAATAATGAAAATAGCGACAAACCTAGTTTTATGTGGTATAATGGGAAGAAAAAAGTAAGGAAAGTATGGGAGATGATAAAGTATTGAACGAGAAGGGAGAGAAGAATGGATGGTCTGTGAGCAGAGTTAAATTGTTATGACATAATTAGAGCCGATCCGAGCTTGAAGTTGAAGCGGCTTCGACGGATGATACAACTTACAACAGCTCTGGTTGCGAGGAGCCATGCCATTGCATTGATGGTGGTTGGCCGTTGAGTGTTGCCGTTGTTTCGTTGCTTCATTCACTGGACTTTAATATTCTTCGCAGAACCGTAGCCGCAGCTCGTCCTTTCCCCGGTTTTTACTTTTTTGCTTTCCTTCTTCTTTTTCCATTCCTCTCTCTTTCTCTCCTCTCTGTCTTATGTTCTCCCTTTTTCCTTTTTTGTTTTGTTTCACTTCACTCCAGGCCCACCCCTTCACGTCTTCTTCCCTTCTGTGACCACCAACCACTCCCACGCTTCTCCATGTTCTTGTCAACTCAACAGCCCGAAAGGATTGTGCGAAGTTCCGAGTTTGGGAGCCACTCGTCTTGTCTTAGGTGAGGACGAGAATTTTCAAGATTGTAGAGGATGCGAGACTGAGTTTGAATTAGTGAGAAGGACGGTTTTTGCATTTACTAAGTTCTAGTTTATTCTGTTACTCGTCGTAAATTAATTAAACTGGAAAGAAACAATATATTGAAAATTCTTCATTTATCTATTAATATATAAGCCCTTGATGTGAAAAAACCTGAATTTCTATTTTTACTATATTGTATCTACTAGTTATGAACCTTCTATTACAATAAGCACGAAGAAAAATGGATATTCAATCTTAATAGTATCTTGGACATTAAATCTAAATATCTATATACACTCGACGTTCCCAATAGTAATGTTCGGAATAGTGATTTGTTCCCAATAATAAACACATTTTGTTCCTAATAGTAAAGAGAATCTCTCACAATCAACACTTGATATCTACAGCGCAGGCGTTAAAAAAAACAGGAAAAATTAGTAGAATTCTGACAGGTACGATTAAATTTCATTTACTTATAATATAGTTTTCTTTATTTTCCAAATCCATTTTTTAAAGTCCTTTTTCTTCAAAAAATAATCCGCACATTAAACTTCAAACCAAAGATATTATTTCAAACCCATTTAACCATATTACGCATTTGACATTTCATATTTAACACAATACACGCAATACGCATGTGCACTTGATGTGACGCATGCGCAATTGATATGAAATTTGAGGAAAGGAATTTTTTTACTATTGGGAACGACTCTGGTTTGGATTTGTTTACTATTGGGAACGTCGAGTGTATATGTACTAAGTTTGAATAACAAGATAATTAGACCGAATATTTATAAGCTTATCTAGATGTTAATTTCGAATATCCATTTTTCTCCGTGAGGGCGGAGAGTGATGACTGTTGTACAGTGCACACATATACAGTAAATTAAATTAAATATACAAAAGAAGAAGATTATAACACAATGAAGCTGGGGAACGGAGGCGTTTCTATACTTTTGTCTTTCTTTATCTCGTCTGTTCTTTCGAATCTGATTCGATTTGTCGTACAATGCTGTTCACGATGTTGTAACATGCCACATGATGTGCGGTACTCAATGCATTCTTGGTACACTATCACCACTTAGTTAGGAAGACTCGTGTCGTTGTCATGCAATACATCTAAAAGCACACGTGACACATACGCACCTCTTCTTCGTATTATATGACTAACGTCAAAGAACAGAGGATACCGCATCAGGAATGACCAGCGAGAAACTCACTAACGATCGCTCATCATATTGGGATCGAGTCTTTCGAAATTTATCTCCTTCGTTTCAACTACATATCTTGATCTGGATGTGAGCCGACCAAACACGCGAAAAGTCATCGCGCGGGATTTATTCTTTGATTTTTCGTCGCATGGTTCAGCGCATCATAGATGAAGATATATGTATATAACTATATATGATTAAAAATCTCACCAAATTGATGAGATTTGATAAGTGCTTTCTTGATTACAGAATCAGGATTCCGATTTTAATCAAAACTGCAGAAGCAGAAGATATATTGTTTTTTGATGATGAAGGATTTATTAATAGTGATCATCTCTCGCTACGGTTCATTTAATATAAATGTATATTGAAGTTCTGTAGATATGAGAGTTGCCATGATGCATGTACCTAGTCATGCTACGTAGCTTTATCTATCTTTTAGAGTTCCGAGTTCTGACTTACAGAATGTGTATGGCATATACACGTATGCCAAGTGCTATAGATATGAAATGTTCTCTTAAGTGGACTGGCACTAGAGCTCGCATTTTATCGATCCTTGAAACGCCAGTCGATTCGATGACTTTTGTGCGTGACATTTAATTCGTTGCCTTGCCATGTGTGACTCCACGCTTTTGTCCGTGGGACAATGGATATGACAGAAGAATAAAATAAAAACATCTCCAGATGAGATACAGCTACTCGGACTCTCTTAAGAGTATTTAGTTTCTTTTGTGTTTTCTGCATTAGATCCTTATTTCACACTCGCAATACGCTTTAATACATTCCTTTTCTATAACTTTCAAATATTTAAGAAATCTGCATTTGTTTTAAAGGATTCAATTATTTAAATTACTCTGAGATTAAATTTCGTCTCTATTAATTTCTACTATTGTATAAAGGACTTTTTGTGTGCTTCTATTCCGAAACAAAAAACGAATATATTTCACTTGGTTTTCATGTAGAACGCACCTGATGGAGCAGATGCCGAAGATCTCCTGTATCTACGAAAATTAAATCGACAGGTGTGAGTATGTTGAGGCACGTAAACTTCTGAGTTGTTGATGATTAGTATCGTCAGTTTTCAAACTGATGGAGATGGTACAACTCGTGGGGGGGCAGCTTCTGATGCGTTAAATTACACGTTAACCCCGGAGCTGTTGCTGAACGAAGGGATCGACGTTCAGTTGAAGATTAAACGCGTGACTTTACTTTCTTCACTCTATAGCCTACACACACTGCAAAACCTAATGTTGGCAAGATTACCTTGAAATGATCTGCTCGTTTTCAAGTCTAGGTTCTAAGTTCACTTGACAATGTCAGTGAAGAAATTGGCGGTTAGAATTACTGTTAGTATAAAAATTAGACATATTTTATAAAAGACTCATAAATTATATATGAAAAGTATTTCCCTTCTTAAATGTATTGACTAAGTTAATTAGATTCATTAAAAAGCTGCGAATTTGAATCTTCGATACCTTGAAATTTAAGGACAATTAAAAAGAATGAATCTGATATTCTGATTCTATGACAAACAAATTTTCTCATCAATGTAGTCAAAGACGAGTGATACTCGAGAGATTTATGGAGATTCATGTTATTAAATGTATGCTTAATGCATACATTTCAAGAGTAGGGGAGCTGAAAAGTTAAAGACTAATTTGAATATCGAGGGGTAATTAGCGAGTACATAACTGCCTCTCACAAAGCACGTACGTCAAAAGTTAATTTGCTACATAATTCCAATTCTTTGTTAGACACAATCAGTAATGTTTCATCAAAATTTCTTCTGATGATCAACATTTTTCACTCCATCCTCAAAGAAGAAGAAATTGCTGAAAGAACAAAATGAGTCTTTGAGGTAATAAGGAAAGAGGCATCGTCTAATAATAATTTCTTAACCCTTTTACTCATAAGCGCGAAGGTACTCAAAAGTAAGTAGACCAACTGTGTACTAAACTGGGTAGGTTTGTTCGCGTTTGTAAAAAAAACCTTAAAAAATGCACCCTCCAGTGAAGGGTGAAAACGAAGATGACGATGGAAACGTCGTAGTGAAAGGCTTTGCCACCGTTCGCATCTCACAACCCTTTTCCTTACTTAAATCCAAATAAAGGTTGAGATTCTTGAGTCACCCCTTCGAACCCTCAAACCCCCGAAGCGACTATCCCTTCCTCATTCGCATATATACATACCAACTCAGTCTCAAGGCGGCATCTCAACCCCCGAATTGGAACTAGAGTTCGTCGTCTCTCGTTGCTCCACGTTTGTTTCTCCCCTCTTTTTCTCTCTCTTCCTTTCTCTTTTAATCTTTTTCTCTCTCTATCCACCCCTATTTCCTCTGTCCTCTCTTTCCATCTTAATCTTTTCCTCATCAGACCTCTCTCTTATAAATTCTCTCTCTCTCTCTCTCTCTCTCTCTCTCTCTCTCTCTCTCTCTCTCTCTCTCTCTTCTGCTCATTCCTTAGACTTTTCATCTCTCTTTTCTTACTCTCTTTTTCTCCCTTGGACGACATCCTCTTTCTCATCCTCTCTCTCAGAAAGCCTTGCGCGTCTCGTTCGTCTATACATTTTCCCTCTTTGTCGGATGCGGCAGTTCCTCTTTTAGCTGTGCGTGTATAGTGTATACTATAATACTATATGTACTATATGTATAAGTCTTTCTTTCCTTGTCTCGAGTCGCACTCTCTCCACCTCTCGGTAACGAGAGGAGAAACACCCTCGCTACTTTTAATCGACCCGCGCTTTCTTCTGCTTATACATACCTAGCCAACGCCATGCCATCCCTGATGCCCTCATCCTCATCCTCATCCTCATTCTCGTCGTCATCGCCATCCTTGTGGACCACCTTCGAACCACCCTCCTTCCTTGCCTCATTCCTTACCTCTCATCTTTACCACCGACGTATATAAGGGCGTTGTCTTTTCTAGTGTCCTTCTCGATCCTCTTGATGAATTGCCGACCGTCACAACTCACGATTTTTTGGCAGCTTTTCATTCCAGGAACTCGTGCGAAAGGTTCTACAAGTTACAAGGAGATACTTGAAGTTTCCTCGTCCTTTTATGAGGAATTATCAAAGCACGAGGCTCTCTCAACCAAAACTTAATTTTTGACTATTTTTATAATTTTGCAGACTAATTCTTATTTTATACGAGGGGCCGGTCGAAAATCGTTTCTACGTGAGCATAATTATTTCATGTGATTCCATATTGATTCGACATTGATTCTGAATCGAATATAAGTATGATTCCTCCAGTAAACGGCCCCTCTATACAAATTTAATTAAATTATAAAAGAATCTAGTTTTTAAAGCTTAGCTGCTCATTTTTAAGTTGTATGTAATAATATTTCATAATATGTAGACACGGATATGTTACCCTAGTTGAAAATTAAGTTTAAAAAAAATGAATCTTTCCTTTAAATCTTAAAGAAGCTGACGGTAAAAATCGAAGATTTAATTGATAGGTTGTCTTTTCGAAAGTCAATATGTACATTTCTCTGTACGTAAAAAACTATATAATAACACCTTCCTTTTAGGAACATAAAACAAAGAGTGTAAAAATCATCTGCACAAACTGCTTCCATAAACAACGTTTTAAGAACGTAGTAAAAGAATTGTAATAATTATCTGATATATAGCATAATGATTTTCGTTTATCGATCGTTTTTTATCCCCAGAAAATATTAAATTTGCCACAGAACATTATTCTCTTCTGGTTATTATGGATTTTAATTATAGCACTTATAAAGAGAACCACAAAGCATGGTCATATTTTCAGAGTATGTTTTGAAGTGTGAAATGATAATGTAGCATTTTATAGCGATTATTATAAAACGAACTAGAGCTAGAAATTTCTGTAAAACACAATAGTATATTATGTGCATTGATTCTTAATATAGACGAGTTTGAAATACTAAATTTTTTTTTCTAACTCCATATTTTACGTATATGCTAGTCCATATATTTTATCAGAATTATGTATTTCATAGTAAAAGGGAATAGAAAGTATTTTGAAATTTAATTCCAGAGCTATAAAATCGAAATAAAATTTCAAAATCTCGAAAGGGACTTAGCCAATAAAGTACACGTTTCTTCATCTTTCTTATGAAAGGCCTCACGATCCTGCGATCTGGTGCAAAATGCATTCATTGTTATGCACATCGGCCGGTTTATGGTAAAAGTTTTTAAGTTTATACGCGTCACTTTATAAGTAACAGTGGCGCACAACTTTCCTCGAGCTATCAGCGCGCTGATAACAACACATTATTTTGTCCATCTAAAAAAGTCTTACACTTTTGTAAAATTATCGTCAAACATAAAAGATTTCAAGAACCCTCAACGTTAATAAAACTAATAACCTTAGTCTAACAAATCACCTTAATTATTTCGTAACATTGCATAAATAACACATTCATAGATTCATTAATACATAATACAATTATTGCGATGCATTATTATTGCACTATTGTGTTTTGTTTGTCTGTGAAATGCATAATTCTTGGCAAATGTGTAAAATGATCGTGGAGCGATCAATATCGATAGTAAATCCAGGACCTATAATGAAAAGGCCACTAGTTTCTTGAAGTTCATTTGCTGACTCAAGTTTAGGTCTAGAGTTTGCACTTTATTAAGGCGTGCAGCGATGTTTAATGCTTCGGCGCGTAACAATGCTCTAACAACAATAACAATCCCGAACCGTTTACTTTCCCGAAAGACTCGAGAACACAACTATTCCGATAGACAAAGAAGATTGAGTGCAGGTGCAGTGTTGAGATGGAAGCAGTCGTGCAGTATATGTAGGGATAGTTTCGCGGTTTATGGCCGATTACCTCGGAGCACGTAACGTCCTGCATACGTACATACGTAAGTGCATACGTATTACAAGTTCTACGTGTTTCAACTGTATCCGCCACATACGAGCACAGTCTGATGCGACATCGTTTCTTTCAAGGGATTTCATATCCTTCATATGCAACCTACCAGAACTCCACAACATTTAAAAAAAGATACACTGAGAGACTTTTTATTTGAATAAATGATAAAAATGAATGAGAATTTAATATAATATCGTTCCGAAATAGGGAAAACCGAGGTTCTATCACACTTATTCGTACTACAGTACTATAGTTTAATATTATCATACGAGTATTTTAAACACGAAGTCGAGAAAGTAGTATTCTATATACGAAATATTATGAATCTCCATTTTATAAATTAACTCTATGAAAAAATGATATTCTTTTTACTGAATTTTCGAAAAATAATATGAATAAGCAAAATAGTGAATATCATAATCTCGAAAACGTATTTTACTCCCTAAATTTGAAACAGTAAAAAGTGGAAGCCTAGAGACTGTCGGAAACAGTGAAAACAAATTTCACTGTTCCGACAGTAAGTATTACAGTTTTATCAGTACACTTCACTGACAAAACAGTAAAAAGTAACTGTGTGCCAGTAAGTATTATTATTTATTACATTTGTTTATAAATTTGTTTTCACTGTTTCCGACAGTCTCTAGGCTTCCACTTTTACTGTGAATCAGTGAGTTTTTACTGTTTCAAATTTAGGGAGTAGAAATTGATATTGTCAATATGAAGTTGACAGAAACCTGAGACGCATAGCAAACTATGATATCATTATTCTTGATTTTTCATATAGTTTCGTTTGAGAATGCTCCTCGAATGTTTCCGCCGTTTTCCGATCGAGCCTGAATGTGCAGCCGAATATGCGGATTGCGACGCTACTTTATCGAGATTTTTTCCAAATATTTTATAATATATAGTTAGCCGTGGGGTTTAGTTGTTAGGCCGTTAGGGATAAAATGCGTATAAGTTAGGTTCGAATCTTGCCGCAGCGAATTCGATTTTTCCTGCTGATTAAGCGTGCGATTATGTATTTAGTGAATAAATTAAGTATATATAATAATAAAAATAATAATTGTTTATGTGTTTCCGTATTTGATTGTATTTAATTTGTGTATTTAGTTCCCCTTTCTAAAGGTTAAATCTTTTTAGTGGAGTGAGTTATTTTTCATATAGTCGTTTGAGATTCTCATATGCTTTGTATGACAACTTCAAAAGATGTTTTCATTCTTTCGAATAAAATGTATTACAATCGTTTTAACTTCTCTTGTCAACTTTGATATAGTGTATATTAAATTCTCACAAGTTTTATAAGAATTAATTAAACATCCTTTCCATTTGTTCTAACAAATATATTAATTTTTGCGACTGAAAAACACTATATTAATTTTTGATACGCAAACCCTGTTTTCCCTACTTCGGAACGATATTATACTAAATTCTCATTCATATTTATCATTTATTCTAACAAAAAGTCTCTCAGTGTAGTTTAAAATTTTCAAGTCATCTTCAACATATTCACATAATTTCTATAACATATTCAGGAAAAGTATAACATGTACAATTCGATATGGAAATTCTAGCTTTCTGTGAACGCATTAACAAAGTTGTGGCACTTAAAATTACTGGTATTCTAGGATATAGTGCTAGCGTATAATTTTTTTCAATTTTATTGTACAAAAGTGGATGTAACTGTAGAGTACATGTATGCACTGTAATTTTACCGGCTGTAGTTATTTTGTAGTCTGGAGTATATTAAACTTGAGGAATTTATGTATATATTTAGAATCATGTAGGGTGTACATAATATGTATGTACTGTTAGAAGCATACACAATAATTAGTGTGTAGTTGTTCTACATTAGTAGCTATATATACATAATAGATTGGTATAATGAATTTCCTCATACATTCGGATAAAAATTGACTGTCTATCAAGGAACAGAATATGTTCAATGTAAGAATTCTGTTGAAAAAGCAAATTTTTATGTTATTTTATTTATTTTAGCTTTTTGAGTGTATGAATCGTGATTGTTCTTGATGTGTTCTGCTGTACATGAGTACGTAGTATACATCACACAAACTCGCGCGATCGTACTTCAAACACACTCGAAGTCAGTCAGTTAACTTGACTCGGACCTTTCACTTCGTGGTCCAGGGAGCACGGAGTGTCGTGGTGCACGATGGGTTCCCACAAGTGGGAGAGACCCCCATCAGATGCTACAGTTCGTTTCTTGTTTCAGTTACGCCCCGTTCGTACATACCCATTGCCCATGTTCTAGCACACGCTCATAAAATCCTCCTTTTTCCAATTTAATCTTCAATTTACAAATTGCTACACTCATCCTTCAAATTATACATCACAAACTTTACCATATTAGAATCCCTTAAAATTATCCCTTTTAAATCACCAACTATAAATCAGCTATAAATATTTATATGAAATTTAGGTAGTTTAAAATAACACAAATAATAAAATAACACAATTTATTAGGAATATACTTCCAGTAGCGAAATAATTTCATGAACATGTCTGATCGAAATTTACCTTATCTACTTATTTTTTTAAACATATGTACAGTTTGAAGATTTTTTTTTTTTAAGGAAGGTTCAACCAATTGGCAAATGCTTTGGCCAGTGGTTTTGAAGAATAGATTTACATTTGTCGACGCATTTGTGATCCAATCTAGGGCGCAACAAATGATTTATCATGATCCTGGCCGTGATAATCGATCGGTTTAAATTTATTGGATTTTCATGGCACGGTTACGATGCAAAGCTATAAACAGTTAATGCCCGTCGCAAGATAATACTGAGGACTAAAACGTGAATACCAGGATGAATTTATTTCTTACTCCGCAAACATAAACTACGTGGTCGTTGCCTCGTGTAGAAATATGATTCTCAATTGTTATTATCGCTTCGTCAAAATAGTCTTTTGACGATAATACAGAAACAAAAGTCTGATTCCCTCGCGTGAAATCACGATTACGAATTTTATACTCGATGAACCGTAAAAGTCATTTTCATAAAATATAAGACTTACATAAGTATTCAAAGATATCAAAATAAAGTGACGACAATTCAATAATATTTCTGGAGGTCTCTGAAAATGTAAAAATTTAGAGGATTTTGCAGAATTTTCTAAACTGTACTATCCTCACCAAAGATAGAAAGTTGTTAATTTTCACAGAACTAAAATAATCGATTACCCATTGGTGAAAAAAATTAGGGTAATGTAAAAGACTTTCTTGGTCCATCAATGTTTTCTCTCTATTGTGTTGCGATTTTACAGTCACTCATCCAAATGGTTTTCCTTGGGCTGTAAAAAACAAAGGATGAAGAAAAGTGTAGGGTGATCGCAGCGAGAAAGAGAAATAGATACTGGAAGTAGATATTAAAGAAGAAGGGGGAGAAGGGCCAAAAACTAATGTACTCCGTACAATGTACATTCAATACAATAAGGTGAGATAGCTTTCCTTGAAATAAGTAACGCGTCCGTATGGCAACTAACTTGGAGAAAAACGTAATTGGTATGGCACCGAAGATGTGATTATTCGAGTAGAATTTCACGGAATAGAGTTAAATGGGTTTGAGGAACAAACAATTTACGGATATAAAGAGCGTTCCTGATTGCCCATAAACTCCTGACAAAGTATGTACAATACGAATCGAAGGATATATATGCTTTTGTCCTAATCCGTCCAAATGAGCATGCCTTTGACCTTTCGATGCAACATTAGAACTATCATTTTATTTAAAATACGTTTATTAAATTTCCAATGTGATTTTTCCTTAGAATGTCGTGTTAAGAATCTACAAACTATTTTTAAGTGTTTTCAGAGGTGACATTTCCTGATTTAATTAAACTCCACTAAACAGTACCTGTTTAGAATTCTGCAAAATAATTACTATCTTCATTAAGTACACCGTCTAAGCTGACCTTTTTCAGTCACTCCATCATTCACTAATGTTTGCAATCATTATAACAGTTTTTTTTCTCTTTAAGGAAGTTTTTAATTGAAATGTACTTTTTAATTATAAAAGAACAACTTTTTATAATTGACCTTTCCGATTGTACCCTTTTCTATTAGTGAGCATGAAAAAAACTTGATTGGTTTTTAGACGCAGGAAACAATTAAGGATTTTTGAGAAATTTCTTTCGGAATTTGAGAAAGACTCTAGGGTATTGACACCTTTGAGGTGTTATGTGATTCGAAAAGAAAAGGAGAGCATCGAGCGCGTGGGAAACGTCAAAGAAACGCCAGTCACGTTCTTCGCGGCGCATCGCAGGAATAAAAAAATTATTTCTAAATGAACAAAAACGAACTTCCTCCTTACGTGACGTGTCGTAAGTGGATATAGGAAAAGCACATACGCACACGTGTAAAATTGTGTGCGTATTGCGCACCGCAATTCGACCACAACGAATTCCATTTCGCTCACAGACTGTTCAATTTTTTCGAATTCTCAATTTCTGACTGGATACGACGTGCTTTTTACACTTATACATACACATTTTGTAAAATGAGGAAATTGCACCATGTTTACATAACAAATACATGTAATAAGCACTAAAATTTCAGATGAAAAATTTACTGGTATTTTAGTGACAATTTTTGCACAAGAATCTATTAAAGTCCAAGAAAAATTGATTAGTATGAAACTATTATGATCGCATATAATTTTTAATGCACTTAAACTTAAAGGCTTAGACAATAGATTGTTTGCAAAAAGAGCGAAAGTCTTTCTACAATTGTTTCTTTTTTTTTTTATTGATGGGAAGGGGAAATGAGTATTTCCCACGCGGTGATTCGCAAATCCGTGCATCGTCGACCAGGCAGGCGACAAGCAATTAGAAATTCGATGTCCAATGAAAAACAATGGTTCAGTTGAGGGGAAAGACGAGATGTTATGGCCAGCAGAACATGATCGCTGACGAGATCATTAACTTTTCCACAGTTCGTAGAGACGATTCATTCGCTCCATTCACTTGGCAAAACCAAGACCTTTCCTATTCTTCAAATCCATGATCTAACACTTAAAAAAGATAAAACATAATTATGATAAAGGTCATCACTCCAAATCCAATATTCAACTAAATAAAACTGGATTATTTATTTCTTCTATAACGTCATCTTCATATTTGTTCCTACCCGAGTAGACATTATACCGTTAGCTCATTTTAAAAAATACAATCTGCAAAAACATGAATAGCTTAGGTACTTATAATATTTTTTATATGCTAATCTGTAACTACATTTAAAAAAAGTATGGAAAATGAAGTGGTAATGTAAAAGTGATAAAAAAGGCAATGTGGTTGTAATTGGCTGAATTGTGAATTTTTTGCGGCATGCAGGTTGATGACGAGAAGCGAGAACTTCTAGCATGAGTGATTCCGTTCGGTTTCGATCTATCGAGGTGAGGTTGTTCCGGACCAGGTGATATGGAGACAGAGAAATCACTATGCTCACCTGACTATACCTGACTCATAAAAAGTAGAAATCGGTCAGTGCTGCAGTCATCGAATCCAGGATGTCCAAGCCTCAAGTATATTATTTGATAGGGAAGATAAATTTTATAACCATAGTCGTGTTTGTTTCCCACTAGAAAGTCATCTGAAAATTAATTTTCCGAGAAGAATAGGTCTTTCTTTTGCTAATCAGAGTTCAGTTACTATTCAATTGTTCAGTTTATAACAGAACAATTAAACACATTTCATTTTACATTCATAATACTTTAAGTTGTAATTTTGTTGTACGGAGTTTTGGATAGTTTTTCCGAGATTCGGTGTATTGGGGGAAATGGGAAGGGAATATAGAGTAGCCTATGGTAGGAAAATGGGGGAGTGTGAACGAATGTGCCCAATAAGAAATCCACAACGGGCGCGGTATTGCGCCCGTACTGGCTAATACTGGCGCAGTACTGGCAGCCATTGAAGGCGCAGTACTGGCATATATCTGGGGTGATAACAATGTTCTGCACTGGACCCCCAGTGCTGGCCCCGTACTGATAGTCGGTACTGGCGTAGTACTGTTAATCAGTGCAGACACAGTACTGGTAGATAGTGCCGGTGCAGCACAGGGAGCCAGTGCTGGCGCTATACTGTCAATTGTCTGGGATGATAACAATGTTCTGCATTGGTCCCCCAGTGCAGTCCCTGTACTGGTCCAGGACTACTGGCGTAGTACTTGCAGCCAGGGCTGCTGCAGTACTGGAATATGTCTGGTATGACAAATGTCTTCTGCAGTGGACCCCCCAGTTGCTGGCATAAATTATGAAATAAATAATTGTATTTTATAGAATTCATATAAATTCTCTGAATTTCACTCGAATTTAACAAAAAGATAATAATTAAAGGTTTAAATTACCAAAATGTTCTGTGAGATTACATTGAAACTCTTTTTATTTTACGTAGAACAGAGATAAACTACAACACTACTCTTAAAATATTATTCACTCTTCACTTTTAATCACTCTTATTATTGTTATTTAGTATTTTTTTCAATGTACGAACTCTTTTCCCACCTTCCCTATCCTTTGCACCCGAAAACCAGCGGCTAAGCTTTTCGGTTATTTCCTTCGGCAACAAGTCTCGACATTTGGCAGTTATGACTTCTAAAAATAAAAAAAAAGTAGTAATAGAAAAAAATAAATTATTTCTATAGGCAATATTAGTAGTTCAATCAAGATTATTTTACCTCGTAAGTACTTGCAAGTTTCCGTCTTAGAGAAATTCAATTTTTGAACTCCATTACTTTCCCTACCGCAAGCTGAGTAAAGCAGCTGAACATCTTTAGTCATGATTGATGAAATGACCGCAGTAAAATTTTCAGACAGTTTTACAGAGCTTTTGATATTAAGAACCATAAAACATTTCTGAAAAAAAAATGGAAACATTTAGTACTCAATATAATAAAAGAGAAATACAAATAATTATGTAGACTCTAAAATAATTCTAACAAGTTTTTTCACCAACTCCACGTCTGTTTTTAAGTCAGCCTCGAACTGGAGAAAGCTTGTTAGATCTGTTTTGGGTAAGTCATGAATGCTTCCTTCTTCTAAAATTTGGTCAATTTGTGCAGAGTTATTATTTTTTAGAATAAGAGCTCTAGTCTTTTCAGCCTCTTGTTTAATGCGATACTCAATACTTCTTCTCATTGATTCTACAAAACGTCTGGTTGCCGGGACTTCCTTTAATTGAACAGATGCGTGGCCACGTTTAATCGTTTTTTTGGTTGTTCGCCGTTTTTCTGGTCTCCTTTTGTCTGTAATATATAATTATAAATCAATAAACTTTGATAAAGTAGAATATGTAATATATAAATTAAGAGATTTAGGTTAAATTTGTGAAAGAAATATAGACTTTAAGCATTTTACCTGTCTTCTCTTGTTCCAATGGCTTTATAAATGTACTTTCCTTCCGTTTTTTATTCTCTCTTCGTTTGATAGCTTTCGTCGAAGAAAAAGTAACTTCTTGTTTATCTGAAACGGTAGAACTTGAATTTATAAAACTGTAACTTTAAGAATAGGATGCAGAAAATAGAATCAATAATTAAATTTTTTACATTTAAATCATTTGTTGATGCCTTACTAACAAACAAAATTTACCTTCTATTATTTCGGAGTTCTCTTCGCTTTCTGAAATATATAATTATAAATCAATAAACTTTGATAAAGTAGAATATGTAATATATAAAGTAAGAGATTTAGGTTAAATTTGTTAAAGAAATATAGACTGTAAGCATTTTACCTGTCTTCTCTTGTTCCAATAGCTCTATAACTGTCCTTTCCATCCGTTTTTTATTCTCTCTTCGTTCGAGAGCTTTCTTCGAAGAAAAAGTAATTTCTGGTTTATCTGAAGCGGTAGAACAATTGTCTGGAATTTATAAAACTGTAACTTTAATAAATAGGATACAGAAAATAGAAACAATAATTAAATTTTTCACATTTAAATCATTTGTTGATGCCTTACTAACAAACAAAATTTACCTTCTGTTATTTCGGTGTTCTCTTCGCTTTCTGTATCTGGAATCACCTTTTTTGATCTTTTAGATTTAGGTGGCGTGCTGGACAATGAACTTGAACTTATATTAGAATCTTTGTCTATCTCCTTTCTTTTGCTTGCTTTGCTTCCACTGAAAGAAGGAATGTTGTTTAAAGATTTTTGAAGGTCCTCTTTAGATAATTCTAAAGGATCTTTCTCCTCTTCCGAACTATTGTAGTCATCAATATTACTGCTGTGAACTACAGCATCAGACAATGACCTCTGCAATCGACGTAATCCCTGGTCGTAATTACCTAGAACGTAAAAAATAAAAATGGAAGACAGAAAATCGCCGTTCAAAAACTACGTCACGCTACGTTGAACACTTTTAAGTAAACTTTTTTTTTTTGATAAAAATAAAATAAAAAACTTACGAGCTTCTTTTACAATGCTAATTGCGAAACCCTTCCACTTAGCTCCAGGTGCAGAAGATGCTCTACTAAGTTCGTCGATTTTTCGATATTCATCTTCATCAGGATATTTGCAATATAATTTATCATTAATTTTATAGGTCCATGAAATGGGTACCAGATCAACGCTTTCCTTTCCATGATTAGTTTTCTTGTTGAACTTAATAACCAGATGAGTAGTTTCTTTGTCAAAATTCATAGTGAGTTCCGCTACAACAAATAGTAACAAAAAGATCTAGTTTGAAAATTAGATTTGAATAAAATTTGGAAATATAATCAAAATTATTTTACACGTAAAATAATTAAAGAAAAAATGGTAAATATTTATAATATTAAAAAACAAGGTCTACGAGATGTATAGTAATTGTCACCTTTTGCACCTATTTCCCCCGAGAAAATAGCGTAATCATGAAATGTGAAGAAATGTGACTGCGAAAATGTTGTTACCATTTTCAAAAAGAACACATTTCTTTGTGACGTTTTCGAGAGAGAAGATTTTTTCCCTTCGAGACAATCTGCCCAATTTCATGATTCCGACATTCATTGATTCACAGGGAAATTTGAAGGCATCAGTGACTGTTTTGAAAGCAAAACCATGTACAAAAATATTGTGTGCCTCTTTTCTGATCCTTGTGATTTGAAAAATCTCGTTAGAATCCAATTTCACAATGCTATTGGGTTTTGATGTGCTTAGTTTAACTCCACGCAAAATCACGCTTTTCAAATCATGAAAAATATCTGGATTGATTATAATATCCTTCTTCCTCTGTAAAGCTTTCTTCGTCCTCATTGTAGGACACGCGTTCTCTTCGGACTCTCTTCTGACCAACTGTGCCAAAGGCTTTTTTCTTCCTCGAATTTTTCGTTTAATCTTTCCCAGAAAATTTTCAAATGGAAAAGCGGAAATTTCAGACAGAGACTTTTTTGTGAATTCCACATCATCCGCTATGTGAATCAAGTTATGGCTATTTATTACTTGTGAAGCTGTACCGTAGAATGACGGGAGAAGCTCAAAGAATTTCCTTAACAATTCTCGTGCATAACTAGCATTTTCCACGCACAATTTAGGGTCACAAAGTATCCTAGTCGCTACCACCAAGAGGAGAAAGTGACGGTACATTTTTTTAGGCAAAATGCTATGTAATACCAAAGCCCCGCAGTAGTGTAAAAAAAAACGATACTGCGTTGCTTTCCAGTGAGAAAATTCATTTAGATCCATCTTCTTTCTCTGGAACTCTTCTGGTGCCGTCTTCAACAATTGCTTTAAAATAGCATTCATACGTTTTATGTCACGTCGATGCAGCTTACATTTTCGATTTACTTTTTTTTTTCCAAGCAATTGTTGAAGTATCCACTTCATGATTCCAAGGTATAACAAGTGCATTGGATCTAAGAATACCGATCTGACAGGGTCAAATTCTGGGATATCTAGTAACGGTGACCTATCATTTCCCACATGGTGCTCCTTCTGCCGTTGGTTTATAAAGGACGTTTTTGTGCGACTTTTGGAATTCATGCTAGGATAAACCCTTCTTTTATTCTTGGTCTTTCCTCTGGTTTCGCAACGCTCACAAGCGTAAAATCCACCATGACCTTTACATTTTTTAATAAAAGATCTTGCAGGCGTATCGCAAGAAAATCCAAGAATTTCTACCCTAAATGTTCTTTGACCAATAGTTACACCATTTCGTACTAGAGAACTTATTTCTGCGATAAAATCTTTTAAATAATCGTTTACACTCTGAGGCTTAGAATCGCCACTAAACATAGCCACAATGAATGGTTTCGATTCATAATTAGCATGCTGAACAAGTCCTAAGTTAGGCCAAAATTGCTCGCTTGAATTATTATATAACGGCAAGCCATCAATATTGAATAATAACGATATGGTGTTCTCAGTATATTCATCAATAATTATGGCTTTCAATCCTTCTTCTATTCCAAAATATACGTAAGATCCATTTGTATTATTAGAGCTTTTCATAGCTTTTATATTTTTGTTAGATCTGGTACGCAATAAAGTAGCTGCTGATTTTGGAAGATTTGGTATATTTTCATCCCGACAGATCTGTAAAATCGCTTCTAATGCTTCAACTGTCAGACTGCTTCTAAATCTTACAGCCCAGTTTTGCAATTTTTCTCGAAAAGAAGGTCGTGCAGCCGCTGCGCCATCGTTTGGATTTTCTGGAGGTAAGCTGTCGTCTGACTGTGTCGATTTCTGAGAAGATGAAGAAGAAATAGATGATCGAGAATGCGTCGAGCTGCAATCTGGAGATCTGTTAGTGTACGCTACAGATGGATCTGTGATATTTGAAGAATGATCATCAGCATCGTAATCAAGTGAACTATCTGTGAGATTTAACAAATGAGCGTCAACATCAGGATCAATTGTATAATCGGGATGATTATTTCTTGAAGGATCATCATCATAATCACGTGAATTATCGTCATCATTGGAATCATGTGAACCATCGACATCATGTTGATCCCGCGAATGATTACTGGTATCTATAAAATGATCTACGTCTATTGACACCTCTACAGAAGAATCTGAATTTTCTACTCGACATTGTTTAGCATTCGAGGAATCACTGGATGATGTGAATTCAACAGCAGTTCTTTTCAATTGGCGATATTTTTTTAGGCGATAATATGCAGTCGCCATTTATTAAATTTTTCTGAAACAATCATTATAGTATAATACGGTATTTTAAATTGATGTAAGGCAAAAGGATTTTAAACATTTGAGTGCACTACTCTTCATGAAATTCAGGTTTGCCACAAGTCAGGGAATAGAAACATTTTCCGAAATCAAATAATGTATCAATATAAAATTAGTAAAATAAATTCAAAAGTTTTTTCATTCTTTTTTTTCAGAAATATAAAGGAGAACAAAAATTTTTTAATCTGAAGAGGCTCCAAGTTGTGGAAAGAAAGCTTGTTTAAAATAAAATTGAAGGATCAGTGGATCGAAAACTAACATCATCATATATAAGATCAAATGTTTTCAGAGTACAACTGAGTTAAAGAGTAACAATATATTCTAAAATGTTATTCTTCCATCATTTAATTCAAATTTCATTTTATTCCAAACTCAAACTGTTTCCAATTCATGATAATTTGGAAGGATTTCTAATTCAATTTATTACTGAGATTAAAAATAATGAAAATTAATTAATTATTCAGCCAGAACAGTTAAACAAAATTACTCAAGAGACGTATTTTGCCAATTTTTTAAAGATGCTATTGCAAGAATGGAGCTAATTGCAATGTTTCCTTAAATTGAACAAAAATCGGAAATAATTGTATAATTTTCTTCTTGCAATATTCAAGAATATGTAATGTATATTTCAAAGAACGTTAAACTCAAAATTGATCAAATTAACAATCTAAAATTAAAAGATTTCAAATGCTAAAAGATTATGACAATATATCTAGGTGCAGTCTAATTACAAAAGCTGCGTTAAACTCAAGATTTTCGCATTTCGCAGTTATAATTTCTGGAATGATAAAAACGGAATTTTCTTATGTTCGACAACAAAATCCGTGTTATTTTTAATGTCAGTGGAAAAATTATAAATTTACATCGTTGATTATTACGATTAATAAAGAAAAACAGGGCGTGGGTCTAATACCTCTTTAAGTGTGAAATCTGTGTTCTTTTCTCTGAGGAGAAAATGTTTGGATCCGTGGTCGCCGATCTCGTAGCAAATTTTAAAAGATAAATATTCGCAAATCTACCAGAAATCTACATATCTTTGGAATCTATTTTTCGAATTGTTGTAAATTGCAAAAAAAACTGTTCAAATATAGTATGATTAAATTTGCGAAGAAGATATGTTTTGGGAATTGGAATATTATATCTGACATAACCTATATTTTTAACACACGCCTTTATTGTATCAGTATATTGTAATACCATAAATTGACTTACCATGTATCACGATGATTGAAATGTTTTATCTGGACTCTGATAAGCAACACCAAGTCTATGTACACATCAACTAAATTCACTAATAATAAAGAAAACTGCCAAAAAAGATCCACGCACGAAAAAACTTCCAAGTTTCAACAAAAGAAATGGAAGAAAAGTAAAACGGAAAACGTTTGGTTAGGTTGTGTCTTCTGCGCAGCCAAAAGATGCGCCACAGTGTATAGCGCCCATATTACTGTGGGAAATTCATTCGTTTCTGATTGGCTGAGATCTTAATGAGGACTTTTATAATCGAACATTTAAATCGTTTAAAACATGTTTAAATTGCTATGTTAAATATTTATATGTTTGCATTAATTATAACTATTACATTAATATTCAAGTTATAGCCTTACAATTTAGTTGATAAACAAAAAATACGAATCATATTTAAAACAACGCGCGTTTTCCGTAAATCAATCACAGCCATCCAACAAATAAGCCACTCAAAGGCATCAAAACTTCCCTCAGCAATATGGTCGTCCTATACCTCCTTCGCAGTTCAGCTGGCACGTCGTCCCCCTCGTCTAAATTGTCAAGCTTTAATATTTAATAACTCCAAAATTAATAAAACTTTAACTGATTTTTGGAAAAAAAATTGTAGGTTTATTTTTATAACGTTCATACAGCCATAAAAGTCTGGACACTTGAGTCTGGGTCACCCTGTATAGGTATTAATTTTTAACTGCTTCCCAATTTTTCAATGAATTTCAAAAGAGAATACTAAATCTCAACAAAAGCCGAAAAGATAAGTCGAACATTTTCATCAGTACAAAAATTACATAAGTTTAAAAATATATTGGTTAATATTAACAAATGGTTGATCATTGCTCTTATTTTTAATATGGCTCGTATTGCGCCAGTATGCAACCGATGCTTGGCTTAACTTCGGGAAATAATGGTTGACTATTAAAAGCATTATATACTGTGCCCGTAAAGCGCCACTATTTAGCCGATGCTTGACTTAACCTTGGGAAGTAAAGGTTAGCCATTGTTAGCGTTTTTTATTGGGTCTGTAAAGTGCCAGAATTGCACCGACGATTGGCGTAACTCTGTGAGAAACGGGTTGGCCGACAGGCATTAGGCCAGAGTTCTGCCAGTATTGAACCCACGCTTGGCATAACTACTGGAGATAAAGGTTGGCCGCTGCTTGCATGGTGAGCATTGCCCGTATTCCGCCACTATTTAGCCCATGCTTGGCTTAACCTTGGGAAGTAAAGGTTGGCCATTGTTAACGTTTTTTCCTGGACCCGTAAAGTGCCAGTATTGAACCGACGGTTGCATTACTACGGGGGACAAGGTTTGGCCGCTGCTTGCATGGTCAGCATTGCCCGTATTCCGCCACTATTTAGCCGATACTTGGCTTAACCTTGGGAAGTAAAGGTTGGCCATTGTTAGTGTTTTTTACTGGACCCGTAAAGTGCCACTGTTGAACCGAAGATTGGCGTAACTCCGTGAGAAACGGGTTGGCCGTTATGTATTAGGCCAGAGCTCTGCCCATATTGAACCGACGCTTGGCATAACTGCGGGAGATAAGGGTAGGCCATCATGCATTAGACCAGAGTTATACCAGCATTGGGCCACCGCTTTTATGCCAGTACTGATTTTCCAGCACTGGCGCAATACTATGCCTGTGTTTCAGCCAGTACTATGCCCGTACTGGCCTGCCAGCTGTGGCTAGCCATTACAGGCGCAGTACTGCGCCCGTTGTTAGTAACGGCCTAAGTCCAAAATTTCCACATGGGTGTGGCCAAAGGGAAGTGTGCGAATGTCGCGAGGAAAGAGATAGGATGAGAGTTTTGGAGTGGGGGAGGGGTGTATGGGAGAAAAAGAAAATGAGAGAGAGGATAGAGAGAGTAGGAGGGAGAATAGGAGGACGATGTCGCGCATTGAAGTCTCCAACGAAGGGGTGCGCAGCAAAGAGTGTGATGAGATTTGGGGGTACATATTTTGTTCAATATACAAGCCACATGTAAACACCATCAATTTAGTCCACTCAGTCCTGTTTATTTGATACCAAATAGGGTTCAGTTATCCCCTACATATTTCAATATTTCGTCCACGTCCTAATAATAGAATCAATCAATAAAAACGTAGCAGATTCTTAAATATACGAAATCGGGAATTTATATATATAAATATACACAAAATATGAAAAGAAAGAATCTGAAATGAAAAAGTCCAGAAGATGAGGAGCTAGAAGTTTCTACAGAGATCTTGAAATCAAATGTACATAGAATACATATATACATTCTTTATCTCATACATTCTTCAACTCCTGAACGATTTCTATAGGTAATATGTGAATGTAAAAATCGTCTATTGTTCTCAGAACTATAACCCAATGAACTCAAACGCATGGTTAGTAAAAATAGGTAATGCCTCGATAAATTGCTTCTCTCGAAGACGCAAGTAATTGCAAACTGAAAGGTCACAAGCTACAATCCAAATTTACCACATCGTTTATACTGAAGTCGTTAAAATTGAAGCGTATTAGAAGTTACGACTATATCTAATTAATAAATTGTAATCACTAGACGTGATACCCCCGGGTGATGACAAATCTGCACATCTGCTGAGGCAAAAAGATGGAAAATTTTACTGATAGAAAACGAGAAAAAGTAGATATAATGGTAACAAGGGAAATGCATTTTTAGGTGTATAGCAAATATATCGTCTGTAAAATTGTGAGCAGTTTGTTAGTCTTTTATTTTTTATGGAGTGTAAGACGTGGTCGTGCGAAGAGAAGTCGAGTTGAGCTGTCGAGGCATTGACCCGTGGCAAGGGGTAAGTACTATGGAGCAGAACACCATGCACGTCATATGGATATGTGATATGTATTGGTGCACACTGCACATGGTATGTAGGTACCTACGTTACAAACAGATATTGCAGAACAGATAGATCGAGAGCGATTAAGAAATCCGTGACGGGTATTGTGTTCGTCAGAACTTCTCTCCTTTCTTATCTCTTCTTTTCTCACTCTGACTTATTTTCTCTCCATTAGGTTCCATCTCACTTGCACCCACCTGAACCTCTCACACGTATGTGAAATTGTAGCTGCACATGTATCATGGTCGAAATTGTGTTAGTACGCGTGCTCTGAGGTGCAGAATTGCTAGTCTGTGTGTTATACAGCTCGTGGCCACCCGGGGTCATGCCCTCCCATAATCTTCTCTTCTCTTCGTATTTTCTTTTGCTTTTTCCCCTTCGTCTTATTTTGGGACCTCTTCCTTTCTTCCCTTTCTTCAGATTTCAGGTGCTTATTCTTATTCTTTAATTTCACTGTCATTTTCATATTACTTGTACTACTTACTTGATTGTACTCAATATGCACTTGATTATATCAAAAATGAGGGAAAATACTATTTTATGAAAGAAGACGTTTTTTTTATTGAATTATTTTTTAGGCTGCTTTTAACTGTACGTTAATTTATGAAGTATCCAAGAGTGTATTTACGATCGAGCAATTTTTGTTTCAATACACGCCTCTTGTGATATAGGCATAAAAGAAAACTGCGAATGAAAATCAAATCCAAGTACCTGTTGCGAATTTAACGATGAAAGAGGGTGCATAAAAAAGCTTGTTTACCAACACGCTTTTGCTCATCCTTCTGAAATAGAACACTGAATAAAGTGCTAATTAATTGGAGAAATCTGTATTGGATTTAATTTATTTTGTTCAAGTGTGTCAAGTAAACATACACTAGTACTAAAATTTAAGATATACTTTCTTCGGTTGAAATAATATATATGTATAAGGAGAGAACTATTTATAACACAATGGCCTTCCTGAGTGTTTGCAATTCTGAAGGACTTGTCCACGGAGGAGGATTCGAGGGGTTCCTTGAAGGTCTCTCGGCTCGTCAAAGTGAATAATAAATATAAATAAAAGAAGTTTCCTTCAGCCAGGCCGCACGACTATCATTTTCATCCTGTGGAGGAAGGTGTCTCGGATGAGCTTCAAGAGAGTGACGACATTCACCGAAATGAGGTGGTATTCACCATTCTTTAAACTGAAATGAGAATCTTAAAAGACGTGACTTCACCCGCAACAATTTTTTGTTTAAATTCAATAAAATGGATTTGCGTTTTACAGGTACCATTTCCGCTTGAGCGTTTTAGAAAAATCAAAATTCAGGATTTCGAACTTTAGTTCTTACAAATTCGATATAACACTTCGAGACCCATTCGGTACCCTTCAAGTCAAATAAAGAAATAATCTCAATCGAAATACCCTATTCTCTGAGAATTTATTTTGTCCCATTTTTACTCTGAAGAATTTTTAATCACAATTTTGCAAACGATATATTTTTATTCACCCTTAACCTTCAGAAACTTATATATAAGTTTGCAACAACCGAAGCTAAAATTATTCTATTCAACTAAAAATGGATACAAATGAGTATCGATTGATGCTCATTTGTTATCTACTTTGGTTCAGTTTCAGAAAATAATATAAGCAATTTCTAAGCCCATCTTTTTTCTTATCTTAGACGATTTGCATCATTTTCTGAGCCGCGTGACATTATTGTAATTCACCAGGTAGCATTCGCGAATGCGCTTCGATTCTCTCGTGGTAAATCGTGGAAGCGTATACAATACAATCATCTGAGGTGAGACGGAACCGGCATGAGGATTTAGGGGGAGGGCTAGGGAAAGGGAGGAAATAAGGGGAAATCAGGAGTTAGGTGGAGAATGAAGAGGAGGATGAGGAGGAGATGGTAAAGTAAAGGGGGAGAGATCGAGGGGGGCTTAAAGTTTAAACGAAAAGCAGTTAGGCCTGTCAAGTGTTGCGGTTTTGTACGGCGCGGCGTCGGGCATTGCGGACTTGGGAATTGATGCGCAGTGGATGTGAAGCCGCGAAATAGATCCCCGGAGAAAGAGTAGCGGTGGGATCAAACCACCGGTGTGTCGAATTTTTTCAAGTGACGAGAAACTTGTCGCATCGTTTTGCAAATGACAGAAATTTTATCAAGATTTATTGCTTTCCTTCCTCTAAATGAGTTGCGAGACCGTCTTCTGAATGGAAGCTGCTCTCTTCGAGAAACTATTATCTTCTTCTTGTATAATATAAGAGTCTATTTTTAGGCTATACATATAATTTGCGACAAAACACCGTCGCATAACCGAAAATATTTTTAACACGAATTATACTTTTACTTTTAAAAGTAAATACTTTTAATATTATTTAAATATAATACTTTAAACATAATAAAATACGCTTTTAAATTGAATACTTTTACTTTGCTTTCTGCGATTAAATATGCTTTATTGTATATTAATAGCCACAACTTTATTTTATAATTGCTAATGACTAAATTAAACTCTCACACCAAAATTTAAAAAATTCCCTATCAGGCCAGCAGAAGGAGCAATTTCTGTAGGGCATTGGTGGGTCTTGGGTATATGGGCCCTATATAGAATTATAATGAACATTCATTTTGATAAATATTAATATTAAGAAAGATGAAAAGATGTGAATCTGGATATTTAAAAAGAAAGAAAGAGAGAGAAGAATTGGCGTGGATAGAGGGGTCCTAGTACTTCAGTAGTAACATCCTTAATAGTCAGCCCTCTTCGCATCTCCAATATAAATGATCCTGGAGGCTCAGCCCCTATCCTCTCACGATCCACGTGTCAATAGAAAAGAATAGAAAAGCCTCGTCACTCTCTTTCTTATATAGGTGTAAAAAATCCGGAAAACCTGCAGGTGTTTCGTTTTTATAAGCAAGCGGGTTTATTTCTCGCAACTGCGGCTGTGGCGGCCGGCCTCCGCGACGCGACGCCACGCCTGACTGTCGAGGTATGAGTAGGAAAAGTAGAGAAGCAGAGGGACACTCTCACAGAGAGACATGAGGTCGACACTCGTCAGGAGCAGAGGACTTGTAAAAGTGTATAGAGCAGTGTAGAGCAGTGTAAGAGAACCGGGACGGACGTGAGGGCGCCAGAGGAAGTAAGTAGAGAGGGTCACACAGAGACAGACACAGGTGGGCGTGGCGCCTGTCCTGCGCCACTCTGCACCGCACATCATAGCACGGGGACTTTCTCGGTGCCAGCGATATGAAATTATATACAAGGTGGGCCTCCCCCTCAACCCACGGCCCTCTCCCCCATCACCACCCTTTTCAGTCGTCCGCACCGCCACCCTGACCCCCAACCCTTCACAAAGTCGCTCCTGTGGCCCCTTCGCCCCTAAAGCGGCACACTCAGCGTCTCAGCTTCCTCCGCTTCTTCTGGTCCTCTTCTTCTTTCAGCCGCGTCTGCCGCGTATATACGGTATACGGTTATTCCTGAAGGCCCCGCTTGTTGTTCGTCACGAGCTGCGGTCAACTGTTAAGGACGCCGCCGTCTCATCTCGCGCGGCCAATCAGCCTCGTAATCACTGAGCTGAACGTTCGTTCGGTGGTTGGTTGGTAGCATTCGTTCTTATGTTAGTTCGGTTGTTCTTTCTCGGGTTTAATATTTGGTTCCTGTAGTCGATTACTCTTCAGAGACTTTTATGGATTCCAATGAGTTTGCCCTAGTTCTAATGTGACCCTAGGGAAAACAGCGGCTCCATATGGGAAAAACCAGCTGAGCTCTAAATTTTTGTCAAATCCATTAAATTCTAGTTTTTTTACAGCGTTAAGTTTTAAGACGGAATTAAATTAAAGAATAACAAAAACTAGACTTTTTTCTGTCAAGCTAGGATTTAGAAAAGATAAATTTGCAAATCTTTGGCTGTGAATTAGTCAGTTGCATTTAACTGAAAAATGATCAAAGTGCAGACATTTTCAGAGTAGTTAACATCGTATTTCGATTCGTGGGTAATTATAGGTAGAAAGAAGGATAAAAAAAAAAGAAAAAGTGAAAGAGAGATTTTACTACTCCACCTTGCACCGCTGTGTCACCGGAATCGTTTGCCATAAAGGCGGCGAGTCTAATGCGGATCCCGCGGCCTGACTACTCGCGAAGAATGAAAGAGAAGGACGAGAAAGGTCGCAACCAGCAATTGAGAAACTGAGTTGATTCTGTATTCTGTAACAGAAAAGGATGTAGAAATGAATGAGCAGCTAACTGCAAAAACTGCCTGGAAGAATTATTTTTCTAGTTTGCCGGATTTAACTGAAATCATTTAAAAAACAAAATTTTTTTATTTCGTATTTGTTCTCTTCAGTTACAATCACAAAAGTCTCTGATAAATTTATGCAGGCAAGATAAATTTGTGGACAATAATTGAAAATATTTGTACATATTAAGTACATATTATTTACATGGTTTCAAAACGTACATCTTTATTTGCATTGCACAATCATAACATTGTATACGCTCAGAGAATTTTTAGTGCAAGATTTATATTCGCTGAAGTATGAAAGTATAAATTAATATAGTCGATTCATCATTACACCCAGAAAAAAATTTTATTTGAATCAAATAAACGTACATTTATTATAGAGCCAACTAAAAAATATCTTTGAATTAAATAAAATTTATTTGATTCAAAGAAATTTTCTATTTAATTCAAATAAAAAATTTCTTTGAATCAAATAAATTTTATTTAATTCAAAGATATTTTTTAGTTGGCTCTATAACAAATATACGTTTATTTAATTTTCGAATATTTTTTTCTCAGTGTACTGAGAATCAGTAGAATTGTAGAAATTGACTGGGAATCAGTGAAATTTCATTGGTTCAAAAGGTTAGAGAGTTAGTCTAAAAAGTTCCAGTAAAGCTATTTTTGATTGAGGACAATGAATTCAAAACACAGGTGTTTATTAAATGTTCTATTAAATATTATTATGATGTAATTGATTATGATTCAGATTGTAAAATGAGTTTTAATATCTATATTGTGATAAACATTTCCATGAACATTCCTAATATGATATCGAAGATTTGGAATTACATTCTTTTCCGTGGAGCCTGATGACCAAGCGCGAATTCATGGTGTCGAAGAAATGCTTTAATCCAATTTCTGTACAAAGGATGAGCCACGTTTGTAGAAACATCAGGTCTTTCTCTTCTTGTCGGACTATGCGTCACACTACCAGATAGAACACCAACCAAACGATCGAAGACGACTAAAGGGCCACCAGAATCACCAGAAGAACTGGCTGCACGTCCAAACCTATCAGCTGTACAAATGCGTAGATCAGCAAGACAATCAGGAGCACTACATATCATTTGACATTCACGTTCGTCCATTATTTTCGATACAACGTATATTAAATCGCCGGTATGAGTGCTCACTCTGAAAGTATGAAATCAAGAATTTATGGTTAAGAAATATATACGGAATAGATATATTTTAGTATAATATTTATATGGATATATGTATTATATCTTACCCGTTATGCATTGAAACTCCAAAGCCAATCACGAAAGCCAAAAATCCGCTTTCTACATCTCCTTCATATATTTCTATTGGTCGATTAGGAGAACGAACAAAATCGATAGGTGGCATAATTGTGATCAGTGTAATATCATGTAGGAGAATGTTATGAGTATAATTTGGGTATGACATGTGTCTTACTACTTCATGAATATGTCCATCATTTGCATTATTTGAACCAGACATAATGGTGTAATGTGCATGAGGTTCCATAAAGCAATGAGCAGCACTTAAAATTACGTGTGCCGCTAATATAGTGCCACTGCAAATAAATAATCTATTTTTGTGAAGAGAAACCATGTACGGAAAATCTCTAAGTGTTGTTGGGATTACTTTATGCAATGATCGATCGATCACACGTTTATTGCGAATGTGTACATTCGTCGATTTATCTGAAAGAATAATTATCGAACATAATTATCAGCAGTTAAAAAGAAACTTCATGTCAATCTCAGAAAATACAGGTTGCCTTAAAAAATTTTCTTTACCAGTGTCCTCTGTCAAGGATGTTGTATTGAATGAAGTTCCAATTCCTTCAGAGAAAATTGCACATAATGTTAGGAAACTCAAGTAAATTTTTATCTTCATTTTGTAAACAATTTCACACTACAGACAAGAGTTGCTTTCTTCTGAGAAGATTTGTATTGACTGTGCTTAAAAGCACTTTTATATGTCACTTTATGTAGTTACAGAGCTCAAGGACGTCATTTATGAGTATACTCATTCACATTATGTATAGTACGGTATGTTCCACAAGAGCGTCGTCACGATTTCTGGAAAAAGAATTACATATTATTTTAAAGAAATAAAACATTGATATGACATACTAAATAGACATGATTTTATCAAAAATAATAGAAGAGAAGATTAGTTTGCGCCTTGTGAAATTTTCTCCTTCGTATTTTCATAAAAAATGACCGAAATACATTTAATCATAGCTCATAGGAAACGAAATTTCAGAAAGATTAAGACTTACAACTGTTATGTATATGCCAAATTAGATACAATTAATATGGAGAAAATGCTGCAGAGAAAAAATAACTCATGAATTAAAAAAAAAAATGTTTAGGAATGTTTTTGTTTCTTTAAAGTACTAATTCTTTTTACAGAAATCGTGTCGACGCTCTTGTGGAACATACTATATAGAGGTATAGCTAATATATCAAAACTTTGATATGTTGCAATAAATATAAAAACAAGAGTCGATTATAAAATGACTCTAGTTTGTACAATTGGTTATGAAATATTTCGAAATTTTTTTTGTTTTTCATTTTTTGCTTATATAGGAAGTTTCGCAGTGGAGACATAATCCAATTTCAAGGGGTATACATATATCTAATATAATTTTCTGAAAAATTGTCCAGATGTGTGTACATATATGTATGTCACGCTCTTTAACAATCCTGCAGATGAAATTTGGCATAATTATTCCACTATATACGAAGTTGAATTTCTTACAAGGTTTTAACAAAACATTTATTTTTAAAAGTTTTAAATACTTTTATAATTTTTTTAAATTGATTTCTGATGACCCAATATTAATACATTTTATTAATTAATTAATTCTTCCTCTTTGAGGAAGCAAAGTGCAACAACTTCACAGCTAGTTAATATTTTTCATTCAGATTTTTTAAGTGTGCAAGAAACATTCATTATATAAGTTATATTATATTACTTTTATAATTATTTTTAATCCGAATTGAGCTGTATTGAGTAAAATTTGAAATAGATCTTATATCTATTTGTTTTCAAATTTTTTATTTAAAAAAGAATTGAACAAATCTACTCTGATAAGAAAAAGACCTCTAGAAACGCAAAATTAAATACGTTTGTTTACGTTTTCATCAGAGAATGGGTACACTCGAGTCTCCCAATGATGAAAGTTCGTTAGCCAGACATTTTAGATAAAAATTCAAAAAGTTAGAGCACTTTGAAAATGTTTGAAACCACTTTCTTGAATTTAGAAATTCTACGCAGAGATATTCGTAGTACTTAGAAAATCGAACAATTTCTCCTTATGACTTTTTCAATAAAAAAAACTATCGAACTTATAACATTTCAAAAATTAAAAATATAACGCAAGGTTTGCGTTTTAAATCAAATATCGAGCGCGAAGCGCGAGTTTCCTGATGAAAATGTTTTCTTTAAGGTCGATAGAACCTTAAGTAAAATTAGTTCTCCTCTTCATTTAAAACTAAAGTAATTAAAACAAGCAAGTTGTTTTAACAAGCTGTTGTAACAAGTTCTTTCAAAATTGACCATAGTAAAAGTGAGATAGTGTGATGTTTTCTTTATTTGAATCTACATACTTTCTGATTCTTGTACAAGGTGAGGGTTAACGTAAACAAACTTGTTTCAGGTTCGCTTCACTCGCTCGTGATTTGAGGTGAATTGCTTCACTGTTTTCTCGCCTGATCTAGTTGTTTTTGTTCTAAATTGAGTGCCACACTTTGACCTTTGAACTGTCTTTAATCCTAGCTGACAGAAGCCGCGCCTTCTATCTAAGGAAAGCGACCGTGCCTTCTATTTGCACGCAAGTTCTATGTTACGGTCGTTTCCCGAGACCAACTTGGGACGTGATGCCGGAATTCGCGAATTATCTACTCTAAATTCGTAATAAAATCATCTCTGAAAGAAACTCAAGATGTTATATTTAAAAAGTGAAAACATATCGATTTCAATCACCAACCAAATTTAATCGTCAATGATTTCAAATTTAGAGTGTTTTAAGATCTAAATGAAATTTTAAGAATTAATTTTTCTCAATTCTAGAAAAGACTTTTGAATAAGAATATTTCGCTCAAACAACAAATGAGAAGAGGTGAAAGTTGCTGCATGTTTGACAATGAGAAACTGAAAGAATTGGCAAAAGATACAAGGTTGATGCGAGTTTCTGAATTTGGAACGAATAATTGCCTTGTTCTTCCAAAAGTAAATAACCTGGTTCAAGAAAGGAAGACAAAGAAAAATCAGAATGAAGAATTACTGAATATATGCAGGATAGAATAATAAAGATTCTATGACAAATGAAATGATAAAGATGCTGTAAGGCTGTGAGAAAAACATACACATATAGAAAATGAGAATTTTAAGAGATATTTCAGACATTTAAACATACCTTTGCCTTTGAAAATCACAGCTGATATAAATTGCATTTCTTTACATACTTATCATTATTGTCTCTCTGGTTATCCGCAAAGGCTTTCTTTTATTCTATAGGCGCTGTTAACTAATCATTCACCGCAGAATGCCGCATGATTTTGCGGTGAAACTCATCTGAGGATCTTACTCATCAAACACACAGATCTCAAATATTTCAATCCAGTTTTTCTTCCTCTTTTATTTTCATTAAATTTAATAATTGCTCCTAATTTTGTAATTAGTAGAGAAATAAGAGATAAGACTTGTTTCTCGTTATCTGAAATAACTTTTTCTGTAAATAATATACAAATAAATGCTCTATATCAACCACATACACTCGAAGCTCATGTTAGCGGCCAGCTCGGTTGGTCGGCCGTTAACACGAGCGTCGCTGTCATGAGCTTCGAGTGTAATTCTTTTCATTCTAAAACAAGGGCATTTAAAAATATATATGTAGAAATAGGTAATGCGAGGTAGAGCTGAATTGGTTTGACCTCCTGAAAGGTGAAGCAGTGCGTACGCGAGAAAACATCTTGGAGTGACGTAGTTCGAGTGTTCGAATTGCTTCTTTGAATTCATTGTACCCGTTATAGAATTCATTGTGATTTACTTCACAATTAATTCTATGTACACTCAAATTATGTATTAATTAAGTTACTAATGAAATTGGTGCCGATTCGTTTACTAATTGACTTTAATAAGCATTTTTACTATCATCTAGATATTTCGTTACATATAGTAATAGAATATTAAAGTTCATCAAATTATTATTTCAATCTCAAACTTTGACTACCATTTTCTTCATTACATTGCTTAAACTTATACTTCCCAAAATTTGAAAAGATCACTTCTTCCTCTTATCGTGGCCCTTTTTTTCAACACAGTCTTCTTCTGCAGATATTATCCGTATTCAGAAAATATGTATGTGGTGTTTTCCGGTGAGGAATTAGATAGGCAACCTAACAGTTTAACACGTTCGCTTCGCTTCATAAACTAAGTGCCTTGCCCACATGCAGCTCCTTTGGAAATTGTCTTCCTGAACAATGTAGATGCATATTAGGTACATTTTACATACACACAGGCTTTCATGCGCGCACTCTGTGCATAATACCCATAATATACTGCAGAGATGTGTGAGTGGACTTTATGTATTGTTTTCTTTTATGCAAGACTTTCATGCCCACCTTCAGAAGCTCACTGCCACCTTCTTCCTCACTCTCATTTTGTCACACGCATGTGAAACAATTGCCCTCTCCTTCGTTTACCGATGGCATTAGCCTTCCTGTACTTTGAGATCGGCACATAAATAGACAGGTAGAGGTGCAGTTGCCCCTAATTGTCGCCTTCCTTCTTCAAGATGGTATTGTAAAATACCAGTCGTGGAGTTGAAAGGCTCAGTCTACCTAAAAAGAAAAAAACACTTGCGAAATCATCAACTTTTTATTTTAATCTTATTAATCAATTCTACTCCATAATATAACTTTCTGCCTATTCAATATTCAAAGTTTTCTTAGACAGATATCTGATGACTGTCAATTATTGATTGAGTCCATAATTATTATTTTTATCGATTACTATCGTCTTTGTTATTCCGTCAAATATAAATGGCTTTGACAGTACCAAATGTGTACTGAGAATTCAGAACCAATCACAATAGAAAGGTCCGTTACACTCAATTTTCAGCCGACGATTAATCTTTCTTTTATTCAGGTTCAAGATCTTCTAGTCGGATCTGTCAAAGCTGGCGATCATTTACGGCACCTTAAATTCGATTCAGTATTTTCTTCATTTCCTAATCTCTTTATAATCGAACCAATTTTAATAGTATGAGAGAATCATGTTCGAGTGAAAAACTTTCAATTCAAGAGTCTCTGAAATTGGAATAAATGAATGCTTCAAAAATTCGGATTAAGAGCGAGAATTTCTGACTAAGAGAGAGAATTTTTATTATAAGAGACGGATTAAATCGCTACTCGTCTCAATTTTCCTATATGAGTTAGCAATATACAATATATGTATTCGGTCAGCTTTGTTCTGTACCCGTCGAATTTATACAAAGATAGCATTCAACTGTTTAAAAAAAATTTTTAATCAATGTCTTATCTACAGTCAGCTTGTTAAGCTAGCTGTTACCATACCATTCAACGGTAGTAAATTATTCTATATCGTTTAGATCGACTATTATCCGATCATTCTCGTCATCGCGCATTATCATCATCGTAAACGCGTGCTTACCTGCTCAATGAGACGATTGCAAACGATTGCCTGCGGCGATTGCAAACACTATTATATCCTCAGCCTCAAAAGATTTTTAAGGATGGGGGAGATGGTGTGGTGATTTTCAAAGCATATGTTTCTTGCAGATGAGGGCATTTTTTATTTCAAAACTTTAAAAGAAAACACAGTAAATAACATTTTAAACTTGTATATAATATAATTAAGGGCATGTGATACTTAACCATAAGAACAAATTAGTTGACTCTTACTATCTAAAAATATTTATTATTATGAATGTATAATTAGTTTAACTAATTTTCTCTTATGGTAAAGTATCACATGCCCTTAAATACGGCACAAAAAAAGTTTTGGTTATTCTAACCAGAACATAGTGTTAAATATGCCCTAACTATAAAATTTTAATCAGTTTTTCTGGTAAATATAAAAGAATTTCTCGCAAGAATAAGAAAAATTTGTTACTAGAAATTGGTTGTTAACATAAATTGAGATTTTTTAATCAGAGGCACCTAGTAACTTTAACCAGAACTTTTTTTTCAGTGAATATTTTTATTTTAATCGAAAAATTCAATATCGTCAATTTTCATATATATATACCTACTTAATAATCTTTCAAAGTTAAAAAGTGATAATTCATCATGAGAGATCAAAAAGTACCTCTTCACACTACAGGTGGTTGCTGCGTTAGGGAGATCCTCGTGAAACAGAGACTGAACACTTTACTCGGCTCATACATATTGCAAATACTAAGTTGTGTACCTTCAGTCGTACTTTGGTACTTTAGGAGTAATTATAACTGGTACTTCAATCGGGAAGTAATGCTTCCAGCGTTAACATACAAGGACTAATTAGTGTAGTACTTTAATCTTCCTCCTTGACTAATTATTATTAAACGTTAAAATGTATACTTCCAAGTTTTAGAAATAACATAATAGCATACAAATTATCACTCTGAGATCATAGAAATGTTTCTTTAACCGTTTATCAATACTACAATTTCTTTGTTTCAAAGAAACTGTTTTCTGGGTGTACGTCAAAAGTTTTCAAATATTTTATAAACTTTTTTTAAAATCGGAAGTACTTTTCGAAATTTTTATTGACTCTCAACATATCTCGAACAAGTCAAAAAAATTTTCTTTGACGAATCTTAAAGTTTAGAGAGTCATGCAAAGTTTGGACGACTAATTTTTCCCTTGTAATATTGTGCAATAGAGGATTTAAAAAACATCGCATGTCATTAAAGTCTATTTATTTTTGCCTATTAACATTCTTATAGCATTGTCACAGATTAAACGTATGTCTCACTTCAAGTGACGCTCTATCTCGATAAGGAAATATTATCTACCTATAAATTTCCTGGAACTTTGGCATATCACGCACGCACGTGAAATTCACTTATAAAAATATTAAATAATGTATGCTCCTTCGTAAAGGTCAGTCATTAATGTTTACAATATGAGAATTGGATTTGAGCGAAAAATATGAGAAATTATCAATAACGAGAACGATTCCTTTTTTTTTTTTTTTTTTTTGAAATCTCATTTCATCTCATCTCATAACAAAAAGCAACCCCATTTTAAATAGGGCTAAAAATGGCTGTACAAGAAGCTGTGGAATTTTTGTGATACGAAGTCATAAGAAATTGATATTGATGGCTGTGCATTTATGTAACTGCGTCTCTCAGTTGTTTCTTCCTGCTGAACCACCTTCCATTCTTCCCACACTCGTCTACATGCACTTGGTTCAAGTCCTTTTCTCATGCATTCGTTGCGGCCGCCTCGGTCGATGCTTCTGCACTTGCAGTTCGACCAGCGCTTTTTAACATTTTGAGTGCCGCGGCCAAGAATGCGAATTGCCCCGGATCATTTTTAGCCGCAGTTTACTGGGAAGCTGTGCGCTAACACCACATACATACATGCACATATTGCGTGGTGTATACAATAGGCACAATATATTCACAATTTTCAACATTTTTACCCTCTCTGAATGCCATCAATTGTTATTAGGAAAAGTTTCAATACATTCGCGCACAAGTTCTACTCGATGAAGGTGATTTCGCACTCTATGATCTAGAAAATAAATTACGAATGATAGAAAGCCGAAGGGCAAAAGAAACGAAGGGAGGAGGAAAGGAAATAAATTGAGCAAATTGAAGAGGGTTTCCGATAAAGGGACTTGGACACAAATCGCTCTAAGTAAAGCTCATTTCCGAGGCTTGAATTAACCATGGATAAAGCATGTCATTATCTTCCTTCTGCAGCATCGAATACCTACGCGTGCACCTTGCGTGCTCTCGGTCTTTTCTTTTTTACTTTTATTTCTCTTTTTCCTACACGTTTGCTTCCTCCTACTCACGAGTCAGACAGTTGCAATTCGCAGGCATTGGAAAAATTACGACATTTTCAATTGAAGCCCGGAAACTGATCAAATGAAAGAACATTCCAGCTTTAGTGAAGACACAAACGTATTTCATAAACTTGCAAAAATATCGTGGCAATTATGTAAAATTAATCTAGTATTTTATTAGAATAAATATTATAATTATAATTTATTTTGGCAAAAAAATGTAAAATAGAAAAGATGAAAATTGTCTCTGCATGAATAGAACAGAGCTTATTGAACTTGAAGTACATTTTATGTGGGAAGGTTAATACGGATCGCATATATAAGTGTTTGCCGGTAGCGAGCTGAGAGAGGTCGTAGCAAATCTTCGTTCAATTTGCGATGTTACAGATGAAGATCTTATTATTATACCTTATGCGGTGCACCTGACCACCAACTATTCCTATTAGTGACGCGTGAGAAAAGAGGCACGTGAGATGTTTCAATCCGCGAAATAAGGTCATATATTTTCTTAAACTTTATTGCATTTTTTGTCTAAAATTATTTCTATCTTATAAAATAAAAAATAAGAAATTTATAATAATTTAATGAACTTGTGCTTTAATTTTCTATTTAAAAAAATCATTTATTGATTTTTATTCGCCGTCTTTACTTTAGAATCGAGATCAGAGCTGCTAACTGATTTTAAGAAATTTAAAGCTGGTCAGGGCTCCACCAGAACCTCATAAACATTTCTGCACGAGTATGAAATCAATTGCATATGAAATCAATTGAATATGAAATCAATTTTCGATGGCCTAATATTTCAAGTTTCACGGCAGACAGAATTGAAAAGTTGATCAAACAGCTCTACATATACAGACGTTATTTGATGAGAGAGATAATACCTATTAATATTAGAGAATATATGAGGTTATAAGAGAAAGTAAAGTTTGCATCATCTGATCCGAATATTAAAGTCATGTACTGCACGTACACATGTATGTATTATGTACGAGTAAGTACTAAATATGTGTGAGTTTATACACGGTGATTGTAGCAGTGCGGGTGTGCATTCTGCAGATTACAGCCAATGGAGAAGATACACTTCGATCTGAAGAAGGCGTGATTCGATTTCAATATCGTTTTGCGGTCCATCTTACATGTGCACATTATTAAACTACGCATTGTGCAATGTGCCCCCGATAAGCCAATGACACCCCGCTGACCTTGGACCTCTTTCTATACATATATCTATATATCTATATATATATAGATATATATCAGACAAAACGATGATTCACTCTCTCAAAATCGAATCATACAGCTTGTCATTTTTACTTTTCTTATAAAAATCTTTGTATTGATCAGAAATCCTTGGATTGTAGATGAGATAAGATGAATCACCGTTTTAGTGGCTGAAGATGAACACGAGGCCTTAATATAAGACATCCTGGTGTCTTATCTGCTTTTGCAAACTGTAAAGGAGCCCAAAGGGGTAACCTAACGTAACGTAACACCCAAGTTGCGTGTGTGTTTGGCATATATGTACAATGTAAATGCATTGCAGAGCCTGGAAGAGTTCTCAAGTACTGAAGTACCTACTCAAAGTACTGGAGGGCTCAAGAAAGATGAGGCCGTGTCGCAGTCGTGACCGCTCGTGACATACACGCTTACGTTACAAACTCTCTCCCTCTCTCTCTCTATGTATTTGTATATATATCTCACATCTCGTCATGTATCCTCGTAAGTACCTACATATGTGCTTCACGAGGGTCCCCGACCTTTAGACTACCATATTATTTACGGTTTATGCGATATAAATCAAACGTTACGCTCAGTTTGACGATTTCGTGAAGTATCGGATGGTGTACTTGAAGATACACTTTCAAGAAGGTAACAAGATAATGTTTAGTCTGCTTCGAATGTATGTACTTGAAAACAAAGGAACTGACGAAGTTATAATACCCTGAAATAATTTTGAATTCCCATCTTCTCATAAATTTTCTCCCCGCGAGTGTTTGCAACAGGATATTGAAATTTGAATCGGGGAATGTGGATCTGGCTTCATGTGTGATAAATTCAGTGGAGAGTCACTAATATTTACTGGCGAAGGGTACACGTATGACATGTGCACACGAAAATGTTGTCCCAAGAGAAATAACTTCGAACCGGTTCCAACTTTCTGAAGATATTCGCCCTCAGCACGCACATGCTGGTCCCGCATTGATTTTATAATTGATCAAATATTAGTGTATTTTAAATGTATACAAAGATGGAAACTGAAGTATATTGGAAGTACTCGTGTAGAAATTTTGGAGGTCTTGGGGCTCTGGCCAGTTTGTCCTAGTCCTAATGTGATTCTGATCTGAAAAACTGACAAAGACCCTATAAGGGCATGTGATACTTTACCATAAGAGCAAATTAGTTATACCAATTATACATTCACAATAACAAATATTTTCAGCTAATAAGAGTCAATAAACCTTCGTCTACATGAGAGGAAGGTTTATTGACTCTTATTTACTAAAAATATTTATTATTATGAATGTATAATTGGTATAACTAATTTGCTCTTATGGTAAAGTATCACATGCCCATAAGGCGCTTCAAGTCCCCATCACTGCAATATTCGATTATTTAACTAGTTTAATTTAAGTTTAATTAAATAATTAAGTTTTAATTTATTTAAATTCACTGAATTCAAAAGAATTCAGTGAAGTTTTAAGATTTTAAGGAAGTTTAAAAATTTTGTTAAGTAGTTCAAGGGATTTATAAGGAAAAAATAAAATATTTCATATCTGTCTAGAATTCACCTCATTCTACCATTTTCCGGCGAATTTTGAATTCCCAGTACAAACAACATCGCAGCTTGTGCCTGGTGCGCGTAAAGGCGCGTAACACGATGAAATACGCCAAGTTGTTAAGGTGAATGGCATCCAAATAAAATAAAATCAGCGGAAGGATTCTCGAGTCTACGCTTTCACACATTCACACTTGTCCTCTCATGCATACATATGCATAAGTGTGCACTATATTATGTGAGCTGAAATAAAAACAAGATACACGACGAAGTTTGCGGATCTACATTGTGCAGATATTCATGTATAAATATGTCTCTATATTTAGATATGTATATTTTATAAAGAGAAGATGAAATTGAGGTGGAAATACACTGAGCTAGAGAGGTGAGTATAGAGGGGTTTAGACGTCGCTAAGGGGGTTACAGAAGGTTCTAGAAGAGGGCGATAGAAATTATATCATATTCTCAATCCCTGAGGAAATGCGCAAAATCCATTTTTTCTTATTTGTTCTTATCCTATTTGCGAGATAAGTTCTATAAAAATTCGTGATTTTATAATACAAAATTTAATCAAAAATTATCGAATCTAGTTGTATAAAACGAAAAATATATTGTTAATTAATACAAAACTATAATCGACAGTAATAATTCTTTTGCTGTTTCTCATGTGGAGCACGTACATCAGTACATTTTACAGCCTTGAGGAATTAAAGATACTATTAAGTTCATACCTTTGTAATTAAAATTTTTTAAATTCTTCTTAAACACTTGCTTCCTCAACCTGCATATCTTTTTCAAGGATATGTGAGTATGTTTCTTTGAGAATAACTTTTCCTTAATCACCTTTCCGATATTAAATTTACAGTTACGAAGAGCAAACTTCTAATAACACATTTCGAAAGAAACAAAAATAAACTGTTCTTCTGCTACGCAATTTCTACATTTATATTCTTTTTCCTATAATTGTAGGTACTTTTTATTCTAGTGAGAAATCTCATATGCTTGTGGTCGCTATTTCTTTTAGTTGCTGGGCACACTTTTATATATATTGCACACGAGCGAGGTTCCTGGAAGTAATAACATAAACGATGGCATCTTTGTAATAACTCAACGCTGATTTTACGCTTCATGGTAGGTCGTTATCTTTCCGAATTGCGTTTAGCCGAGAAATAATGTATATGAAATTCGAAAAGATTAAAAACGAAATCTTCTCTTTGGGAAACAGTTCAATTTAACAAAACTTTATAAACAGCGTGGAGAGTAAAATGAAAATTTTTTTTCTTAGAAACTATTTTAAATGAAAGTGCAAGAGTAGCCGCAAACCAAAGAAGTTCAGGTTGATAAAAAGATCAATTTCTGATTTAGCTCTCGCAGTAAATCCTAATGCTATCGAATTATTATTACTCTGCATAAAAATCTGTAGCATAAAAACGAAATAAAATATTCTAATGTTATGCAGGTGTTCGATCGAAGATACTTAATGGTTTTGGCCGATCGAGCGTGTACACTGACTGTGCAAGTATACATATTCTGCTTTACGGTATGTACACATGAAAGAGTGGGCAATGGGCATTGGTCCATCGCAGAAGAAAGAAGCTTCGGAGGCTCTGACGCGTGACGGCCCACATCCTCTTCATCCTCTTCGTCCTCCTCCACACAACCTAATCCTCTTCAAGTTCAACTCATCCATACATACATACATACATACATACATATATGTATATATTCCCAGTGTTTCTTTTCGTGTGTTCTACATTGTCCAGTCTACACCTTCCTTTTTCCGCGCTCGTAAATAAGAAGAAAGGAATTTATTCATAAGGATAAAAAATATCGCAACTGTAGTAAAGCGCAGAAATTGACGGGAGCCAAAGGTGGCTTCCTTGTTTTCCCGTCGTTCTTCACTGCTTCCGCACTGGGCTTCATTATATGGTATCAAGAATAATTTAGGCAACGCTCTAAAAACTCATCTTTATGCTTTCCAAACAATTTTCAAAGTATGTAAACAGCTAAACAGTTTACCCAATTTTCGCATATTATCTTCTTATTCATAGCGATTTTTTTATAGTTTTCATTGACTTTGAAATCATTCATCAATGATTTAGTTGATTAAATTTCTCATGTCGTTAATGTGTCTCATTTAATTATGTATGTACCTTATTCTATAAGATGCAATTTATCAAAACTTATCTAAAGTTGAGATAAACCTTGAGAAGGAAATGGGGATGCTCATTAGGGGGAATTAATCGTGGCATTGATCGAAGTTCAATTCGTATCGATTAGTGGAGGATTAATCGCAAAGATTCGTGCACGGTCGATGGCTCTCCTATTAAATTCCTGGTTCCCATGTGGGCGTTCGCGCTGCTTGACCTCTTGAGATGATCGGAAGGGGGTCATCAGATCAACGATCATAGTAATGGCAATTATTAATCACGTTTGAGATACCTCAGAACTGCGATTTAAGATAGTTTATATTGATTGTCGTTATTTCCTTCGTACAGAAAAATCACCCAAATCCATTGGTATTCTTCATAATGTACAAATTTTTAATATAACTAGACATTTTTTAACCAGAAGCATGTAGTAACTTTAAGAAGAATTTTTTTTCTGTGTGTACTAAAGTGAATTAGTAAATGAATCGGCACTATTTCATTAGTAATTTCCTACTAATTCAGGTTGAGAGAGAGTACCTACATGGTGCTGTGAGGGCAGCGAGATGATCAACGGGCGGAGATCGAGAGGAGTCAAAAGGATCGAGGAAGGAGGGAACAGGAAAAAGGAAAGAGGAAAGAGAAGCATGAGAGGAGAGCAGATCGGGATCCGGGAGAGGGAAGTAGAGCGATCTTCTTGATCCTTTGTTGGGCCAAGCGTCTTTGTTGCTGTATATATGTGTTCGCTCGGATGTCTAGGTATTTTTTCTTTTCCGACAACTGGCACACGAATTTCTTCCCTCATGCCACACTCTCCTATTTCTTTCAATTGCAATATTCCCACGATAAGTCAACTTAATCAATTCCTTCGATTCGGAAATGATATACTGACTTTGTCTATGCTCGAAAAACAAACTGAATTGCCACCACTGAAAGTTGGAAGCTTTATAATTGGATGGGTTCTTCTTTTTGAAATGAAGCATTAGAATTTTATTTACAAATCTTCGAAATTACTAACTTTTCGTTTCTTCATAATAATAATTTTAGTACTTATTACAATTTTCAAAGATGCGAGTCCGTCTCAAAGAAAAACTTTTTCTATTGATCTTTGTCGTTATTCATCACTTCAGAAAACTGTAATCAGAGAGGAATAACAATTATTATAGAACCGGTACAAGAGTGGAATTTAATTAATAGAAAAGGATCGTAATTGCAAAGTGATTATTTACTCGTACGGGCACTCGGTTAAATCCAAAATGTCCGGGATCCTGAAGCGTGCACAAGTCCAGACCCCACGCTGGTCTGGCATCAGGATTTTTATCTTATCTCGGGAATAGTTACGTTGTGCAGTACTAGTGTAATGATGGATTCAAACATACACTTCTTTCAAACAATACAAATAGTTGTCATTACTATTTTCCCAGTTTGTAAAAGTTTTACATTGAAAAAATAAACGGGGAGTAAAACAGCAGAAAAATAGAAAATGTAGAAATATTACGAGAATAAGGGAAGAAATGAAAACAATGAAGCAAGAAAAGGAAGAAAAAAGAAGTACTAAAAAGTAACGCAAACTTTCAAGTCATATTACTTTCTGGCTCAATTTTAAGCGGTATTTGATTCTCTTGTAATACTCTCCTTTGATTGGATTTGAGGAAAGTTCGCAAAAGTTAATTCTAGTACAAGTGTGAAAATTTGGAAGTGCAGAGGTGATGATTTTCGGGGTGCAAAGTTTCTTCAGCACAGTGTAGATATATTGGAGAAGACCTTCGATTTGGAGGGATGAACAGAAGCAACAGGTGCATCGCCAACCTTGACACTATGCCACCTTCCGGAAAAGATCGTTGAAAATGTGGCTTTCAGAGGAAAATGTCTTAAAGGGATTCCGGTATTTTTCCTCTCCAAGTTCATTCTTACGACTTTTTATTTTTCATGCGAGAGATTATGTAAAAAAATTAACGCTTTCAGTTATTGCAATTTTAAATTAAATTTTTTATGTTGTCTACAAAAAAATACTTTATTCTTCATCTCCTTATTATTCTTTCTCAATTATTTATTTCTTAACATTCTTTACCTCTTTTTTCCCCTCCTTTTTAGTTTAATTTAATTTATAATTCCTCTTTTCTTGCCCCTAGTATTCCTATACTCCTAGTATTCATCTTGGAAGATGAAAATATTATTAAGATGGACTCCGCATCAAAGAATCTAGTCGTAATTGGACCAAATCCTTTAGGGAAATTTCTTCTATTTTATGAACTAATGGTGTGAGGTCTTTTTGATCGAATTCTAGAGATGTTGTAGACTATCACTAACATCCGTGTCTTGGCTCTTTTAAGCGGCAAGTAAGCCACTCACACGGTGCAGCGGACCGCGAAATCGACGCTCACATATGAACTGAGAACGAAGTTTCCTCTTATTCTTCTTCTTGTGCTGCTGCTTCCTCTTCTTCTTCTTCTTCTTCTCCTCCATCCTTCTTTCCTTTCTTTCTACGCGATCTACCTGCAAGCCTCTAGATTCGCACGGTTCAAGCACATCCTTCTTTTTCTATTTTCTTTGTTGTCTACATACTCGAATTCGATCAACATTTTTCGCGAAATTCAAAGTATCCTTTTTCGCACAATTTACAGTAATTAAGATGAAGCAGGAAAAGAGAAAATAAATAAAGAGAAAAATAGATAAGAAAGCAAAGAAGGAAGAAGAGAATTAACGACATAGATAGGAAGTTTTAAGGACAGCAACTTGAAAGAAATAAAACAAAATAATAATTAGAAGTAGAAAAAGTATAACAGAAAAGAGAGGAATAATAAAAAGAAGTAAGAAACGAGGAGAACGGCAAGCTTAAAAGATATTCTTTTCATGAGTTTCCACCTATTATCGGAATTTTTCGAATTACATGGTAGACAGGTCCGAAGAAGAATTTATCGATGCTGTAGGTAGCTCGATGATGCACATTGCGATACTCCACACTTAAGAACAGAAGATGATTTCTCGAGTAAGTCACGACCTCATGTGCCCTCGACACATGTACGTTCCTTTCGAGGGTAACATTTACCTACAGTTACACGCTCCGTCGCACGTATGGAATGCCTCGCTGCTTTTGTCTCAAGCTAATTACAGCACGACAGGTTCATCACTTTTGGACCTTCATTCTGACCTCTAAAAACATTTGTCTATTTCCCTTCCACGAAGACAATTACTTTCACTTGCTCATTATGCAATGATTTCCTTTCGTTTCATCTTCCTTTCTCTCATGTTCTACAGTCTACTAAATTTTGCATGGTAAATGGGGGCAAATGAGCATAAAATCACATTATGCATATTAATTCATATTATTCATATTAATTCATATTATTCATATTAAAGCATACAAGGAAAATAAACGCTTTGAGGAAAATAAATATCTTCAGGGTCTTTCTGCCTAATACGCAGATCTCTGACCGAAATAGTCATCACCCATGATTTATTCGGCTTGCGGTATGTAAGTTGTACGTCAGAGGTTATCACATACTGATCCTTTCTGAACGAGGGTGTGCGTACAAGTCAAAACGATCGATGAACCTTTTTATTTCCTTATAGCTCCCTTCCCGCAAAGTATATGCTACGCGATGTCGTGTTATCTGACAATTTGTAGGGGCTTCGCTTTTTATAGCGTTTATCAGCTGCACTGTCAATATCCATTATAACCAAACTCAAGTCTTAATGCATGCCTCTATACCATCATACTATACAAGAGTGCATATCCTAAAGACGAGACTCATATACATATGTATCTATTCATTTTCCCTTAATTTCTTCTTTCCAATTTTCTGCTCTCCTTTTCCTTCCTTCACCTTTTCTGTCTCTGCATTCACTATTTTCACCTCATCTCCACTTCCTCATCCACATCATCGTTTACCTTTCACCATTATTTCTTCCTGAATCTTAAATCTCTTAAAAATAATTTTGTACGTAAGCTCTGATTTGAAAAAAATGATTAGAAGTTCCTGCAAAGGAGATTTGTCAAAATCTGATAAAAGGTGAATAAACAAGTGTGTGACTGATCGTGGTAGAATGTACTTAGGGAGTGAAAATTAAAAAAAAGAAAAGAGTAGAGATAAAAAGTAAGAGTTAGGGGGGCTGATAGCCAGGCAGTGCCTCGTTCGTGTCGCCCATCGGAGAAGGGCTGCTAAGACTGCGGAATAAGGGTGGATAGAGGGAGGGGGTGGGGTTTTAAGAGACAAAGAGGGGCTCTAATATATGCCTGCCGAGAGACTATAAAAATCAATACCTCAAATTACCGGGCTCTGCTTAATTTTCTTCCCTCCCAACGACCCACCTATCCTTCTCTCTTTCCTTCTTTTTTATTCTCTTTTCCTTTCTCTCTTCCACTTCTCTTTCTTCTTCTCAGGAGCTCCCCTATGCTTCCGACAAAACTCCATCGTTGCCGCGGAACTGCTCGGATTCTTGCCGCATTCGCATGCATCGCATTTAAGTCCGCCTGATTTTATGCGCAAACGAAGGACACGCTATACCGAGTCCTATTTATAAACATAAATAATTGCCAACGTTACATTGATCGCAACTGATCCTATTGCAATGGAAATAGTCTCTTTTGGTAGTTTGCAACGAAGGCGAAGCAAATTTATAAAGCGGGATAAGAACTTATCACATTGTAGTGAAAGTAGTCTCCTTTGATATTTAATTGTGAGGAACAAGAATGTGGGAGCAAAAGTATAAGATTGACATAAAGAAAACAGGTCCCTTTAGATTTTTACAATCCCTAATTTGCAATTTGGGATTGTAAAAATAAATTATGTAAGTTTATATTTCAGTTTGTATTTTTAAAAGTGAATAATTCCACCTCGTGGAAAATATGATGGAGGTCTAATAAAATTTGAGCTAGTCGCAGGTCGCAGGTCTTCGTTATAATTTAGATTTTAATATACTAGTGGAGTTTAAATTTGATAAAAAAGGAAGTACGAGACGAAATAAGTGTAATAGAGCGCGAAAATGCGACACCTTTCTGGAAGCTCATATTATACACAATTTGCCAATGAGAATTAATTAGCTCGACGGAAATGAAAATGAGATCTCGTAAGATTCTCCCTCAGGCAGAAAGCAAGATTACGACTTAACCCCGATGGAAGGTTTGCAGCCTTGGAGCTTGATTTTATTGCCTCCTCTAACCCCTCCTTTCGCTATAATTCTGTGTGACTGGTCTCTATTTCTTTCTCCCTTGATCCTCCAATCCTGTATCCCTCTATCGCCCTCTATCGCCCTCTATCGCCCTTTCCTCATATCACACACACACGCTACGTCCACCGTCCAACCACATTCGACCTTTTCTACTTACCTCGTTAACTGACCAAATCAGTGGCCAACGAATCTTTTATCGTTTTTTCGTGCCTTTCAATATTCTCAAGATTTTCCCTCACGTTCTGTAAATTTAATATTTATTATTGAGTTCCTTTGAATTCTTAAAAAAAATGTTTAAACCTGAAAATGTTTTCAGTTCAGCTTTAATTCCCTTCATTAATTTTGAATTATTGTTTTTACAAAACTGGTATTGATGGGTTTTTAGATGAAAATGAAAATTTTGTTGAATATTTATATTTTTAATTTGGTTGTAATAATATATACTTATAATAATAAGTAATAAAAGTAAGCATGCGTCTAATATCTCTGGACGTCACAATCGTCACAATCTCGTTCATTAATCTTGAAAAGTCAGTAGTTTAATTCAGTTTGAGGTAAATAAACATAATCTTGAGAATTTATAGGAAAATTACAGTCACTCTATGTAATATACTAATACGCACGTTGGTGTTTAGACTCTCGCGTGTTGTTGATTAGGTTCCGTGCTTGAGCCTTTCTGTTATCCACCACTCGATATTCCCCATAAGTTTTGCAAAAGTGTATACGCATGGGACGTGTAGTCTATTACATTTAAGTGGCCAGTTCGTATTATCAATAATGAGGCCTCAGTTAATTCAATTCACGGAGAAAACTGAATATTAAACCGTAATATCTAGCTATTTAACTATGGGACGACTATCTAGATATTTAGATATATCTTGATATTAAAACTTAATATCCAGATATTACGGTTTAATATCCAGTTTTCTCCGTGTTGAAAGTTTCAATATGTTAATAAGAATAAATATATGTATTGAATTCAATCACGCATTCATTAGAAAGTAATCAGATACAAATTCCAGAATGAAATGAATCCAAAGGATGGAATTTTTTTCTATCCGAAACTTTCGCCAGTGTACTCTTTCTGACTAGAATAAATATGTACGATTACAATTCCAAAAACTTATAAAAGTGTAAAGCAAAGAATAACTCTTAAAAAAAGATACTTAAAAAACGAACTCTTAAAAAAAAACTCTTTAAAAAATTTCATTCTTTCTGTAATCTCCCTAATTTTCATGCACAGTGTGAAATTAACTGCATCTGAAGATTCAAAAGACCTTCTACTGCTAATGAAAGCCTTCTTGGGAGATAATTTGCGTGGAACTCGTCCCATACAATTCAGATGTAACCTCGAGACCAGTGAAAACGGGTTTTCGACGGCGTATATGTAAATAGGCTGTAAACTGTAAACAGCTTCTCGTATCGTAGGATTTCACTGTGTATTTAAAGGGTGATGGAGTAGGTCGACGAGATCTGAACTCGTAACTGACCACCGCCAGATTGTGCTGGTCATGGTACCCGACCGAGTAAAACTCTCTCTCTTTCTCCCAACAGACTTTTTCTCTTTTGCCATCTCATTGTGCGTCCTTTTTCATCTTTCACTTTGCGATCTTTCCTCTCTTCTTTTCACCCACTCCACTATTCCCCTCGGTCAAAGCTCTTCCTCTCACTTTCTGCGTGCTGCGGACTCTCTCTTCTTCGTTGGAGGGAGAGAGAAAAACAATGGAGAGAAGGAAATCGTAACCAAGAGGGTGGAAAAGGATAGAAAAGGGGTGGTGAAGAAAGAAGAGGGTAAGCAAGGACGTCTCGGCAAAAAGAAGGAAAAAGAGGGTACCGGGTCCGAGAAAGCGAAAGTCCGGTGGGTTGAGTGATAAATTGATAGTGGACGTGCGGCACGCGCCCCTGAAATCGGCCAGACCAGCAGACCGTACGACACCCCCAGTGACTGGAGAAATGGGGTGAGGTTGATTTTATTGTTACTGAGATACCGAGAGCTGCCCAGACGATAATTCCTTGGATTAATGGCTCTATTTCGAAAGAAGAGGAAAATATTTTGTCACCCTCCTTTTATTGAGTCGTCAAGATCAGGACCTCGAGTCAGATTGTCAATTTAGTTCGTAGTTTTTCTAAAAAACCTTAATTTCAACATTTTTTTGTTAATAACCCTTTTTAACATTTTCAAATTTTCAATTTTTTAACTCGTTTTATTAAAATCATTTGAAAATCGTAATGTTCACAATTACATTTCCCGTAGTTCGTGCAATTCTTTGCAGATTTTTCATAAAGCAAGAAATATATATGTATTCGAAAATAAATTGATAAAACTCGTCTTGCAGTTTACGAAGGAAATTTGGTTTTGGTAATCTCTTTAGCAAAGACGGGCATGAAGTCTAAAGAGCTCCAGAGGCGATTCGGTCAACCTCGAATGCAAATATAGAGAGCAGCATTGCCATTCTATTGATTGCGAGGGTGTTACTTAGCGAATGTTGTCTCCCTTATTCCGTTTTAGGAGATTCACTTCGAGATTATGCTCTTCCAAGATAATCCCCGATTTCAAACGTCAAACTCGATTGTTATGTAATTTTGATATTCCTTCAACGATTATAGAGTATAAAATAATGACACTAATATGCTAACATTTATTTAACTGGATTTTATGTTTCTCTCGCGAATAATAATTATCGGAAATTCTCATAATTATTCTGGAAGTCGCAAAACGCAGTTTTTGATACACGGAAACTTTTAAAGGGTCTTTTCAAGAAATCCAAGTGACTGAAAATGGAAGTCATTTACTTTCTGATTCGTTATGTTCTTACATACGCCACCTACGTTCCTCTCACTAACGAAGCAAGTGCACAAACACCGGAAGTTATGTACCGTGGTAGAGTTATCGCCACTGGTTCTGAAGCACCGACCGGTTTGCTACGCGAGTTACATGGCTGTCAGAAGTTACAACGTGCGCTAATTGTGTCTACGTACCACCCGTCGCTTGCTTCAAATGAGAACAATAATTGTATCAAAGACCTTTCAACCACTTTAGAGTTGAAGCCAAGACTCTAAAATCTTGCTGCCAACATAAAAATATTTTAAAAACGTTACACAAAAAAACATTTTTAATTGTTTAGCATTTCTAATTCCACTAAATATCCCGAAATCCGTAAAAATTCCTTAAAATTCTTAAAAACATCTTGAAAATCCTCTCTAAAAAAGTGGTGTAAAGAAGTGTCTCAAAAATCTTGCATACATTGTTGTTGCAAATCTGATTGGCTTTTGAATGACTTGAAGTTGTAAGAAGGAAAAAAAAGTAATTTTTTCTGGTCTGCTGGTCTATTAAATTTAACTAAAAAATGGGATCTGAACTGATCCGATATTCTTTAGAAGGACAATGGCCACTTCAGTCCTTATACTTCTGTGGCCGGAGGCGTTCACAAAGTCAAATAGAGAAGCAATCAATACTGGTAATTAATTAGAAAAAATCAGAAAACTCCTGAAGCCCGAGAGTTCCGAAACCAACGGCGTAGAAAAATTGCCCGAGGCCTTGGTTTGACTTCGCATCCCTCTAACTCACCCCTCTTGCCGCCCTTCTTTCCTTAACATCAGACTTTCTCTTTCGCTCTCGCAACCCGTCACCCCTCAGCGCCACCCTTTCTTTTACGCTCTGGCTTTTCATCTCTGGTGATCTCTCTCTCTCTCTTTCTCACTCTCTCTCTCCTCTCTCTCTTCTTCATACTCCTTTACCACCGAATAAATTAACGTTTTCAGTCCTCCGATATTCTGTGCGCGAGCGAATCTTTATCTTCATCTCCGAAATGAAAGAACCTACAGCTCTTCTCCCATTTCTTTTTTTCCTTTTCTCCCGCTTTTCCTATTTCTTGATCTGTTTCTTTTTTTTTTTTTTTTCCTTCTAACCAACCCGACCCCGGGGAGAGTGTGCCGGTTGCCGGATGCCACGGCTATTCATGCACGCGAGTCCGAAGGAAGTTTGCTTAATAACGTGAACTCGTACTTACGTTTAATGCAGACAATAAAAAATAAATGTAAAAGAGGCACGGACGAGTGCGCGTTGATTGGATCGAGAGTTTTTTCTTCATTTTTTTCAGAGAAAAATGTCTGGCTCAAATTTTAAAGAAACTTCCACTCTATTAGGTATTGCGTTTCACTTCTTCATTTGTTCATTTCTACTCTTTATCTGACTCTATGGAAGAGGTAAAATAAGGTTTTTTTCTTTCAGACATATTTCTTTAGATTTTATCAGAACGGTCCTAATTATTTCATAGGGCTTTCAGGAAAATAGATGTTACAATGCAGTAATTTAATTAAAATCTAACCGAGATGTTCGAATAGATAAATAGGTACTCAAATGTCAGACGTCCGACTAAAAAGAACCTTTTCTACTGAAAAATGTTCCAAGTGGAAAGTATTTCTTCAAGTAGATAAGGCATGTAATTAATAAGGTAATTTAAGGCAAAGAGAACTCATTTTTAGACCTCGGAATTGAGAGAGTTCAAATTGAATGTTAAAACTCAAGATCAATATAGATTAGTGTCTCTGGAATTTTAAAGTAGTTCCTCAAATCCTCACAGTAGATAAGGCATGTTCTATCCAGACAAAGAATTTTATTTTGCAATTAAAACAGTTAAAATGACATTAATTTTTAATTCAAAATAAGTATGGGTTAGTGCCACCTTGGGAATTTAAAAATATTTTCCACTAGATGCATAATGTTATGGTCAGACTATTTGTTAATTTTTTATTGAAATTAGAAGAACTTGTTAGGTATATGAAAAAATAAACACCGGATTAACTGTAAATCAAAATATTTCATAAAAAGTAATTAAGAGAAACTCGAAATCCATTTCCAAATGTCAAATGATTAAACTCGAGTACGGAATTAATTCCAAGCCGAATAATTATCAATCGACAGATCTGACCGTAGACGCATATCGATTCTGGTTTCGTTCTGTCGTTGTCGCCATGAATTCCGACGGGCTCCCTTTCGAGGTGGTCAAGTAATGCAGTAAGACGAAGGGTTGATTGCCTACAAGGTCTCAGGACGAAGAGAGTCCCGGGGAGAGGATTCGCGTTGCCAAGGATAGGGGGAGGGGTTAGGGGATAAGATAGTGGAGTGAGAACGCGGAAAGTACGTGTAAGGGTGGTTTGAGAGGTGGGTGCAAGGGTGGTCTAGAAGACCAGAAGGGAGTTGGGGTGACTTGTGGTTGTGCGTCGCAAGATAGGGTTGCTGCCCAGCATCCTTCGTCCTGTCGCCTAACCACTCTACTCCTCGTGTCCTTTAAGGTCCGAAGAGGGTGGATGGGGATAGGGTGGGATGGGATGGGATAGGATGGGATGTTTTTGCACTTGACGAGAACTCGACTTGCTTGTGTGTATTTACGAGGAAACCATCTCAATTCTCTATCTGAAAATCTGCCTTTTAGAATATTCGAAATAAACTTTTTATTGCTCCTCCAGATGCGAGAGTTGACATTTTAGATTAATAGATTTTATAGATTTAATAGAGAATTTTATACACGGAGAAAAATGGATATTCAAGCTTAATATCTTGGATACTGAACTATGTGACAGCCATCTAAAGATATTCAGTTTAAGTATCTGGATATTTAGCCTCAATATCTTAGATACTCAAATAGGTGACCAACTATCTATGATATTCAACAGGATGAATATCTCGATATTTAGGATGAATATCTAGATATTTAAGATGAATATCTAGATATTTAGGATGAATATATTTATAATTCAATTTTTTGACTATCTAGATATTAAGTTTGAATATCCATTATTCTCTGTGTATCAACCGATATACATTTTATGTGTACTTTGTAATCAGAAATTTTTTTCCAATTGATACTGCTTCGTCAGTAGAAAAGGACGTTTCGGTAAGACACGTACACAAAATCGTGTGAAAGCTTTTATACCTAATTGAGTTGGATAGATTTTAAGATTAAGTATGTGATTAGCAAAATGTGTTACAGCTTCTTCTTTTTTTTCATTTCTTCAGTTTCTTAGGCAGATGCTGATTCTGTGGGAGTGTATATGTAACTTCAGCGAAAGAATCACTTCGACGCTCGCATATGACAAGGCTGATTTATGGCGGGCATAATCCGACATGTGAGTATGCCCTGAAGATTAATTGAATACAAGCAGCGTTGGAAACCTTTTGGATAGCCTTTGGCTGATACATTCGTCTCTCGAACAACGAAACACTTTCTCTACTATTGTTCGAGAATCAGCAGTGTTTTACTTTCTGCTTTTCGGAATCCTCCCGAAACTTGGCAGAGGTACTCTGCAGTCTATTCGTTTATGATTGTCTCTATAGTTTCCTCTTCCAGTGCTTTCATTCTAAAATTATAGTCCTCACTTTTCTCTCAAGTGGAGACATGAATTTTCAGTTGATAAGGTTAATTTATTGTAATTAAAAGTTGTATTTTCTAACTACGATAGTAAAGCAATTTTTTTACACGTCTGCAGTTTTACTTCTTCTATGTGAGGTACTAAGAATAGAGATGAACGTGAACTAGTAGATTCGTTCAATTCCAGAAAAAGGTCGAGCACATTTGGATAAGTTCCAAAGGCACTGATTGAATGAAATCGTTGAAAATCGGATGGATTCCAGCGAAGGAATTTTGGGACAAATTCCTCCATTTAAATTCTCTTAAGAATTTTATATTACAAAGAGCAATGTATCTCTTTCAGTGCTTTTACACATTGCTATCCAAAAAACAAAGTATCACATTAAACTTGGATAAATAAATTTTGTATTTATAATATTTAATAAGATTAGTAAGCATAGTTGAACTTTTCTATTATACTGAGAATTATAATTAATCTTCTCGTCTTCAATCCTAAGTAAATACATTAATGAAATGCTCCTACATCCAAATCATAAAAATAGCTGTTACCCCTTGCCAAAACATCTAAAGACATTTTCTTGCCTTCGAACAATTTTAATTTTCATGAAAGTACAAATTGACATCAACCCTTCTTAATGCTTTAGTCTCGGAACACGCAAAAGATACCTACGTGACAACTTACCCCTACTAAATTTAAATTACCCACTAATAAAAACCCTTCCATCCAATACAGCTAATGGAACTTTCTTGCAAAAATTCCAACAATCTACCAAAGTACCAAATGCAAATATCTCTCCTTTCATCAGAATAACTTATTTGGGAGGTATCGATCTTGGGTTCTATACGTTGCAATAGCTTCGTTTTGTGTCGATGACACCCGTTAAGTCGCCCGTGTACCGGGGGATATCGGACAAGGCAAGTAAGTAAGGAAGGAACTTGAGCACGTATGCGTTTCCCAGTGTACGAAACAAATCCAACACAACTACACCAACTTACACCCCAAAGCTCCAAGCTCACACATACATACACACATTAACCTAAGATGCACATCTACACGTGATTACGAAATCTCACAACAACCGTACACACATGTGCGAGAAGAGCAATAATTACTATACGTATAGCAAACTAAAATAGTGGGTGGGGGCAGTGGGGGTAGGTGGGCGACTTGGCCGGCAATCGATACATACACGCATGCTACACGCACGAAGTTTTAGCACGATGTATTGCTAGTTGGTAGGATGGGGTAGTTTGGGGTTGGCTGGGGGGGGTTGTCCTGAGAAAGGTGTGCGATACATAGATACACAAGTACAAGGAGAACCGGCCGGGAGTTTACATAAGTGAAGCTCCTTGGCCACCTCCTTCGGAGACTCACCCGTCCTCCTTCCCCCATACCCCGTCAGAACCACCACAACCCCATCTCTTGTACACCCACTGGTTTAACCCGTGCCATCCCTCTATCGCTTTCTGTCCAAGCGTTTCTAATTTGCATTCCCCTCCGTCATCACTCCCCCCTCCCACCGCCACCCTCCAAATAAACCCAGACAAGTTATCCTCATTCTTACCGCTCACGCACACATGCGTGCACTTACACTATGCAGTTCAAGACGCCTGTATATACTGTAGAAGACTACAACCAAGCAAAACGGGCTGCGGATATACGGGCGCTTGGTGGCTTTAAAGTAAGTCCAGTCACGTTCATACAGGCGCATACGGTGTGGACGACACAAAGCCATCCTAGAGCCATCTTAGTTGCTCGTTACATTACGATAGGCAATTTTATGGAGGTTGAGATTTAGATTTTAGGGAAAGGTCCTCCGGTCGTGTATTATGGGAAATATATGGTGAAGAGTAGAGGGTTTGAAGTGTTTCAAATGTTGAATAATATGCACGAACTTGTGGATTTACCTGATATTTGGGTATCATTATTCATTGTATTATAAAAAGATAAAGCCATCGTTGTTTCAGGATTTTGTCTGATCAAACACGGACCTTTACTACTAATTCCCAATGGCTAACTCTAGATTGACCTGTTCTACTGATGCCCCCCCCCGTCACCAATCTTCCCGCCTACCTTATCACACATAATAATTGAATTTTTTTATTCAACCGAATTCCCACACAATTCTTGTTCAGTAGAAAATGCATGCAGTGGTTAGACACGAGAAGTTTTTAGAACTTTTGACTGAAGAATTTTAACTTTTAATTATTGAATTTCGAATCAGTTTAAATTCTTATATATCTTATATATCGGTTTTATTAAAATAATTGTTTTTAAAATTTTACTCCAGTTATAATTCCGTAAGTTCTTAATTTGGCAAATTATTTTAATAAAAAAAGAAGCAAGTTACAAATTTTCCAACGAAAAATTAATCAAACAATTGCATCGATGATAAGATGATTTTCCCTGGATTTGCTAATCATAAACCGAGAGAAGATTCACCCCATGCGCTTATTGAATTTTTAAAGCTCCCTGGATGACTCCTCCGGCGAATTATCGTTCCCTCGACGATCGAGAACGTAAGGACCGTAAGGAACAATCTTCTCAGATAAAAAGCGTAAACAATCACTAAATTATTTACAGAAAGTCAAAAGAAAAACTTGTCTTCTGTCGGATTCAAATTACAATTTCAAACCCTATATCGGAATAACCTTTATTCAGAGGTGTTTATCGACTTCCATCGAAAATTCCATTTCTCACGCCTCAGTCCTCCGACGATTGGCCTAAGCCCATCGTGAAAAGCAATCTTCCTAGCTGTGAGTGCACCTGCACAGCAATCCTAAATCCTCTGCTAATCCGATTTTAGTTTGTGCTGAACCACTTATTTCACAAAAAAATTAATAAAAAACTACAAATTATTTCAAAATCATAAAGCAACTTTAATTAATTAATAATACAGATATTTAATTAATTTAAATAAAACAACAATTTATAGTCTTATGAACTTTTGTTAATTACAGGCGTCGTCCAATTTTATAATTTGATCTGAAAAATTTTTTAAAAATCCCTTTTACCTCTTTTAATTTTCCCAGACGAAAAATGCAAAACCCCTTCGATTGGTACCAAATAATTTCTCTACAATCTTCTCTGTACTTCATCCTTCCTTGCCATCATCAAGAAACAAAAGAAAGCCGACTGTCCTTTGAGACTTCAGCTTTACTCTTCACCAAGCACCATCGAGAGTGTCAAGTGCCAACCGAGAGTGCGTCGTCACGCATCCCGGTGCTCTATATAGCTTATACCCTCGTGACGCGTATTCGTCAGGACTCAGGGGTGGCAGTAGATGCCAGTAAGGGTTACAGCATCGCTCATCAACGGCGGCCATATTGCCACCCCTGGCCCCAAACCCTAGAACGAGGAGCGCGAGCCCTGATAATTCCCCACCTCTCTCTCACTCTTTCTCAACGAGCTTGCTTTTTCTCTCTTTCCTCATTCCATTCTTCTTTCTCTCTCTTACTCTCTTTCTCTCTCAAAGACTCACCCTCCGTGCCTTAGTCTTACTGCTTTCTTCTCCTTTTCTCCCTTCTTCCAAGGCGCTTCTTCTTATTTGAACCCCCGACGCGCGGAGCCCGGGCTGCTTAATGAGAACCTCCACCTCCCGTATTCGAATCCCCTCTCTGCTCTTCTACCCCCGACATCACTCCCTTCCCATCAAGCCTCTTTCTCGGGCACACCAACGCCGGTAACCAGCGGGTTTCACCCAACTTCGGTCGCCGAGACTCTTTCTTTCCTTCTCTTTTCCTCAAAGACCCCCCTTCCCCTCCTACTACTCCTCCTCCTCCTCCTCCTCTTCCTCATCCTCCTTCTCATCCTCTGCCCTACAAAAACCCCTTATGTTCGGTGGGAGGGGTGGTTTTCACTACCCCCGGCCCAGCTTACTCATTGGGTCTCCCTCATTCTCCTATTCCGACCCTTGCACGCAGGCAACTACCACACACGCGAGACATTTTAGACTTTTAAAGTATTGATTAGCGAAAAATTAACATCCCGTGCCCCCGCATCCCGGCCGCGGGCTGCGTAAAAGCGCGCGACCCACGAGGGGTCCTGATATAAGGGGATGTCTACGCCTCAGGAGAGCAAAGATCTTCTTACGTGGCACCGCGGTGGTCGATCTTCTGAAGATACCATAATGATAATGGTTTTCGGGTGGATATTTATGAAGAAATATGTATTTAGAAATTGATATAAATAAATGGCTGCTTTGGGTAGTTATGTGTTATCATGTTACTTACTACATCTATCTGTTTAGAAAATGTTTGACCCTCAAATAAAGTTGAAGTAACACAGAAAAATGAAGATCTAGCTTTGTTTACAGTTTAAGTCAGTTTTTAAATTTAGCGTTAAGCCCGAAGTCAGCGAAAATAAAATCGCTGACAAAAAAGATACACGTAACTGTTAACGTATTTTAATTCGGAAAATTTTTACCATAAACTGAAATTAATAAAATTTTATTTTCATAATGCCTACCTTTAAACATCATCAATTTCCCGTGAATGGGAAAAGTGTTCAGAATTAAAGTACGATTAGGGTGACGTGAATCTTTTTTATTAGTAATTTTTTGGGATAATTTATTCCGACTTTTGTTGAGGGTCAAACCTTTTATAAATTGATAGTAAGTTACTGAAAAAGATGTGCATTCGAAATTTAACAGGTACCCTAATGAATTTTCCCAACATGGTGTCAACGGGGAAGATTAAGGAAGAATGAGAAAGAATGAGGTTTAAGTAGCTATCGATTTCTATTTACGATTAGGAAAGGGGCGAAGACGACCTCCGGGTTAGAAATTTGTGTTCTCTTTGAACGATTTCTGAGAGATTTGACTAAAATCAGTTTTTAGAGAAAGAGATTGGGTGAGAGAGGAGGAGAGGTTCCTAAATCAAACGGCGCCGTTTCCTCCATCCCTTTTCAACCAGAACGACCGCTTTACATAACAGGGGACGAAAGAGGGGTGGAAAATAAAATCACTCAAGAATCCAAAAAGGCTTTTAAAAACCACACATGTCCGATTTTGATTTAGATTTTCTAATTACTGTATTATTATATAATAATAATACTAATTATTATATATAATATATAATAATTTATATTTCCAACCTTCAAACTAAATTTAATAATAGCAATTAATTTTTTTCACAGATAATGCATAATTTGACTTCGATAAGCAGCTCGCCCACCTCTAGTTCAAATTTGTTTCTTTTTATTTTTTTTATTTTAGATTCGTATTTTAATTTTCCGATTAAGTAAACAGTTTTCAATAGTATTTAAAAGGCTACGTGACGCGAACAAAATGAGTCCCATACAAAAGAAGAACTTTCCAGGCAGTTCACTTCATTTAATCCAAACTTGGATTTGAATTGGATAAAGTTTGTCAAGTTGCCTGATTGGAAAATGTTGGCAATGAATACAATTATAAAACAATTAGTTTTTTACAGATCTTTTAATCCAGTAAAGTTTCATCTAATTGACATTTAGACAAATCACTTGGAGATAAGTTTCCTATAGACTAGGTAATAATAGAATCAAATTAGTGTGTATTAAAAAATAACTTCCATTCTGAAATGAGGACACCAGTTAGTTTCTTATTGCTTAAACGTAACTTAATATCAAAATTTGATAAAACGTTTCCAATACATTTTTTGCACTGAAAGTTGAGAGAAATCGATCATTTTTATGCAATTGGCAATGTTTAATTGAATTGCATTGAATTCTTCTTTCTGATGAAAGAAGAATTCTGATTTTAGAAGAAAATGTATTTTATCTCTGAATAAATAACAGTTTGTAAAAGATATATTACCATTAAAGTACTTTTATAAAAATCTATGGGCAAAATATAACGTGACAATAAATAATATATTTCGATTGAATAAAATTTATTTGTGTAGATCTAAGCAGTCTTGAAGGATGAGATTTGAGGGGAAATTGATCAAAGATTGTTTCATATAGAGCAATAAAAGGATAATAGATTGGAGAAATGTGGGAGGCTTTTGCTCCACAGGCAATTTACTCAACCGGTAATCACTTATATTTAACTATTATCGAATCGTTATTTATTCATCATTCGACTACCGATTTACTGTCGTGATCGGAGTTCGGTATTGACGTTCAATAGCAACCACGAGGAGACCGGGATTACCTATTTTAAACTAATAATGCGCACAAAATGAGCTACCAATCATATTACGGATCAGATGCTTCAATGGGAATTCACAACATATACATATAGGAAATCGAAACCTATTTTAACCAGAATTGCTTAATGTAGAAAATCAATTTATAGAATAAATTATACAGAAAATATATATATATTAATATGGATAATGTCTCATTCCTTTTTTTCATTTAAATAAACAAAAAAATCTGTAGTTACTCGGATCTAAAGAACACTTCGTTAAAATATAATTAAACAGAAAAATTTTCATGCATTATCCGACTTTTTTGTTTGAACGTTCGACAAGCTCGTTATCCCTGGATGTGAGACCGTGAAACTCATTTGAATACAACAATTGTGTTCTTTTACGCACAACATATGATTGGAAAAAGTAAAAAAAAAAAAAAAAAAGAAACAATATTGTCGTAAACCCAATAAAAGCGAGAAATAATACCAACAATAATCCTAAAAACTAATGAACGTAGGAAAGAACGGACAAAATTAATTTTCATCTATTTTAGGAATCTTTAGTCCCCCTTTGAATGACCCCCAAAGCGTCTTACGTAACAAGTATTAAATATTAAAATACTTCTTAATTAATTAACGTTAATTAATTGTTTATTAATTATTAATTAACTAAGATCAGTTACACTTTAATTATGAAGTATTATAAAACAAAGAGCAATCAATTGAATCAACCCAAAAACTTTCCTTCGACATCCTAACAAAATTCCATCCAAGTTTACTCAACCCTCTAAATAAGAAATACCTCGCTGAAATATATCCCACCCTCAAAATTCAGTGATCGAGTAAAACATTCCTTAACCCAATGCAAATTTTCCAGAAGTTGAGCCCCATCGTATACAGTAATTACGGAGACTCTTCCTCGTGGTTAGAGAGTGGAACTGTAGACTACACATAATATTCCCATATCTACCAACAGACACGCACCTAATGTCCTAACATCCTAACGTACATCGCAATACACAAGTCTCCCTAGGAAATCCGATTCGCTCTTACAGTTTTTACCCTCCGGTTTTACGACGTGTAGGAGATTATGCCATACGCCACCCCCTTTCGTCCTCCACTCTCATCTCTCCTCGCATCTCACTTCTTAAACGAAGGAGAAAGAGTGAGAAACAGAAAGAGAGAAAGATGAAAGAAGAGAAGGAAAATGAGTGAAAGACAGAATGAGCAGAAAAGAAAAAGAGAGAAGGAGTGAAGTACATAGCCGGTGTAGAGAAACCTAGGGGGGTGGAATGGATGAGGGGTGGCTCGACGCGGGCATAGGGGATGAGGGGGTCTGCGCTCGCGGGTCGTTATTTTTGTGCCTGCCTCGTCTTTAATTTCTCCCCACCTCCTCTTTTCTTCCTTCGCCACCACCCTCGGAGTGGTGCACCCCAAACACTCCCCCCTCCCCGCCCCAACTTTTCCATCCTGAGTCGAGAGCTTCCTGTTGCCCCCAAACCCTCGCATTGCCCCTTTACGAAACGGCCGCGCAAGAAGAAGCAATAGAGAGGAGGTAAAGGATGGAAAGGATGGAGAGACGCCTGGAGAAAACCGTCAGTGCGGCGGTTGTCTTAGTACGTATGCATATCTCAGTGGCCTCCACATATTGATTCAGGGCGTCATTACGCTTCGTCTTAGCTCGGCCCACTCCTTCCACCACCACCAGGACCACTACCACTGACATTACCTTCCGAGCCAGCCTTAAACCCGCCACCCTTCCGCATGGCTCGCTCCTTCGCCTCCACATCCCCCCTGGATAGGGTGGCTTTGAGGGATGGGGTTGGGGGCCTTAAAACTCCTCGTCCTCTGTCCTTCGGCCAGCTCGACGTCCAATATCCGTCCACTCCACTGATGCACGCGTGTTCGCCGATGGAAGTTGAGGCAGCAGGTACTTTGTTGATAGGTACTATTCTGATACTACGTGGAGAAAGTTTTCAAGTTTAAAGACGAGACCCCCCTTTTAAGACAGGGACGATTCAGGTTCTTTAATGTCGTAGAATAGGTTTTCATTATTCATGCAGCTCGACTGTTTACATTCGCGAAGACTTCCTAGAACACCTTGATTGTCCTTGACTCGATGATCATTTGGTGGATATATAGATACGGGAAACCATATGAGAAACTTTGACGTAATCTGAACCCGGATCTTATTTAGTTTTCGATATAGTTTTTGACTATTTTGGCTCATATAGTTTCCTAATATAGTTTGAAGAAGAAATTGAACCATCAGAAGAAGACGAAATATGGTTTCTACAACTTTAATTGAAATTAAAGCACTCAATTTCAATCAGAAGTTATTTAGTTTTTAATGCATTTTTAAAGGAATTAATTTAAATTGTAAAAAGGTGAATAGAATGTAGAATATGTAAATTTAGAAACGAAAGGATTAAATATGTCAGGTGTCAGATACTATCACTTAATAGACTTCAATGAATAAAGCGAGGTTCATAAATCATCTCGTCAATTCTTCGACCCTTATATCCTCCCTTAATACTCGATCGAACTCCTAATCCTAAAGATATTATACACTTGACCTACTCCCTATTATATTCTCGTGTGCTCAATATGTATGATTTATTTGTAGACCTTTCTGCGTCCCTAATAATTTCTTTCGAATTTAATTATTATTTGTTTACTAAAAAGAATTTAAATATATTTTTATAATCTTCAGTATCAAAGTAGAAAAACGTTTTAAAAGTTTTTCGTGTATACTACACAAGTTTAAACAGGTTTAAAACCGGGTGATGGCTCCATCTTTAAACTTATTGATGAACTTGCTTATTCTACGTTGCTCGGTAAGCAACTCTAAAATAAATTACAAAAATTATGTACATTTCATGTGAGAAAAATGATAATTTAAGACTAAAATTGTTTTTGTGGATTTTCGACTAAAAAATTCCAATTTTTCACTGAATTAAATGAATTAATCAATCAGCAGATAGTTTCAGTAACAGGAACACTGAAAACAAGAAAAGAAATCCGCAAAAATGAAAAAGTTCACTCTCTTGTTTGCATTTATTTGGATGATTGTCGTCGCTTTGACCACACGTTGAATAATTATTATGCTCTTATTTTTATATCCTACAGAATGTTTCTTACTAAATAGAAAGAATTTATAATAACTCAGTATTGCATCTTCACTCAATATAAACTATTAGTTACAATTCTGTTTATAAAAAACTGAGGTGTTTAAATTATTTAATAAATTTCTCTATATAGAATCTGGGACCACTACCACCACCAGCCACCTATAAGAGTTTCACATGGAAAATTAACTCAAGGTAATTTTAGTCAACAAAACTAAATCAAGAATTATATCTTTTGTATCTTAAGAATTTCATTTAATTAATCACTTTATTGCAGTAATCTATTCTAATATTTTGAAACATTTTATTATTTCAAATGTAGGAGCTGACCCACCACCCCCACTCTTCCAGCTACACCTGAAAGACTCACTTGAGGTACTATATCATCAATAAAACTGAATCATTTAAATTAATTAAAAGTTGGTCTTTGCTATAACTTATATAGTCACGCTTCGTGAAGTAAAGAACCATTTTCATGAGATTTCAGAAGGACACTACCAATGACACTTTCAGTTTCTAAGTTATATTGCTATTTTTCGTTACATAAGTGCTTTAAATGCGAGCAAGTCTTTTATTTTTTTCGTGAAATGTGTATAAATTACGTCTCCAGAATTTAATAAAGCAAAGTAGAATATGAAGATAATATTTATTACTGTTATGTAAAAAAGAGGTTTTGTAAATCTCGAAGAGTTCACTTCGTATCGGGTAAGTATTATTATTATTATTATTATTATTATTATTATTATTATTATTATTATTTAATAGATTAAGTATTTTACATAGTATATCCCGATTATTGAGAACAGATATAGCATCCTCAAAGTTTAGTTTATTTTTACAGTTGGAAGATCAATACGTTTTTTTTTTCTGGGTAAGTCCCACAGAAGTAGGACCCATGCAGAGAGGATCCGGGTACGTCAGAGAGTGAATCAGATCAATTATGATTTTACAAGTTTCACAGTCAGCGATTGATATATTTTATTAGTTGACTTCCGGAAAAAAATAGGCTGGGTATTCCCTCAAAGTCCCCATACTTTGTACAAAGTGCCCCAGGCTAATTCTTCTTTAATGAATACCAGCAAGTAAACAGTTTCAAGATAAGTTTTTAATATTTATCATATAGAGTGAATCAAGTTTTTATTTTGTTTACATGCAACTTAAAAAAAAATATTTTTATGTATTATTTTAAGAAAATAATATTTTTAGGTCACAGAATTGAAGTCGATGAATTATTCTATGGCAGTTCGACTGACATATGTGAATAGAAGTGTTTGACATGCGATACGTGGTTAGAGTTTAGAAAAGTTTACTGAGATTGCAAGAATGTTATAAAATTTATAAGAAACAGCATACTTTCTACAAAGTCCTTCAAACATTTGTGAGTATTTTTCAAAATAATATTAAAAAGTTATTTCAAATTTCTCAAAATGAATTTCTTCAATCCAATAAATTACTATGTATGCCCAAAATAATTTATTTGTAATTTAATTGTTTTTGGAGAAATCATTTGTAATTTAAAAGTTGATGACTTATTTCTTCTTTAGCAATTATAATCCTATAAAATCTGTAATTCAATTACTTACAAGTTAATCGTAAGATTTGATGTAAAGAAAAAATAATCTTTATTGTTTACATTGAAGATTTAATCTATTCAGTATCTAAGCTTAATTTGGTATCTAAATTTGGCCCAGTAATATAAGGTAAATTTCTTTCTCAAATTATACGAAAACGTCAGATTCTCTTTATCTTATCTTGAGGTGAATTAATCACGTGTGAGTTGACAACTGGCATCTCACGTCTCGTAATTGTCTCGTCGGAAATATTCGGGAATTAGCACTATTTTAATTAGTCTCATCTCAGAACCGCGACCCTTTCGTCACAAAATTTCACTCGAATTTTCAATGCCGCAGTACTTTGTGCATTTTGTGAGAGCTTAAGAAATTAATATTGTGAACTCGGAATTAATTAAAACAAAACTTTAAAGCATTATCAATATTGATGAATCTCTAGATAATTATAATTAAATGAAAGATACGACTCTGCACGTGAATTTTTGACAATTTGTCAAATCGAAAATTTGTGTTTATCAAAAACATGTATGATCAGATTTAAGTGTTACATATATTATAGTGAAATAAGTGCAGTAATTGCGCTATTTTTATGGAGTCGTAAGAGGTTTCAATAACTTTTTTGGTCCTGGTAATGTGCAATGCAACTCGTAATAACCCTTATGAAAAACTTCCTTTGTGTTTATTCCCATTGTAATAAAGCCGTAGGTAAGCTGTAGAAGATTAATGATATGTCATAAAAAGTCAACTTTTGTTTTTAAAGACAAAAGCTTGATTTACAATGTGGTTTTACTGTAAAACAACAAAACTTGGAACAACTTCAAAAATTAATCTATTGTTCATGGGTCTATTTAAATAATTATAATTCGATTAATATGTTTTTTTAAAATAATAAATAAAGAAACTTTCTCTAAGTATAATAAAGTAAAAAACGTAACGGAAAATTGGGAATATATAAAGTGTCAATTACTTCTTATAAATAAACTCGCTATTAAAATTTTTATAGCTAGTTGAGGTTTTACAGGATTATTTCAAAAGCTTATGATTATGTTTTGTAATTTTTTGCATCAATAAAGTTTGTGCCTAATGAACTGTTGTGTATAGATAAATATTAAATAAGTTGCCTTTATGCTCACGACTTTCATACTATGTATGACTTATTACTTTATGCTATCGCCAGCATAAGATAAATTCCTTTTTTGAGTAATATAAGCAACATGAATTTATTACGATTATTATATCTTTATTGAATAACAATCTCAAAAGTTTATTACTGAGTCGAGGGAATTTTTTTAATTACGTAAAACGCAAGTAATCAAAAAATATTTTTATCTTTTTTACATTTATTGGACTATGAATATAAAAAAATAATATAAACCATTTTATTTTTATTTTTTTACTAGCAGAAATTTACCCGGCGTTGTTCGGGATTTTAAGATATTTAAAATGACAAGGGATTTCGCAGAGACTTTAAATGATTTTAGAGAATTTAAAAATATTTTATGGAATTTCATATAGGATTTCAAGGAACTTTAAGGGATTTCAGGAGATTTTAAGAGATTTCAAGACACTGTAAATGATTTTGAGTAATTTAAAAAAATTCACGTTATAATTTTTATTCTTATCTTAGACTATATTTATTCTTAATTAATTTAATTGCTGAAAAAGCATGAAGGGCATCAAAATAATATTTAAGTATTGTTATTTTAATTTGGGTAGTTGAAATCTTGAAATAATAAAATTAATTTTCATTGAATCTTCATTCATTTGAGTTTTTCGCCGTCCGCTTTGCTGCTTCTTGAGAGGCTATAAAATGCTTCTCTAACACGTTAGAGCTCTCATATTACTCGCGATAATCCACCTTAGACCATACAAGGTTTGATTGTAACAATACTGAGAAAAATGTAATTTTGAGTCGGACAAGAAAACGTTTGGTTGCTATAGAAGCAACAATAATTTTTGGTTGCGCCAACCAAATCTTGGTTCTTTCAATAAACCTGTTTTTGGCACAACCGAAAATTTTTGTTGCAACCAAAAATTGTTTGGTTGTGTCAACAACAGGTTTGTTGAAAGAACCAAGATTTGGTTGGCACAACCAAAAATTTTTGTTGCTTCTATAGCAACCAAACGTTTTGTTGTCCGACCCAAACATTTTTCTCAGTGAAGGAATTGATTGTAATGTGAAGGAAATTAAATGAAATACCTTAAAATCCCTTGAAATTCTTTATAATTTAAGATCATGTATAAATCACAAGATTTGCCACTTGTAACCATATTTCAGATTTAACTCGAAAAATTAGTATTACTATTTCATTTAGTAATGCAAATCTTACCTAATTGAATTGGTCAAAGATCTACTAATTCAGATTTAGAAAGTAACCATATTTCGAGTAAGATCAAGACAATTTCAGAAAATTATTTATTCAAAAAAAAAAAAAAAACTCATACAGAATTTGTAAACACTATCATGAACCTCAGAATGTCTTTTACATAAATAATTTTAATAGCAATATAACTTCTACCCACAAAATTTTCCACAATAAAAAATTTAAAGCAGATTATAAAAATGTGATACATAGGAAATATAAATAATATAGGAATTTCAATATTTTAGAAATTAATTTTTCTCATATTTACTTTTTCTTTTTTTTCAGTTTTAAGAATTTAGATTTCAATAGTTGTGACAAAATAATCAAAAAATGAGGCATTACATTAAAAAACTAATAATTAAAGTTAATTGTTCGCAGTAGATAAACGTAAAGAAAACGATAAGGAACAGAAATGCTTTGCTAACTTATCACAACTCTTATAGTCCAGGATTTTATGTAGTTCTTTCTTGCACTTATGTATTGAAATATCTTGTAAATATTCGAAAAAGGAGGTTTTCAATTTTTACAACATTTTGGTACCCGTCCAAGATTCCCAGACTGAGTTCTATACTTTTTATAGGACATATTTTTTCCGTGTAAGTTCCAAGCGATAATCTAGTTTGTATAAATTTTGAGAATTAGATTATACAAAGTATAGCCGTAACACAGTCAAAAAAAACATTTCTTTGAACTAAAAAAAGTTTTTTTGATTCAAAAAAATTTTGTCTTTGACCGTATATCAAAGAAAGTGTTTTCTTGGTGTTGAAGTTCATTAAAGTCTCTTGAGATCTCATGAAATCTTGTGAAACCTCGGAGAAAACCTTTTGATAACTCTCTTCAACTCTTTCAAAAATCTCTTAGCATATTCTGCACGAAGATACTAAACAACATAATTTAATTATTCATATTTTTAAATTAAAATAAATACATTATTTTAGAAAAATTCATACTTATGATAAGATTTTAAATTGCATGGTATAATTTGTTTATGAAAGTTACATCCCTAGTAGAAATTTTGCTGTGGCCCCGATCGGGGCCAGATCGGGGATGGAACACACGGCCCGATCGGATCAGATTTGGCCAGATCGGGCCCAGATCTGGTCAAATATGGCCCGATCGGAGCCCGGTCAGGCCGGGCGTTTCATTACCGATCTGGGCCAGGTTTGGAAATAGTAAAGGAAAATATGTATTTCATTTTAAAATATGCAACCGAAAGAACTATCTTGTTTCAAATGTTAAAAAAATGCTTTTTAAATTAATATTATAAAATGTATAACTGGTAAATATTTTTTCATCTTTTCAGAACAACAGAAGACGGAAGAAGGATTTCTGACCGGATGTCAAAATAATCTACGTGTAAAACTTCACGTCTTTGAAGTTATAATCAAGTTAATAAGTTAATAATAAGTTATCTTAACAATAATCAGAAGATTATAAGGAAGATCATAGGGATGATGCGTGCTTCCCCGGAATTCAATGTACTATCAGATTGATATAAAAGAGAACGATGGTTCTTGCGTGGGGTACGAGTGGCCTCCGCCAGATTCTTGTATAGAGAAAGGAATGAAGCTCTCGCAAAGCAGTTCTTCGCCGTCTTTCGTCCGATAATTAGTTGCTGAGGATTCGGTTCTCCGGAACTTCTTTGAGGGCGCTCTCGAGCTCTACTTCCGGTAGAGAGTCGACGGCTCGCATCGCAACTAATATCAAAAATTATAAATGATAAATTCTTAATCAGTAGTTGTCATTTAAAATTATTAATTACCGATAAGAAAGACGCGGTTTATAAACAACGTATTGCCTCTAAAAAGTTTGAAGTGAAAGTGCCTTGAGGAAGGAAACCTACTCTGCAGTTCACGAAAATTTGAAACAATAATTTTCTACTTGGTAAACTCAATTTTTGCAGAAGAAGAATGATTTTTTGGAAAGCAAGTTTCTTCCTTCTTCAATTCACCTTTTTTATTCGAAGCAGTTTCTCAGGTACATTCTTTTAACGTTTTCATCATAAATTTATAAAATAAAATTATTTTATTACAAATATAATGAAGACAAACGCAGAAAAGTACGTTTATTTCAAGTCTTGCATTTAATATTAGATACTTTCTTACATATTTCATGTATGAAAAAAACGAAACTCAATAAATTAACGTAATTGGCATCTGATAGTGTGATAAGAAAAAATTAGAATGTATTATTATTTGTAAAAGATATTTACTTTATAAAAGAGATTGAATCGAAAATATTTTAATAGACTATTTGTGTTATATCTATAAATTAAAAAAATACTCTATTCATTATCTGTAATTATATTATTGTTATATTATTTGGATATACAATATATACATTTTTTATTACGAAATCTGTTTCATAATTTATATAAGCAATTTTTTATTTTTATTATTTGTTAGATATAATGATCTAAATTCTAAAAACTCTAACAGGATTTAAGCTTCAATGGATTAAAGGTAGTTCTGCCTCAGTTGCCTTTATTTTCAAATAAAAAATGTCAACATTTATTTTCTAGTGTGGAACATCTAAATCAGTCAAGCATTATATATCTATTTATATTTTATTTATATCAATGTGGTTGCTCATCTAGAAATGGGATGTCAAATCACCATATAAATGAAATAGCTCCAAAATATACATGGAATTTCAAAACTGGCTGATTTGCAATATGTTTCTTAATCCCATTTCGCAAAGTGAGAACCAATAATTCATCTCAGAAATGAGTATTAGGGACAAATATGAGTTTTATATGAAAGTTGCATAACGTAAGAATTGATTATAAATTTTACCAGTTTAGCTAGTTCCCAATCATAAGGTCTTCAAAAAAGTGGTGAAACACATAATCCTCGGAATTAACAGGGTGTCTACTACCTGGAAAAATCGGGAAAACCGGGAATTCGCCTGGAATTTTTTTTCAAGAACCTACTTTAACTTATTTTTGTTTTCTTTCATAGCAAATAATGTCTACCAAATAAATGAGTTAATACACTTCAGTCATTGTTTCATATTTTATAATCTAATTAAGTAACTTAGTTACTCAAAATTCAGTCTGATTAGTTGAGTAAATATTTTCAGTATATTAATTATATATATATTATATATATTAACTATTTCAGAAACTGTGATCACAGCCCATGAATATAACTGGGACGATGACATAGCTGGTGAAAATGCTGACGAAGTGGATTGGACGAAACATCCATGTAAAAGACCATGCAAATCTGGGGAAGCCCCTATGGAGTGCCGATATAAATTTGTAGTGGAATCTTATCATACTATGAGCAAAGCTTGTTACGAGTGTCCTCGCAATATTACAGACTGTTACCGACCTCATTGCATTACTGCAGATGGAGTGCAAAGATCTATTATGGTCGTAAATCGACAAATGCCTGGACCATCCATAGAGGTATTTTTCAAAAAAAAAATTTTTTTGGGAGGGTGTATATTGAAAATATCAATTTCATTGAAATATAGATTCTGGAAAATTATATCCGGTTTTTTTTCCTTTTACGTATTGTTTTACTAGAAATCTTAAAAGCAAAAATGCCCCTTTAACGGAACTTAAACAGTTGTAAGAATATTAGTGATTGCAGTCAGTCATTTTTATTGCATGAATATGCCGATTAACGAGTAAATAAAACTTTTTTACTGCAACCATACAACTTTTTATCTATTCTTTAAGCAAATAGCACGATTCCTATTATATGACATGCACGTGTTTTATTGCTTCTTATAGACTAGTTCCGGGATGCTTTTAATATCAAGTATACATATTAAAATTATACATATAAACGTAACATTTAATTTTCTATAATTATATTGAACAATCGACAATTATTGTGTACAAATTCCTCTAGAAACATTTTTTACGGTGATTCTCAATCAAGACAATTAATGATAATAAAAAGAATTAAAAGTGTGCTGAATAGATTAAGTCTAGATAAAAATTTCAATTATTCATACATATGAGAGGCACGAGATGAGAAAATTCAATGCAAATTATAATTTTGATATTATACCGGTACGTCGATCTTTGAGTTATAACTGTTTATTATGCAATTAGAGATTCATTATTTTATACGATTAACTGATGCAAATTCTGTGAAAATGTATACATTAAGTGATTTTACGATAAAACTATTAAGAGCAATACAATTTTTATGATCAATTGATACAAATTAAAACAAATTAGCACAAATTAAAATAGCTGTGAAGTTGTATCAACTTTTGTGCTTATTCAATGAGCATTTCGCTTCTTGGAAGAAAATATGATTTGCTTCCTCATAGAGGAAGCAAATAAAATATGGATAAAAATAAAAATACATGCAGTAAATATAATAAGGATATAAATAAAATGTCCTGAAGAGTATTCATTTTTTAGAGTTTTATCTTTGTTTACGTAAATGAGGATTTCTTCAAGAAGAGAAAGGTGTACAAGATTTCGTCGTTTAATTACAGGTGTGCAGAGGTGACCGAGTAATAGTGGACGTAACGAACATGTTGTCATCGGAAAGCACCACCATACACTGGCATGGACAACATCTTCGGACATCTCCATACATGGACGGAGCACCTTTCGTCACTCAGTGTCCGATTCTACCAGGAAACACTTTCCGTTATCACTATGAAGCTGACATTAAAGGGACTCATTTTTGGCACTCACATATTGGTAAGATTATCAATTTAAATCATTTAAAAAAAAAGAAGGTGTAGGTTTGTCAAGAAATGAGGCGTTATAATAGAAAATTCTCTATTGAAAAATCCTACGTAAGAAATCATAAAGGAAACTATATATGAAACTATAAAGGAAAAATGTATGGGAAACTGTCGTAATTTAGTCCCGGGTCCAATGTAGTTTTCCGTATAGTTTCCTATATAGTTTTCATACATGGAATTTTTCAATAGGGTTTGGAAGAAGTTACATTAAAACTACTTCTGCATATTATAATACTTATTTAAATGAAGAGGAAAAGGAAATAAGTGGAATTCAAAGTGAAAGACGTAGATTTTTGCGTCAAATACTTGTCACGTAAAGTTCCCATTTTATTAATTCTTGAGGAAAATCTGATGACAAATTTCCTTGAAGTTACTTGGAATGTGTAATTACTATAAATTATCCTTCTTTTACTTTTTTTGGTAAGGTTCAGTTATAAACAGCAAGCAGGGGATTTCCAAGTCTTATATTAGTGACCAGGAAAGTCAAGTTTATAAGAAAGTATATTAAGTAAAACTAAATAAATGAATGAAGAAATAAATTACACCATGAAAAATTAATTAACACATATGTTGAATATCAATCATAATAATGTATGTGATAAACACATACTATATGATCTTTACTTAATGAAAAATGTCCTTCATGCTATTATACATATATTTATGTTGGAATGAATATATATAGATTGAAATTTATGATCAGTCATGTTCGTAGTTCATTTCAAAATAACTCATTTTTAATTTATGAATCTGCTGCAAAATTTGTAATTTTAAAGCTATTAGGAAAGCCTGCTATGTAAATGCATATTAAATTTTAATGAGATAATTATTCATTTGCAACAAATTCATGAAAGCATATTCACTCATACTTTAATTTATGGACAACAACTTTTTTCCAAAAAACCAAAATTTCAAATTTCCGAAAATTTTTAATTCCGGAAAATTGCAAATTAAAAATTGAAATTTTAGGAATTTAAAATTTCGGTAACTTTCTTCTTCCGTTAATGAATATTTTCGGTTTATTTAAATTTAAATTTTCGGAAATTATTATGCAAAATCTACACAAAAATATGTGTATATGTAGAATTTGTGAAAATTAGAATAAGAATTGAAATAAAATTATGTGTGTTTTTTTTAGGATTCCAAAGAGGGGATGGAGTTTTTGGATCAATGATAGTCCGAGTTCCTGCTGAGGAGGATCCTCATAAAGATCTCTATGATGACGATAATTTCCAAGTGATAATTACTGATTGGGAACACCAAACGGGAGGAGATACATTTCTAAGTCATTATCACGCTGCAGGTAGCAACAAACCTCCAAATGTTTTGATAAATGGACTAGGACAGTATGAACGTAATATCGGCATCAATAGAACTGCTGCGGAATTGCCTGTGGCTATGTATAACGTTAAACAGGTAATATTCCCGGATCTTGTATACGCAATATGTATTTCAAGGTTAAAAATTCGGAACTTACTCCGGAGTCGAATTCTCTTAATTGCAGGATAAAATATTTTGAACGACTGGAGTGACTCACATCATATTAAACATATTTTTTTTAACACTGTTAGAAAATTTAATTTTTCTAAAGAACAATTATTTCATCAATAGTTCTATTTAAAATAGTAAATATAGTTGAAAAGTGAGATGTATAATTAAGAAAATTTAATTCTAAGGTATAAATTATTTTTTTAAATCTTATAAAATATTATTTATTTTTTATGAAAAGCAAAATTAATTAATTTTGTTAAAAAATGTTTTTTTTTTATAGAATCTGAGATATAAATTCAGACTTATAAATGCCGAGTTTATGAATTGCCCCATTGAGATGACTATCGATAATCACACGTTCTATGTCGTCAGTAGTGATGGGAACGACATCGAACCAATAGAAGGTCAGTTTCTCAACAACAAACGGTTTTTATTTCTCTGAGATTTAGAAAAAGTGCAGCGAGAAGTCGCTCCTTCTTTTTATGATGATTTAAATTTTTTTTTAAATTATGAAAATGAAACTCTATAAATAGCAACATAACAAAATTTCAGCTCAATCATTAGTCACTTATGCCGGAGAAAGATTCGACTTTATAGTCGAAATGAACCAAGAAGTTGGAAATTATTGGATGCATTTCCGAGGACTTCTAGATTGTGGTGAGATTTTTACAAAAGCTTATCAAGTAGCTGTTCTTCATTATGAGGGATCAATAGAATCGAAACCTCAGTCTTTAATTTCATGGAAATCAAGAGTTCCTGAAAATACCACGGTAAAAAAAATCTCATACTATATTTTACTTTGTTCAAAATCTTTAAATATTTAATGTTTCCAAATTTCTTTTTCAATCAATAGTAATAATTTAATGAGACAAATAATGTATTATTTATTTTTATTTACAGCAAGTAAATGGATTTAATAAAGGGTCAGAATCTAATGAAACTATATGTGTAGTTCAATTTGATTCAATGGATCCTGATGATACAGCGAATACTAGAGAACCTGATTATCAGTTTTATGTTACCTACGATTTTTATGGCATTAATCATCCTCTCTATCATAGGAAGAACCTCTACGCTTTCGATCAAGGTAAAAGACCTTTTAAGTATGTATATTTTTCTAATTTAAAAGTAATTTTAAAAATAATGTGAAGAAACTTAGGCATTACATCATTAAATGCAATTAGGCCTGATATCACATGACCAGACAATGTATGTATTCTCAAGTCTTCTCGAAACCATTGAATGTGGCCATGAGCTCTTTTTAGATCTTTACCTCTCTCAACTTATGAAAGTTGAAATCATCTACATCTGCATCACTGACTTTTTCCACCAAAAGTACCGTGATGAAAATAATTGAAATAATTCAAGATATACGAAAAAGGTAATAAAAAAGACTGAAAAATAAGTCCTTCATAAATTCATAATAAAGAAAAGAAAGTCGTTCAGATGTTGCATTTTTTCTTTTAAGACGATTAAAAAATATATAACGAAAGTGGAGATGAAATCAGAAGTACAGAACATCAGTAGAATTGTGAGTGGTTACGTGTTGTGATAAACTGACCCATTAAGAACAATTGTTCATCCTTGAAATGCGAATATATGTATATTGTTTTTAAAATGGCAAGCTACATAAAATGAATGATGCGTTTTTAGAATTAAGTGGAAGTAACGTGAACTGAGTCTAATTTATATTCACAATGATTATGATTATATATAATAATCTTACTAATTCCGTTCGTTCGTTCATTCCCTTGTAAATGTAAAATAATTCTACCTTTTGGTGGTCAATTTACTTTTTAAATTGACTGAAGGGTTGTTTCACTCATAAAAATGTGAAAAAATTATTTTACTCCCATGTCTCGTTAAATCTCATAAAATCCCTTAAAATATCCCTTAAATCCCTTAAAAAATCCCTTAAAAAATCTCGTAACATCTCTTTAAAGTTAAAATTAAAATGCTAATAGATCTTGAAGGCACCTTTAAATTTTTTTAAAGTACAATAGAATTCCTTAAAATTTCTTAAAATTCCATGAAGTTTCGTAAAATCCCTTGAAAGTCCTCAAAATACCAAGAAATCTCATTTAATCCCTTAAAATTCCGTGAAATCTCGTTAAAACTAGTTTTATAATAATTTTGTGTCAGATTTTTATATTTATATTTTATTATTTTCAGTTAAGCGTGAGCATCGAGTCTATACACCGCAGTTAAATCATATTTCTTTGAAACCATCGCCGTTCCCACTTTTATCTCAGAGAGATTCGATTGATCCAAATACATTTTGTAATGAAACAACTGTCAAGAATTGCAAAAAGGATTTTTGCTCGTGTACTCACGTACTGCAAGTGAAGCTTAATAGTGTAGTCGAAATTGTGCTTGTCGACGAAGGTATAATTTATAAAATTAAAACGAATTATATTTCTTATATCATCAACTTTTATACTACAATTAATAACAATATGCAGTGTTTTTATAATAATTATTTTAACACGATAGGTGTTGCGTACGATGCAAATCATCCGTTCCATTTGCATGGTAATAGTTTTCGCGTTGTGGCAATGGAAAGGATAGGAAAGAGTACAACTGTTGAGGAAGTTAAAAGACTGGATCGGGAAGGACGAATAAACCGGAAGCTTCATCGAGCTCCGATCAAGGATACAGTGACTGTGCCCGATGGTGGTTATACTATATTAAGATTTCATGCGAATAATCCAGGTAAATAGTATTAAATAGTTTCTACAACAAATTCAATTTGTTATTTTTTACTACAAAAGTTGTATAATATTAAGAAATTATTACAAAAATATTAAAGTTTTGAAAATATTCTCTTATTAAGCATATTTTGCTCTCTTCAAAACGGTTTCCTTTGAATTGGACTCTTATTTTATTACAACCTGTATTTTTTCCCCAGGTTATTGGCTCTTTCATTGCCACATCGAATTCCACGCCGAGGTCGGAATGGCATTGATTTTCAAGGTCGGCGAACATGAGGAGTTTCCTCCGGTTCCGAAGGACTTTCCTCGCTGTGGAAGTTACATGCCTTCCGGGCCACCAGAAGTCACATTAAATAAACTTAGTACAAAACGTATTACGAAACTTGACGTAACACCTAATCCCCGAGAAAATGAGGTGGACAATGTAGAAAAGGTACAAGATTCTATAAAAATTTGGTTGCCTCTCGTCTTGAGAGAGTTGGGAGTAAAATCCTCAGCATCAACTTCTATTTCTCAATGTGTCGTCCTTGGTGTAAGCTTAATTTTTGTTAGTATTAATCACCTGAGAATGCACGTGTAAAATTGCGTGATTCGTGAGTGTATGCAAAATTTTTTCTGTAATCATTGAAACATCTGTTTTAGATATAATCGTGTGATTCAGTCCTCTTGTTGCAGCGTATTTTTGAAATTTTCATTAATATCGTAGTTTTAATTAATTATTATAAATATTTCACGGTTTTTTTAAGCTTCACAAATTGACGATCTTCACGAGAATTTTTTTTATTTGTTCTGTCAATTGTAACCAAAAGAAATTTAAAAGTATTTTAATTTAGTTGGAAATTTAAAAAGTATTATTCCTAAATTTTTGATCTGGAGAAATTTAGTTAATTTTTTTATGGATGTTTGATCAATCATAAAATTTTATAGGATATTTAAATAAATCAAATAAACTCGGGCCTTCATCAAATATATTTACTAAGCATATGTAGTAAAATGTATAGGCTTATATTACGGTTTCGGATTCCGAACTTAATTTTATATAAGGGTAAAAAATTTAAAAATCATAAGTATTAACTGTACTTGCTGCTTGGACGAAATTAATATTTTTTTACGGGTATACATTGAGAGGTCTGAAAATGAATAATATAATATTTTTAAGTTCTTTACGAATCTACTTATATTACAATTTTAAACATAAACCTTTCAGTTCTGCTCAAAAAAAAATATTATGAATCTTTAATGAGAATTTTTTCTCATATTTCTGTGATACGTATTTGTAAAACACCGCTTATTTTAATTAAGTAGTTTTTGAGAACTGTTAGAATATTATTTTTATAATGCATTACTTTTAATTTAGGTAAAAGTATTATTCTGTAAATATAATTCAACTGTGCCTAATAGGGTTAATATAATAATAAATGTGTACATATATATTAGAACAAAGATACAGAGGTATCAAATAAAAATGACATCAATTAAATATATTTGAATTCTGGTTGCATCCATTTTAAACTTAATTAAAAATTTTTTTTAAGTACTAATATGTCGAGAAATATATTTCATGAGATTTCATAAATCAAATTACTGCTTAATTAATTGGAACTTCAATTGTCTAAATCTTATTAGGTAAATAATAATTTGATTTTTTAAAAATAAATTTTAAATTTAGCGCCTAAAACACTTTATAAACTTTAGTTACAAAAATCTCCGCTAGATGAGCGACTGTAATCTTGGTTGTTTTCAGTTGTTTTCTATCTTTTCTAATTTTGATTCAAGGACGTTAAGAATGAAAGTATAACCTAAACAGAAAAGAAAATTAATAACGTTAATAACAAAGTTTATAACAATCGGCTTTCTGAGATTTTCACTCATCAGAATTCATAAATATTTATGAATGTTCATTAATTAAACTCGTGTGATATCAAGGTAAATACATTTTTCAGTAACAAATAAGGCGTATAACACTGTCAAAGAATTTTTGTTCCTCATATTTATCTTTCATTTATACTTAATTAATATATTATATATATTTTTTATACCAATTTTTAATGCACAGATTTTAAATTTAAAATTGCTTATTCTTAAAATCCCCGGAAAAAGGAACGAATGCTTTATAAAGTAATTAGTACCAAATTTTCAAGCTGTTTAAATTGTTAACCAATTAAACAAAGCTGTGTACTGAAAAATCAGAACTCAATATCTCCTATTATTTAAGAATGCAGATTCAGGAAAGCCTCAGACCGATTCATTATTTTCTAATCGGTTTCTTGTTCCTGGGAGTTTTCATTTTAAATGTTTGAATTTAAAAATCGTATTATTATTATTAGCAATCTTTGTAGCCTAGAATCAGAACCTATATAATCTGCTCTTGCTTTTCAGATTTTCAAAAATGGGAAACTGGCAGTTGGAAGTGGGTAAAATGTTACTCTACATGTCCTTTCCTGTAGGTTGCTTCCATTACTTCAACCAACCAGAAAATTTCGAGGAATGGGTTATTAAAGTACGCAGGCAAATGCTCTACACCGAAACTCCAGAGAGTCGTGCTCAAATAAAAGAATTTATAGAAGAGCTGTCGCATAAAGAAAGATTGAAGATGATCGAAGCTATGGAACTCAGTGACAAGAAGTTTAAAGAAATGAAATCCAAACAGCTTTCTTAGAGTTGAGTCGCAAAAGAATAACGTTTGTAAACACAAATCCAATTTATTTTATTATATTTCTAGTTATAAAGTCTCCGAAAATAATCATTTCTGTTTGAGGTTCCAAGACGATACTCACTTAAATGTTTCCAAATATTAAGAATATAAGATAATAAGTTAAAAATCGAAGTTATTTCTGCTTTTTTTATAATAATAAAATAAACTTAACATATGTTAAGTTTAGTGAGCAAACCCTATTTAGTATTTAAAAAATAAATATTTATTAAAATATAAATACAGAAATAATTCTTAATAATTTTAAAATTAGTCAGTCGCTTTTTGCCATCACAGCCCTGGCCCTAGAAGTGTTGACCTTAATCGACACAATAGTCGCAATAATAGACATAATTGTAGCTAAAATAATACCACTACTTATTCCATAAATGTCTTCAGCGATTCCCACGATTAAAGGAGCCATCATTCTGGCAATATTTGTAATACTAGTTCCCACCCCCGTTAAAGAACCTCTTTGAGATGGTGGACACCTCTGAAATAACATTTCAGTTTCTTTTACCCTAAGAATCATATTAAAAAATGTCAACACCATTCCAAAAAGTACATACAGTTGTACTTGGGTAGTCAAAAATAGAGCTATAAATATAACAGTCACAATAATGTGAATTCTCGTACTATGTCTTTCAAAATCTTCTTTTTCTTTGTACAAGAATTTATTTATGTACCCCATCGAAAGACCTGCAACTGCACTAGATAATCCCTGAAGGGAAATGCTGTACCCAACCAATTTTGGTGAAATTTGAAATCTGTCTTGAATCCTGATGGAATAATTATTAATGTAAAAGTCCTTTGCCAATGAAGTTACGAATTTAATTAAAAACGTATCCCAGAAGATGGTCCAATTTATTCTCACGAGTCCATAAAATGCAGCAATGAGGTTTTTAGGAATGCTTTGAATTAAGCTGACCAGATCTGAATTTTTTGATTCGGAGGTTTTTCTTTTTTTTGGTGGATCCCTGAGGTAGAAATATGAAATCACTGGAATTTGAGAGTTTATTTTAATTTCAAATTGACTCAAGTCCGAGTTTCTATTTATCATAAATATATACAAACCAATGTTCAAGATGAAAATACCACTCGTCAAATAACAAACGTAGGAAAATCCATTCTTAATCTCGGCAAAATGTCCCCCAATCACTGGACCAATTGTGAAACTGATTCCAGCGATTGCATTCAATCGTCCAAAAATAATAGTTTGGTCTGCGATTGAAACATGATCTGCTATTATTGTGCGATTTAGAGATTGGATATGTTTAAATGTTCCTGAAAATCATTTAATTGATTGTTTATAAAAATTTAGATTCTTTCTAACTTAAAAATAATATCTATAAATATACGATACCTAAATTGGCTCTCAGAAAGAGTATAAAGTAAAATGAATAAGTTATTCCCATAAAAAAATAACAGGCACAAGTCACGAAGAGACAGAAAATTAAAATATTGTGTCGTCCCAATCTGTCACTCAAGCTCCCCTGAAAATGAATTTTAATTAAATTTTTTGATATATTTACCAATAAAATTATTGAACTAAATATTGTAAGTAAAATCACTTACAATAATCGGACCACTTAAAAGCTGGCATCCTGCATAAACGGAACTTACAGTTCCAATAAAAACATGACTGGCACCTAAACTTTTTAAATGTCCGGAGAGTAGAGGAATAAAAACACTAATCGCAAAAAAATCCTGAAATATAAAAATATCATAAGCAACATATAAAAATCATATCTATATAATATCTTTACCAGCAATTTAATAGTTTTGGTACTTTCGAGATATATTATCTGATTATGTAATACATAAAGAAGTACACGTAGCACTTACCAGAAAACAAATTACGTAAGTCCATTCTACATGAAATGCCATAATCAAGTTTTTGGTAGGCAGATTATATGAATTTTCTTTATTTTTAACTTATTTGAAACCTAAAAAATTCACTATCTAGTTTATATACATATTCACATCTTTTTTTCTTCAAATAGAATGAAAGTGTAATGACTACGTGTCGTTATAATGACTATAGCCACTTTTAACGAAACTCGGGTAAAGTGATAACATTTTTAAATATCATTCTTCAAATACAAAATTATCTTGGTTTACTTTTCGTTGGATTCTATCAAAACTGTCCATGTGGACTTGTGGAGTCTGAGGAATTTAATTTTTTTTTATATCTCTATCGCTGATTTAAGGGCATGTGATACTTTACCATAAGAGCAAATTAGTTATACCAATTATACATTCATAATAATAAATATTTTTAGCTAATAAGAGTCAATAAACCTTCGTCTCATGTAGACGAAGGTTTATTGACACTTATTAGCTAAAAATATTTATTATTATGAACGTATAATTGGTATAACTAATTTGCTCTTATGGTAAAGTATTACATTCCCTTAATACTCTTTATTATAGATAAAGTAGATTTTATAGGCGAATTCTAAATTATACTATTCCTCATGGTAATATATCAGAAGTGGATATATAACCATCAATAGATAAAATTACGCAGATTAACTTTTCAATCAACTTACTTGATATGAAATTTTTAAATTGATTACAATTAATTAAAATATTTATTGAAAAGTGTAAGGTTTTTTAAAAATATGATACGTATTTAAATTTAAAATTTGTTTAGTTCACCTTCAAAGTCCAGATGGCAGAACCTGCAAATTCTCGTTACAAAAGGTAATATTGTTATTAAATAATATTTTCATAAAAATGAAAATTGGAATTATCATGTTTTTAAATGAATACTATTTATTTATATAATATTTTATAAGCAGAAATTATTTGCTGAAAATCAAAAATTATTTTAATTAGAATAAGTCACTTTATCATTTTTAATTGTAATTAAAATATTAATTAGACTTTTCTTTAAAAGTATAAAAATACTTTTTAAAAATTATGTTACAGAAGAGGTAAAATACAATTTAATGACTTTTTATCAGAAAATGTCGTAATTTCCTTATATCAAGTGATGTTTATAAATAGTATACAATTTGTCAATACCGCCTGTGGATTTATCACTTCATAAAAGCAATTACAAGTAAAAAATTATCACCGATTATAAAGTTCCCCCGAATTTTAAAATCATAATAATAGTAATCATTATACAATAAGAGTTACGCGCCACAATGTCACTCCTAATCTTGTCTCTCTTTATCTATAGATTACCGTGACTTTGTATATGGTTTTTTTTTTATATTTTTTAATCTGAATCAGCAGAATTTTGTTGATTGGATGGGTCATTGATAGCTCAGAATCATCGAAATTCCACTAATTCATATTTAGAGTGTTTATTTATGAATAAAATTTTATTTTTAAAAATCGACATATATAGGTAATATAATTTTTAATAATGTTAATTTGTAATTAAAGGACATTCTGAATGTAACAATAAAGTTTTTCTAAAATGTAGATTGAAATATACCATAAGTAATTCATAAATTAAGGACTGAGAAGATGTAATTATTATTATTACATAATGATAATAACACAATTAAATTTAAGAAAATATGTATCTTCTGAATAATTTATAATCTAATCAGTACTAAATTTGCTTATTTAATGTTAAAAATCAATTTGAAATCATATTGTACGAAAATCATTTTGATGTCACCTGCTGGGTGACACCTCACATAAGTACATATGTGGTAAAGTTGATAAGATAAAGACCGGTTTTTATACGTATTTAGTTATCAGTCTAACATCAGTTTGTACGAAACGTTCTTCATCCATCTACGTTTACGAAATGCCAGGTAAATAATTTTGGTAACTCTTTTTTCACAAAAAAAAAATCATTATTATCTGAATCATTTTCTTAGGTATAAGCTTAATTATATTTTGGATAAAATTCAATTTAAATGATTACAACTTGTCCCATCTGTTACTCTATAAACATTGATTTATCTTAGAAAATTCAAGATTTTGCACAATTATTGAAGTATAAAATACTTTTTTATAACATTCAAAACTAAAAGAGTTGCTCTAAACTTCAAAAATCATTCTTTTTCTTACTGGCATGTTATGAGTTATGAATTTGTGCCTTTGTTTCTTTTCTCTCAATGCTAAGAAAATAATATTAATATTTAGAAGTCATGAAATGGCAATGGATCATGGAATACAATTCAATTCTTTAAAATAATTCATGGTAGACCCAGTGAATTGTACATTCCCCGAACTAAAATTTTATTATTATAGAGTAAATGCTTTGTAAACTGAAAATTTAAAAAAAAAACATAATAGATAATACTTCCACAAAAAAAAAATAAATTTTTTTCTTTATTTTAAATTCGAGTACATTTATTCGAACTTTCGAATGATTTAGTTTTTATCAAATTGAAGGCAATCAATCAAAATAATTTATTATGTACATATTGATATGTATTATGCATGAGACATCACTGAATACTAATTTTAATTCGATGAATGTTTGTACAAAAGTTTCTGCTTTTATCATCACGTGCTAAAGTTTAATGAATCAGAAATATTTTTGCCTTAAATTTTTTATAAGCAAGAATAAAAATTTGAAAAATAAATAAATTACAATGAAATGCGTTGGATCAAGTCCTCAAAATTCTATTTCCTCATTTTCTTCAACAAATACATATTATAATTATATATAACGATAATTTTCTTAATATTCCAAAACAACTTAAATTATTATTAAAAAATTTCGATTTTTATAGCCTACAGGTGGATCAACAAAAATTCTGGAGAAGCAATTCCAGACACCGCAGTCGAAGGTGGTCGAGATGTCGACGGAAGTACAATTTATGTAGGAAGAGCTTTTCATGATGGAGATATGATCCCTGCAAAAGTAATTCCTGACAAAAACATAGCTTACGTTTCTTATAATGGCGAAGAACATCCAAAAACTAGTTTCGAGGTAAATACATTTAAATTTAATAAAACCTACTAATTAAATCAGTGGTATACTTGATTCAGATTAAGAGCGCAATTCAAAAGCGCAATAATAATTAAAAAATACTGTAAATAATAAATGACTCACACATTCTAATCTACAAAAATGGTATCCAAGAATCTTCGATTATGTTCTCGAATTTTTCCCTGATAAGATCACAATCAAATAATCTTTAGATAATGTCTAATTCACCGAAAAAAGTCGGTAAAAACATAAAAAATAAAAATAGAACTTGTTGTTCAATTATTTAATTACTGCAAAATATTATACCTATTTTTGTCATCGTACTAGCTTTTTATCTTTTTAAATATATCCAGGCACTCTAATGTAAGAAAAATAAAAATATAAATGAAGAGTAAGTATAATTCGAATTATATAAATTATGCAATATGATTATGTATAGAAAAAAATATAAAAAATGAACTATTTTCAGTTGAGTTACTTGCAGTTTACAATTTACGATAGGATTGTTTATTCCTCATTAAAGTTAATTACCAAAGAGTAAATTATCTATTATTAAATTAATGTCTTCATTATATTATTTTACAGATTTTGTGTCAAGGAGCATTTGCTTGGGAATTTTGCAGAAACGGGGAAATTCCATCAGATGCTGTTGTTGGGGGACAAACTGCTAATGGTGAACCTTTGTATATTGGTCGTGTCATTCACAAGGGTTCTCAGACCGTTGGCAAGGTACAGAATAAATTATAAAAGTTATTTTAAATAAGTTTTTAAAAAAATAATTTTTTTAATGTTTAATTGTTAATTAGGTACATGGAAGCCATGGAGTACTGTACATTCCCTTTGATGGTGAGGAATTATCATTCCACGATTATGAGATCCTCGTCCTGCATTAAATAAAACATTTTTTAAACTTTTTTTTTACTTATCCAGATTATCATTAAAATTTTTAAAGTTACTTATATAATACACGAGAAATCATTTTTAAATACTCGTACTTTTATCTTCCTTTACAATTTGAGCGTAAAATAAAATGAAAAATGAAGAGTCATTTGTTCTCAGTGCCTACAATTATTGCAAATTACAGTTCAAATTTTCCTAATTATTTCAAGTCAACTTCCTAAGTATTCAGTTAATTTTAAAAAATAAAAACAATAGCAGTTGTTTCATTTTTATAATATTTTGAAGGTTCTATTTAATAATTTATATTGACTTTTGCAATATGAAAATTTTATCGTATCGCTTGTATTATCATTCGAATCAGAAAAATATTTTTTTAGGTCATTTCCTTTATTAGTTTGAAATTAAAAAAAAAAAACTATAAAAAAACTGCCATTACACAATTTATATAAACATAATTAAATATAGTGACCTAGAATTTAATTTGTAGCCGTTCCGGTAAAGGACGATGAAAATGAGTTGATTTTAGTTTTCCTTTTAAGAAACGTTGAATTGCGATATAAAATAACTCGTAAAAAAACAAAATCAAATATTTTACACGACTTAAAGAACTCGTGAATAAAGTAATAAAGTTGTGTCTTGGAATTGAGAGAACCATTTTTTAAAAGAATTCCTTTTGTCGTACATTTTGAAATGCTACATCTTATTTTATAAACAATGGAGCTGGTGTTGAAACAATGAACGACCCGAGTCGATTATCAGTCTCATTACTTGTAGAGCTATACAGTAACCTTAATGTTGCATTTATGCTTCCGGTGAGGATCAGCTTAAGCAAACTGCTATTGCGAAATTAAACCAGTTCCATTCGGTTTCTCGGCTAATTTATCCATCTCAACCGCAAATCAGAGCACAATCATTACTTAATTTATTTTTTAAAAAACATAATTTTTAAATCATGATATCTTTAATTTAATCTAACAAAAATTGAACAGAAAAATTTTAATGCAAGTTGTACGCATGATATGATTTTATCATCTCGTGAAAATTTAAGAGCTCAATAGTTTAAAGAACCAAACCAGTAAAATCTTTAAAAAAATATGAACAGAAGACTCGATTCACGATTCAAAAGTAATTATTTGTTTTTGTACACATAAAATTCGAAATTTCGCACTGAATAAAACATTTTTTCAAAAGATTGTATTAGTGATGATAGGCTGAATCATGGTGGGAACATTGTATCATGAATTTAGATATGATTATGCACACAATCTGCTATTCAACATGTTCCTTGACAGGGATGCCTGCGAAATCTTTTCGCAGAAAAACTGTTATTTCATATGATTCATCGAACCGAAACAATGGGAATCGTCGGATGAGTCTGTACTCACGTTCACTGGACCAATAATCACAATGTAAGGAAAGTAAGAGAAAAAGACAAGAAAAGTCAAGAGACATACCATTTACATCGTTTCTCTATAACTATCTGTCAGTCATTATGTTACAAGGGAATAATTACATATACAAGTTATAACTCAAATTTAACTATAAATCATATAGAGAGAGGTGATTGAAAGGATAAAAAATGATTTCTCCTATTCTACATGCTACATGGTACGAATTAAACGTAAACATTGCAAAAAAGTGTTTTTTACTTATTAATCTTCTCTAGTACGTCTTTTTTTTTAAAAAAAAAAAAAAGATGATGCTAACGGACAGAAATTACGCAATAGATGAATTTCGAAAATTTATTGTTAGATATGTATCTACTGATTTATTTCTACAATGTACCTAAGCGATTTACTGTAAAATGATGAGGTAAAATTTTTTTCAGCACGTTTTTCTTATCAACCACTTTAAAAAGATCACGAAGTGATTATGCAGTTCATGTTAAGGAATACATTTTCTCACAAGGTACCGAATCTCTTAGATAAAGAATAAAAATAATTATCTTTTTAATTCTGATTACAGGTTTGCATTGTGATTATATTCATTTTGAGATACTCCAGATGCGAGTTCACCCTGATAAATAGAAAAAATTATATCCTTTTGAATCCATTTCATTCCGGAATTTGTATCCGAACCAAGCAGTTTCATTCCGATCTAATCCGAAGACGAACCAAAGATTTCTATCCGAATGAATCCGACCTAAATCCAATTTTAAAACAAGGATTCCTATCCGATTTAATACAATCTAGTTCGAAGTCGGAACAGGAATGAGAATCGAACCTAATTTAATTTTAAAAGAAGTTGGATTGGTGTCAATCCAACTGAATTTTGGATTGATTCGGAATGAATTTCAATTCGAAACTTTCGCCAGGGTATCTATTTACAAAAAGAACAGAATAAAAGACATAAACTAATCGAAATTGTCAAGAATAGTTGAACTTGACCCACTGAAACTGATTTGAATAAGTAGTGTGTTTCAAAAATAAAATTTTATTTCCGAAAATATGCAAATATTGATGTTATGTTGGAATATTGATACCAATGACATCGTTTCAAGTTTGGACCATCGTGCAACATTATAATTTATCTTCAGGGTCGTCCTAGCCAGTAGCCTCGCAAAGATCTCTTAATGGGCAATTCAAGCAATTACTTTCGTCTTGGAAGGAACTCAGTCGATGACCTTGTAGATTTTGTCTAGTGTGCCAACATCAATAAAATTGCTTACCAACTTGTTAATCAAAATTCTCGCTGACTGATTATTTGTATCGCACAAGTGGACTCATTCCTATTATGTTTACATATATGTAACGTAATATGCGTAATATGTACCTTACTTTCATATTTGCAAGTCAATCTTCAATTTGTTCCAGAGTTAAAATAGCTGTGAACGATAAATGTATACGGACGGTATTATCTGTGATAAGTGACTTCAGAATGTATGACAAGTAGCTTAACAGTAGTTGTTATTAAATTTTGATTAAAATAAGTAAAGGAAAAAATTTGAAGTACTATACTGCAGTTTCATGACGAGTAGATTTGTTTCTACAATTAATAACGTTTTTTTATAGAGTGACCTTCATTGGACATAGTGACTGCGATTTATACCTGTTTATAGATGATTATGGTTAATGGTCGTTGATAGTCATTGGAGGTCTATTATCTTACATATAAAAAAATCATAAAACAATAAAAATCTATTTACACCGAATATGAAAATCAAACGTTATCTTGTGTACCGTTTATTGAAGGAAAAAAAAAACATTCTTTATCGATTTTAACTCGGCAAGAAAAAATGTGATCTAATTAAAAAAATTCAACAGGTCTCATTAATCTAAGACTAGCTAAATTGAAACTACTGTCATTTTGTTAGCATGTGCTATTTTTCTGGAAAAACCCGATATTTCTAGAATCGAATTGATTGCAAAAAACAACTTTCACTCCTAACTAAGCATTTGCCCTATTGCGAAACCTTAAATGACCTATTTTTAATCCTGCACAGAGGTCCAGGTCATGGTGTCAGAATAAATTGGCCTTTAAATATATCATTCTATAATGAAAATAAAGGGATACGTATTTTATAGTTTAGCTGAAAAAAATTTATCTTAAAGAAATGAATTATTGAAGTTAACAGTCCAATTGTTAAAATCTGCCCAAAACTGACAAATCCTGTACGAATATTACTTTTTACTTATGAATAATCATGTAGAAAATATTTTATCTTGTGAAATAACTTGTTAAGTGAATCGTTTTGTAAAGTCTAAAGATAATAAGTTCTGATAATCAAAGCTATGAAACCTAATAAGTGTTTTTTTTAAGTTTTACTTTTTTTTTATTATTACTTTTTTATTAAAAATTTTTATCTTATTCTTAGGTGTACCACTGATTGAAGCTTGTGATTATTTTTTTAATATTTGCTATAATTTAGTACGCTAGTTGATAGTTATATCAAAAAAATAAAAATATCAATATCGATAAAAAAGTTAAATCTGACAGATACATTTTTTACAAGTAGAAGGATATCCTTATATAATTGGGTTCATGGCCTAGGAGAGGTTTTTTTGAATAATGAATTTTGAGTAGGGTCAATAGATATAAAATAAATAAAAAGTTTGGATTATGTAATTTATTTCCATAAAAAAACATGTCTTTAATTAATTTTAAATGCAAATTTTGGCTCAACTATATAATCAGAATGAATAAAATAAAGAAAAATTTTGAATAATATAAAATAATATAAGGTAGAGAAGAATAAAATTTAAAAAAAAACACATATGAGTTGTGATTAAAAAATAATCTTGCATTAACAGTACAAACCGATTGTAATGTAAATGATTGCCCAAAATTGGTTCTTGAGGTTACTCAGTACTCATTTTGAATTTTAATTTCCTATTAAAATACATTACAGAAATTTTTCTATATTGCAGAATGCAATCAGAATAATATTGCAAGTAAGAAATGTAAACGCTTGTCCCATTCATAATGATTATAATCATCAAAATCGATAATTCTAATTCAAAAAATAATAATTATTTAGACAAATATATTAAAAACTAAAAACGTCCTTCAATATTGACCTTAAATCATCATTTGAATTTACAATAACTTCCTTCCGGAAAAAGATGCGGGAATAAATTTGAAGCCTCTTTATCAACTTCCGATCAAAAATTCTCAATAATATTTTTAATAAAGTATAAAATATTCAAAAAATTATTCATCTTTCAGATTTTAAATTGAGCTTAAATCACCTGAATTAAATATTGCCTATAAAAAAATGATTATAAACTATAACGCTACACTTGCTTTTTACCATTATACCATTCTTCACTGAAATGAAGACTGATCCACTTGATTAGTCCCAATTCCTCTCAAAGGTAAACCACTTGCACCAATTTTTCCGAATTCAGCGAAAGTCATTGAAAAACAAGCAATCAGTAATCTCTCAACTTGGCAGTTAGACGACTAGCATAACTATCAAGTGAAATAGAAAGTTGGCCTCCCAGTGTGTGCCAGGCACGTCCTCTGTGTTTATACTTGTCCGATTTTATTCCTCACGTGCGAATTATGCGTTGAAATGTCGTTACACTATTACCAGTGCAGACATGCACAAGCAGTTACTTGCGCCATCCAACACCTGTTATTCTACCCTATTGTCCGAAAACAAAGGCGAAAAAATCCAATAATTTCGCACTCTAACACTCTAACTGTGCCAAGGGTCTTTAACGCATAATCCATTCTGAACGGAAGATGATTGATTAGTCGCGAGTCGCCTTGTCATCAAACCCGGATGAATCGAAGGTTCGTCGTAAGGTCAGTGTACTTATGGTACTGTGGCTACACCTTATACGTAGGTCACTGTAACATGCCCCAGTATTTAGTGTTGGACAGGCCCGACAGACCTATCCCCCAGATTTTCATTGGAGGGGGAAATGCAGAGCAGGAGATGATGGAGGAAGAGGAAGAACAAGCTGAAGAGAAGGTGGTTTGACCAGGCAAGAGGGGGCAATATCGCAAAGCACAATACAGCATTAGTCAGGAGCAGAGGTAGAATCGCAATCAGTCCAACCGGGCCATCCCAGCAACCGTCAATATCGTGCCGGTAGTGTCCAGTAGTGGTCCAGTAGTGCTCCAGTGATCACCACGTTCACACCTTCTGACAACTCTATCCTCTATTAGAGATTATTATTTTTTAGCGATGAATCTCTAATTTGTGTGAAAAAATTCGGTACCAACTGATTGATTCGGTACCAACTGATTGATTCGGTATCCACTGATTGATCCACCCCCCATTATAAGGTGTCATCATTCCATGATCCTCAAGGATCAATTTCAGGATCAAGCTCTCAATTTCCCATGTTTGCACTTAACTGTCATACGTACCAGATGCCCTGAGGAAACACTGGTCTGTTTTGAAAATCTGCAGAAGAAAACACTCTCATCAAAGGTCTTCCAAAATCTTCCCGACTGCATCCGATATCTGAATAGAAACTCTCTAAATAAACCTCTATTATAAGAACTCTCTTTTATAAACCAAATACCGTCAGGAATGTTAAACCAAGTAACAATCACCCCTTGTCAAGAATCCATTTAAGGAAATATTTGACGATCCTTAAGAAAGAGCTTCTGTGGACCCCTAAGACGTTTCTGATAAGGAATTAAGAAACGTTCTTAAAGATCATCTTTTAATAATAAAGATCCTTAAATCACATCCCCAATTTTTGATACCATTGAAAAGGACTCACATCTGCATATGATATTACTGATTCACTAATTTCCCAAAATGAGCTGCACAACAACCCCCGGGGCTGTTCCGCCCTCGGGAGGTACCCTACCAACCAAGGACGTCCCCAAAGAGAAGGAAGTTTCCACCTGGAAGACAATGTCCCTAAAACAAAAGTGGAACTTCTTTACGAGCAACATAACAGTGGAGCCAATGGTGGCATGCTACATCATGCCTAGTGTCTTAGCATCCCTAGCTACCCAAAATCTGAACCTCGAAAAGGCCTGTAGGGTAAATCTGGGTTACTCTGATGAAGTTTGCAGTGCTCTTGCAGCTAGGAACACTTCGGGATTGGCTGAACAAGAGATGTCTGTTCAGCAATTAGTGGCTGGGATGCAGACATGGAAGACCGCTTTACAAAGTGGTTTGCCAACAATTTTGATCCTCTTTTTGGGGGCCTGGAGTGACAGAACAGGATTGAGAAAACCTTGTATGTTGCTGCCAATTGTTGGGGAGTTTTTAACGAGTATTAGCTTGATTGCGTGTACATATTGGTTTTATGAGTTGCCGATGGAAGCTGCGGGTTTGTCGGAAGCTCTGTGGCCAGCATTAACTGGAGGATGGTTTACTATGTTCATGGCGATTTTTAGCTACATTGGCGATATTACGAGCGTGGAATCAAGGACATTGAGAATCGGTTTCGTGAATGTTTTTCTGTCTCTGGGAGTGCCTGTGGGGATGGCGTTGTCGGGGATTCTGTACATCAAGATAGGGTTTTATGGAGTATTTGCGATTTCCACGGTTTGCTATGTACTTAGCTTCGTTTACGGTCTGGTTGTTATCAAAGAAGCACCTAGGCCAGTCGTGGTGGAGAAGGACAAGAAGGATGAGAAGAAGAGGTCTGCCTGTGGCTCAGCCCTTCATTTCTTCTCGCTGAAGCATATTGCTGAGACCTTCAGAGTTGCCTTTAAGAAGGGAGAAAATAATAGGCAGAAGAGGGTCGCTGTGCTCATGATCATCGTTATGGTCATTGTGGGACCAATGTACGGTGAGTCAGACACTTGTTTTGATCTGTTGAGGATCAATTTGAGAATGTTTTGAAAATTATTTTGAATGAATACTTTGTTGAATTATAATACTTTTAATATGTTTTGCGATATTCATTGCGCAACAAGGTCTTGAAATAGATATGAGATAGAATGATATTTAAATGAAAAGATTGTTTAAGAAGAATTACTTGTTTAATGACATTTTTAATGAGAGAAAAACGAATTCATTTTTATCAAAACAGAGCCGTTTCTTCTTCGCCTACTCTGTCTTATTCTCTGGCCTTGACTCTGTAGTCCACTTATTCGCTTGGATTCTAATGCTACCGGGAATATCAACTCGAACGAAATTAAACGTTGTTGCCTTCGGTCGTTACACGGTCCAACGATTTACCTCATAGTACAATTCAAAAATATATGCAGGTTTAACCATTTTATGTCTATCAGACTGTTATTTTCAATGCCTACAAATGCAATGAACTTTTACTATATAGGTAGAAACAGAGAACTATTTTCTATTATATAAATATAACATAATATTACAATTATAGAATATATTATAATAATCATGATCCAACAATTATTTTGCTTCTTGAAAGTGAAATCAGAGTTGTGTTATATCCAAAAAAAAATTTCTCTCCTAATTATGATGCCTTTGTCTTATAACACTTTCACCCTCAGATTCCTTTACTTTCGAATTCATTGTTGTTTATATTGTCCTGAGATTCTCAGGTGGAATGGAGAAAATCAAGTTATGTAGAAATTTAAGTTCGTGTCAAATCAAATAAATTAACATAAAATCTGTCTCCCAAAGACTTTAAAGTTCATGTCCTCATTTTTGCGGACCAACTTTCAATCCGGTTGAACAGCTCACAGCTGTCTTTAAGACGTGCGTAATTTATTCCCTCTTTACCTCAATGACATAATATAAATGAGCTTCTATAATCCCAATTTTTTCTACCCTACATTTCGTTTTGACTATCAATTCAGAGATTTTTTCAGTATTCTAATCACAAAAGAAAATAATAATTTGAATTGATTTAAAGACTGATAATCATTTTACATATAATGATTTTTGTCTTGTAATGGATATTTCCTACAATTAACTTTTTTTTATAGAGAAGACAGAATTAATGCCTGAGTAAATACACAATAACCTTGATTAATATTAGCATATTAGATAAGAGAGACAGGTGGTAATTTTTTTCTTTGAAAAAAGTTTAAATATCAAAAAATATTCTTTTAACTTCCCTCTCGAATTATGTCTTAAATTTTAGTCCTTTGTTCTGTACTATATTCAAAAGAATCATCATTTATTTGTATTATTTATTTTTTTAATAACGTAATGTGAGTTTTATTTCTCTAGTTTAACCGAATTTAACCAGTAAACGAATGCTTGGCCTCAATATTAGAAAAATGTAGACTATTATGCTACTGTGTTTCGTACAAGGTTGTTTACCATATAACAAGAGAACTCGACAGTTCCACGATAAAACTATAATTTAAGATTTCTGATCTGATTCTAAAGACAATGAATTTTATAAATTTTACGACTAATTATAGAAGTGAATTTATTAAAGGTACACCTAAAGGAAAGAATGATAGATATTGAAGTTGCAAGTACAAAAATCTTGATGACCTCAGATGAATAAAGAAGAAAAAATATAAACAATTTTCCAAAAATAAAATCGATGATTCTGATTAATTACATTATTAGTCCTTGGTATTGACATAACATGTAAAAGGAAATTCCAAGATTATAAAAATGCATTGAGTTATTATACTGTGTGTTGTTTATAAACGGTATTTATTATAATTACAGGTAAAGCATTCGTTTCATTTATCCTACCCGGCGAAAGTTCTGGATTAAAATTCGAAATTCTCTTAATCATTCTGGAATTTGTATCCAAACCACAATTCCATTCCGATCTAATCCGAAGACATTTTACAATTTTCATACATGTAATATACACTTTTTAATCCGTAAGTCATCTCAAAAGTTGAATGCGAATGAATCCGATATTAATTCGGACAAACTTTCATTTCTTGTTAATCCGAATGAAACTGAGATCACTTTTCAATCTGAATCAATCCGATCGACTCTCAATCCTTTCTTTCAGTCCTTGTTTCAAAATCGAATTCAGTCGGATTAGAATCCTTGTTTTAAAAATTATTTCGGATTCATCCCCTAATTAGATCAAATTCATTCGGATATTATTCATTTAGTTTTTTTATTAAATTGTGAAGCATGCGTCAATTCGCACAAAAAATTTCAATTCAATTCTTAAAAACACTTTACCTAGAAAAAATGTACAAATACTAAAAGTTACGTAGTCTTTTCCATTCAGCATAGCAATTTATAATAGGTAATATAATAATGGGGAAAAAATGAGTGAAATTATTGTCTTATTCAGTGAAAGTCACGCGGGAACCTCGGTTAGTTTCGCATAATGCAATGGTATGCTATGATCGATGGTTATATATTTATACGGTAAATGCAGCATGTTATAATAGGATCGCATGAGGGGTGATCTATGATCATAGACTGTGTCAGTGATGCGTGTGTTCAGTGTTGCCAGACCCGAGTTGAGGGATTGCGTATACGCAGGCTTCAAAATTGCAGATTTTTTTTTTCAAAATGCGGAGTCATTGAAAAATGGGTGAAAAATTCATATTGCTATTAGAAAACTGATGAAAAGTATTCTAAATGCATATAAGCACCACATTATAGGTACTCATTGTAATTTATAAATAAATATGTACAAAATATCTTTCCTTATAAACTATAATAATTTTAAGAAGAAAACAAGAAAATTGAAAAAGGTGTGACACACATATGTGTGAATCATTTGTATAGACAATTGTGTTTGATAAGCAGACAATAATTCAATATTTTCTTAAGGATAAAGTATTTTTACAATTGTATTTTACAAAAAATTCCGTTCTTGTTTTTCCTTTTAACCGTCTTATCGATTCTAATATGTTACAACCTTTAGAATATGTATCACATTTATTTATAAGATAAACGCGCACCAGTATGAATAAATATATGAATATGAATATCATAATCATTTTAGGGAATTTCAAAAAGATTCAAGAAATTTTAGATGATATTTTAAAGAATTTTGAAAGGTGTCAAGAGAATTTTAAGAGATTTTATGTAATTTAAAATAATTTCAAAGGATGTGAAGACGAGATTTTAAGTGATTTCAAGGAGATCAAAAGTCTAAAGTTTTGGGCCATCCGCATTGCAAAATGCGGATTCGAGTCTCAAAATGTGGTGTAAAATGCGGAAATACGTATCTGGCAAAACTGCGTATATTTTGTAAAATAACTGCAATGCACTGCCTGTATTTCATGCGGACAAACGGACTAGCACTCGTATGTATTTTCAACGACATTACCGGCATTGCCAACCGTGATGTAATTTAAGATCTTTGACCGCGAGCGACACTTATACATATATCTATATATATTCACATGCATGATCCATCAATATTTCGCTTACATTCACATTTCGAAAAATAGAAGTGGATGCAAATTACTGTTTTTACACTCCAGAGGGGCTTCATTGTTTTACAGTTATACCGCCAATAAAGAAGAGGGCTCATCACACGGAAACATTAAAGATTTCAACTGAAAATAGTAAATAGTGAATCTTATAATATAATTTATATGTATTATTTATATTATTATTATTTTCGATGGATGTCTATTATAATAAGAAAATTAAAGGGACATCTTGTAATAAGGAAGTTTATAAAAAAGCGTAATTCATTTTACGTAAGAGGCAGTGAAAAAAATGATGTTCTGAGTACGCGCGAAGACGTAAAATGACAAAAATATTTTCGTGTCACGTAAGAAAGAATGTAATACTAATTACGTGGGACAATCAGAGAAGAGGACAAGGAATGGGAGGAGCTTGATGCGGAAACGGAAAATTGACGATTTAGTTTCCGGAAGTCGATTTGGATCAACAGAGTAACACGGGACGAAATTTGTCCCGAGCAATTTTTCCACACACACACACGTTCCATATTATATAAGATTGCTCGTGTTAGTTATACAACACAATGTCTATCAGGGCTGCCATTTAATCGTTTCCGCTGAGCTACGGTCTTTATCGAATTATGCTTTGTTCTTCTGTCGACCTTTTCAACTTCTGACATAATTGACAGGAGGTGACGAGTCTAAGAATTGTTATCAACATCGTTTTACGCAATTAAGACGTTACATATACATTAAGCCGAAAAAATCATCTAATTTAACCAAATGGACATGAGCATCAATTTGAAAATAAGGATTGCAAGAATTGTAAGAAGAAGGGAGGTTGTTAAAATGTTTCACTAAATTGCTGGAAATGTATCATTCTAATTTAATGTTATGAAAGGAACGAGTTGTTATTTTCTTGAAATCGTTTGGAGTGTATAGTAAAGACATAAAGGTTTTACAAAGGAATATTGATGAGGCTGAAAATTGTTTTAAATTACAGATAAATATATAGATGTTGAGGTTGCAAAATGTGAATAGGCTTAGTGCAGATTTCAAAACTACATTTTTGTTCACGTGCAAACATTTCGATCTTATTTCATCTAGGCCTTCACTTTCTTATATCGAAATACGCTGAATCGTTCAGATATAATTAGAATTATACAGTCTCATGGAGCATGAAGTGCAGAGACAAAAGTAAATTTGATTGCACTGACATATGTATCATCTTTGAGATACATAGATGCAAAAACCAATTTAAAAAACAATTTTAAAATTACTTATTTGGTATACCTAATATTAGTACCTAATATTATGTAGGGAAAGTCATTATAGCAATCAATGCTAATTGCACTGTACATATAATATAGGATATAAACTAAGTTTCAAATTACAATTTCGAAATCAGGGCTGGTAGAATGTATTTTTTTAGCATGGGTAGTGATCGAACGGGATTTAAGTGGGGGAGGGGGTGTTTCATAATTTTGCGTATTATGAAAATCAAATATAAAAATTTTAAAAAAACAGTAAATTTGTTACTGAAATTTAAGCCTTAAAATTTTTAGGGTGGGTAGTACTACTAACTACTAATTGGAAGCGTTTAAAATTGAAAACTTTAAGAAAGGAAATAATAAACATTTAATGATTTCAGTGTGAAATGGGTGAAGTTGAAACAGACACTTATTCTGATTGAAAATAAATTAATCAGAATTGAAAAAAAAAAAGTGATTGATGTAAGACTTGTTTATAGTATTACATAACGTCTTTCACTCTATGATTTATTACTGCTGAAATCCGTTGTAATTATTGTATAATATGAAATTAATGCGAAATTCATTGACAAATTCTTAAAAATTACCTCTAAAAATTGTTCAAGAAAGATTGCAAATCAATTTACGATTACTGAACACAATCTCTACAGCAGTGTCCTCTTGCAAAATCGAAATACAATCACAAACAACTAATACAGACATTGCAAAAAGTATTAAAAAATAAATTTGAATTTTTAGCTCAGTTATATTAGGTAACTACTTCTAAATTCTCCTATAATAATAGCTGAAAATAACTCAATTATGTTTGTTTATCCAGGTGAAATGGCAGTGATGTACCTTTTTATGAGGTATCGATTCAACTGGAACGAAGTGCAGTTCAGCATGTTTTCTACCTACAGTATGGTGACTAATCTCATTGGTAAGTAAAAATCAAATTAAAGGTCAGATTTCTAAAATCAGAGACCCTGTCGAAATAAGATTTCCATAAAGAAAATAAAAGAAAAAGCATTGCTATATCTCTAAATGCCATACAATATATATTATAAATAATCCAATCAATAAAATTACTTGACACAAAATCCTGACCTGAACGACAAAACTTTCGTACTTGCTTTTTCTCTTCAATTTTTTTTTCTTCAGAGTAAATAGAAGGATGGGTAAAAAATTGCCTAATTGGTTGATTACACAACACCTTAAACGTTTTGTTGATAATTAACAGTTTCAGGTGTTTTTCCGAGCGCTGTCTCAAATGTTAACAATGATCATAAATTTTTTTTGCATACGAGCCTCATAAAGAAATTTGTATGAGCATTTTTAAAGACTTTAACTACTACTATGCAAATTATCTGTTTCTTATGAAACAAAGCGACTGACTAAAATGAATATCCGGAAATAATTCTTTTGAGTAAAGAATAAACTTTGGTTATTTTTTATATCAAATTTTTTCTTATTTGTTACAAAAATTTCTTTTAGTAGTAAAATTTATTTTTAAATAACAGGAGGAAAATAAAAGTGAAAAAACATTAAATTTCTCGAAAAGTCGAAGGGAAATTGTATGTTTAAAAATTTGAAAAATGAAGATTAACTTAGAGATGGATTTTCATGTTTGACGTTTTGATAAAATAATCGCGACACGAAATTTGTAAAAAATCTATGTAATTTGCTTTTACAGGCACTGCGATATCTGTAGGTGTTTTTAGTCACGTATTGAAAATCGATGACGCTGTTGTGGGAATTATGAGTTGTATGAGCAAAATTCTTTCAAGTTTTGTTTATGCATTTGCCACTACGAACACGATCATTTATCTTGGTCAGTATTTATAACTTCAAAAAGTTAATAAGATTACAAGAAGAACGTGTAAAAAATGATGAAATATTTACTATTTTTTTAAAAAACTTTTAGCTCCTCTGGTTGAAATTGTGAATGGAACTTCGTTCATTGCGATGCGGTCGATAGTATCAAAATTAGTGCCAACTGATGAATTAGGTAAGCTATAAAAGGAATTAGATCACTACTATTCCTAGTATTTTCAACTCTGTATTAAAACATTATTTTATTTACTGAAATTGCGAAAAAAAATAATAATAGTATAACAATCTATTGATGTGAACAAGAGGTACATTTATAAATTCGAATTCCGATGTAGACTGATAACACAACTGCATTTGATTGCAAATAATTGCAATTAAGATAATTGCACAACTTTCAATTTAAAATTTCACAACTTTAAATTTAGAGACTTCAAAATTTAACCATTTCAAATTAGAAGTTTCCGAGATTGAGTAAATTCCACTCTTAAGCACTTACAATTAAATAATTTTAAATTAATGTGTTCAAGATTGAACAAATTGAAATTTATGTGTTTGAAAATGAACAATTTTCAACTGAAAGTTTTTCAAATATCTTTTTCAGAATAATTTCAAATGATTAAAACTAAAAACCATCGTTCGTATAATTTTTTTGTACTTTTAGTGCACATTGCAGACTTGTTTTTAAAAAGAATGAGGTAACTTTAAAAATGATAGATTTATATTGTGTAACGAGGCCCCTTGAAGTTAACTGGGTGTTTAATAGCGAGTAACTCGACACCAAATCTGTCCCTTCCTTTTTGCACCAGGTTTCAACAAGCTGTACTATTTAGCGTGAACGTAATTTAATAATGCGTGGAAAAAGGGAAAGGAAGGAAAGAAGAGTTCATGAAAGGTTAATACATATATAGCTGTGCATTATAATGATCAAGAATTATTTGCTCTAATTGCAGGTAAAGTTAATTCCTTGTTTGGAGTTTGCGAGTCGCTTATGCCCCTCGTCTATGGACCTATGTACAGTTTCGTGTATCGTGCAACTATGGACACGTTTCCGGGGGCCTTCTTCATACTTGGAGGTGTTCTTACTTCTCCCGCTGTTTTTGCCTTCTTGTAAGTCCCATTCTCTTATTGTACTTTTATTTTTTATTAAAAATTTCTTTAAAGATGAGAAGATGATTCCTGAGGGTCTCTTTATAAAATTTGTATTCTAAATTTTCCTCTGCAATTTCATTTCTTCTAAAAAAAAGTCTTTTACTTCATTTACTTCTTATACTTTTCTTTATGGAAAAAATAATGATAAAAAATACTATAGGCAACTTGCAAAAAAAATGTCAACAATCTTTTAAAGATATAGCAATTAAATAAGGAATAGTAAATGTGTTTTTATGAAGGTGAAATTTATGCATGGATGGTTTGTGGATTTGAAGCCTCATTATTATGGAATTATGAATAGTATAAAGATATAAACCTTCTTATTTTTTGTTAATCTTAGAAGGAAATGCTGATCATTAACCTTCGACGCGTTTCTTGCAATTTCAATTTCCTTCTGTGCTTCTTCATTGTAATTTTTTTTGCTCACTTGCGGTGGAGATTGTTATGTAAATTGTATAACTTGAAGTTTCTCTATAGACACTATTATTTAATCATTTTTATATTTAATAATTTCTTATGTAAGATTCATCAATCAGACAAGATTCAATGAAACAAATTTAGAGGTACTTATGTTTTAATTTTTAGGTGGCTCTACAAAGAGCACAGACAAGATAAGATAAGGCTAGAAAAGAAGGAAGCGGCAGACAAAATGGACAAAGGTGATGGCAACCTGGAGAACAATTTATCAATGACGAAGATCACAACCGAGGTGGAAAAGGTGGGCATCGACAACGTAGCATTTGAGTCTGAAAAACTGTGACTTGATTTAAAATTCAGACTTTTATGTAACGATGACCAAATGGATAATAAACACGGAAAGGAGTGCTTTTCGTAATAATGTCCTATCCGCTACAGTGCATTGCGAAGGTCATCATCATTGTATCTGGAGTCCATTTATGGAAATTCCACCAGGATTCAATCCCTCGTACCTCATTCCCAAACAAGATTTTGCGGATAAAAGATAATTAGTCAATTATCATCGCTGAAAACAAGATGAAGACAAAAATCAATCCACAAGACAGATTGATGGCTTTTTTTAATAATCTTCTATTTCCCACTGGGTTTATGACTATTTTATCATGAAATCATTATTTTTAAAAGTCTCAGTTATTTATATAGCTCATGCGGTGGTCCAAAATTACACGATAAAAAACCGTTACATTGCATGCAACTCTTCAATTAGCGGTATCGAATTTAAAGATTATCAATTTAAGCAAGGAAATGAACATACAATATCCTTCTTTAGTAAACACTGTTGAAATTACGGTAATTCAAAAAAAATTAATACTCGATTTGAGTTACGTTGATGTGGAAATTATGTATGTAAATCTGAAGATAATTGCATCGAGAATGAACCTGTGCAGGTTACATATACCTATAACACAAAATTAACTATACTTTCCACGCTACTTTCTTTCAGTTGTAGAAAATTCGAACATTCTTCGATTTTTTGTGTTATAATTTATTTTAATTCAGAGGCTCTACACCCGATGAGTATGTTTAAAATAATTTTCTACACGATTTAAAGCGAGTTCTATAAATCTCATCGATATGTTGAGAATTTAAATTTATTTATAACTTTGAAAGTTTGACCGTATTTAAAAATTACTTATGAATTGTTAATATTGAACAATAATCGCATTTAATTAGAGGCGATATGATAATATCCCACCTTCAGAAATTGCAAGAGGCAATAATAAATAGAATATATTATTCGTAGCAGAAAAAAAAACAAAACAAGAAGACTGGCTTCTTGACAATACTCCATTTACAAGAATTCAATTATCCTTTCTGATAAGGGAAAATATTGTAAATGTAAACTGAAGCCTATGCGAAGCCAAGAAAAAACGATTAATTGTAAGAATTTAGACAATGTATATTCTGGAAGAAAAAAAAATTTAATTTGATATAAAAATTAAAAGAAAGTTTTCAATAGTATATAGCACAGTACTTAAGTTACCAATAAGTAATATGAGAATGGCCTACGGGTCAGAGATTGCAGTATTACTGTACGACTCCTTCTACGGACATGTATTATAATTTGTAATACGGTAGACCTGAGAATTACGTATTTATAGACGTAATTATATATCATAAATGATAAATGACATTGTATAAATTATTAAAATTAAATGTGATATAGCGTTAGAATTATTTCGAGAGTATTTAGTCTTTTACAGTATCAATAAAACTTTATGTAATATGTATGTGGTTTTATTACTCAGTTTATTTAGTTTAATTGTATTGATGTTTTATATTTAACTTCAGTGCATAAAAATGTCAGTTCATAAACGAATTATGTAGTATAATCTGGTGTAACTGTTAAATAATGGTAATGTCACGATGTCGTCACATAGATGTAACATTTACGTAACTGTTACATCACAGCAAAGATCTTTGATCACAGTTACTTAAATGGCTTAAATGTGACCCCTATGTGACCGCTCTTTCTTCCAAGAAGAAGATACTGCAGTTTCCAGCTGTAACATCGTAAAATCTCTCAATATCATCGTATCTTTGAAAAGCAACTTCAGAGGCGCATGCAGTATAATCCTATCTTGAATATTTTCTATTTTACCGACGTCTATGCCTTTTCGTGTCCGTGTTTTGAGCAGGTATAGTACCTGGCAGTATACCAAAGATCTTTGGCAGTACCCATTGGCAGTACCTCTGGTATTACTAGCGTAGGCGTAAGAGGGAGTTGGATACATTCCTCGTAGAGCCGAAGAGGTGTAAACATTTGAGCCAATAGGAGCTCATGGAATGTTGAATGCACGTCCATTACACGTCACTGTCACTGGAATTGGTGGTGTGATGTGACGGAATTTGGATCGATTGAACTTTGCACAAGTTTCCGCACGGGAACCACGCTGCTTTTTGGTTCAGAGATAAGGCGACAGTCGTTGCCCACTCGGTGTTTTATGATTGCGTGTAATCGGTTCGCCGGCCCTTGTTTCATTCTCTAATAGAAAATAGACTTTGAACGGAATTGCTCACTCTTGAATTTGGTTCAGTTATTATTCGGTCCTCAAGAGTGCATAGTAGTGTAGTATCCTGCGCCAGAAGACGGGGACGCGCAATCAAGGTAAAATCATCAACCACAAGTGTCATCATTGTCTTTATGGTCATAAAGCCACGTGCAAATTAATATTTACACCGGAAGTGCAATCAATGATTGGCGAAGTGGTAAACAGTACACATACAGCGGTATATCGTAATACAATAGCAATACGCGCAGTTTGTGGATGTTGAAGCATTAACATTATTGTCTTTCCTTAGTTTTATGACTTAAAAAGTCAGTATTATGGATTAACTATTAAGAATTGAAGTAAATATTTTCAAGTGAACTATAAAAATGTGACATTCAAACGCCTAATGCGGCCTTAATACATATAACAAAAATTCATAAGAAATGCTTCATTGCAGGTTTAAGAAGAAGATAATAAAGAAGATGAATTAAAAAATGCACAAGTAGAAAAGCTTTTTATTGCTACGTAACAATGTTCTCAGTTCTTTAAATAAAATAGACTTCCTGCAAAAGCTAAAATTGTTTTCACTTCAATGTCAACTTGGCATTTAATATTTACTTGCGGCTATAAAAAGCTTTGACAATATTTAGAATAACTTCTTTCTATAAGTTTATAATCTGATGATATTGTGAATGAATGTCCAGTGAATAATTCGAGCATGTTTTAAAATTAATTGTTAAATTAATGGAAAAGATTGTTTTTTTCATCAGTTTTTAAGAAAGACGTCAATTCTCAAATTTCAAGGAGCTTTTTCCTACTGACATTGATCTGAGCTATAACTGGGGTCATGCAATTGCCAAGCAGTTGCGGGATTTGTTTACATCCGCTAGTATCATTATTGAAAACAAAGTTGTGTCAGCTGCGACAATCGGAAAAATTAGCCATTACCACGCGACATAACAAGTTGACAATTTTGAAATTTATACACAAAATATTTTTGAGTGAACCGTAATAATATTTAATACAGCAGATTTTCGTCAAGATTTTTAATACTTTTTAGTTTAAGTTTGTTATTTATCATTTTTGTGCAAGTGTTTACTTGTTTGTTTCACGTATCTAATTATTAAAACGTATAGTTGAAATTTTCCAAAAATGTTGTTTACATATTTATTTAAAAATCAGATAAATTGATGATCAGTGATTTATGTCATTTGAAGCGTGATTCACATTAGTTTTGAGGACTCTATTTATATAATAGATGTAGATAAATGTATAAATATATAAAACTTTCTTTTGCTTTTTTTTGAATAATAAGATTGTAAATTTTGAAAGATTTACGAAAAAAAATCTTTTTGTAATGGGGTAAAAATTTGAAAATTAATACAATGAGGAAAAGCAGTAATATTTGTGGGTGAGCATGCACTAAAGATTTGATAAAATGGGACATTGAGATAGACGAGCATTGAGTAAAGATATAAAAGACAAGAAAAAGTTTTATATCATCTGAAATAAAGATGCATATTCTGACGTATAGTTTTTTCCAACATTTCGTGGAAGTATAAATTTTCATAATCACAATTCACATTGAGATTGGCCAACGCAAATAAGATTTAGCGGAGGTTTACTTTCCATTTTCAGAACATTACTCTGTCAAAATAAAAAATATATATATATATTTTATATATATATATATATATATATATATATATATATATAAAATTTTATGGAAACTTTCAAACTTGTTGCATTGACCAGTTTAGTGACTGTGAACAAGGAGATTGAAACGAAGTTTTTTACAATCTAGCTCAACGAACTCGATTGTGTAATTATTATGCAATTCTAATCAAAAGATAGTATGTGATACTGACAATTTTATTTTATATCCAATAAATGTCTTGCTAATTATTGCAAAAAGTTGTGCAAAGGTTATTTTCTTTTAAAGATGGTTTTGCAGAGAAAAATAAATTGTTTCTTTTGTCTTTTTTTACTGTATAATTATTTGTATAACTTAAATGATATTAAAATTGGAATACTTTATATTTTTGTTTGTTAAAAATATAAAAACTTAAATGGTAAATACAGAACGTATTTTTTTTTTTACTTTCGAGACTACAACGTTCAATTTCTCATATGTTACTCATCGTCCAGGTTTCGTGCATAACGTAAAACCTTTGACCTGAATCAGTAATGTAAGACGTGTTTTCAAGTTCTGCTTTTGAAATGCACATCATTTCCCAAAAATATAATTTACTAAGAAAAAAATATCTTTAAGAATATAATTTCAGTATAGAACAAAGTGTTATAAGTAAGCAAAAATTTTATTAGAAATAGTTCAAATAGTTAAAGAGAAATTTGTAAAAAAACTTTATTTGTTGTTGAGCTATTAATATGTATAACTAGACTTGTATTCTACATTTTTGTCTCATGAAAATACATTAACACTAATTTTCTTGTCAGTTTTAATTAAAATCTCAGAAGATAAAATGTGTACTTATAGTATATTATTATTTTAATGATATTTAAAAAGGAATTTTCTTGTAAGTTTCATAATGACCAAATTAACTTTTTACGTTAGAGTTAGATCGAGAATGAGAAACAAATTTTACAGCCCCTTGTTCTACTTTTATATCATTATTTTTAGTTGCAATAGCATATCGCGTTAAAACAGAATTGGACATGAAAGAGAAAGATCTATAAAGTAATTCAAGTGACCATTTGACACGAGATCATTGTCAATTAAATTGAACAAATGAAACGTGTGACGTTCAAGAATGATTGTGAAGGTGTTCCAAATCTTCTCGAATCAGAGTAAAAATAACTAGTAATATTATTAAAATCACAAGAAAACATATTATTTATAAGTCTCTTATATGTAACTCTTATCAAGTTCTTGAACTACATATAATATCTCATCTAATAAAAAACAGTTATTTAAATCCAACGAAATCGACTCCCAAATAAATTCCTCTATCATGAAATCAAATTAAGTATATTCTGCATTTATTGTATAAAATTAATAAACTAAAAAAAAGCAATTATCAAGCGAAAAGTTCTTTGAGTTGAGATATCAAAAATAATTTTCTTTAATTGCTCATAAACTTTGAAATATACTCTAAAGGTCAATTTTGACGGATGGATCAAAGAACGATTTATAAGAAGTTAAAAATCATTTAATTTTGCTGAAATAGGTATAATCAGGCAACGAAGTACTTATCAGTCACGTGCATAATATTTTTTTCTGCAATCTTTAAAAATGCTAGAAAATTAACATCTCAGAAGATTATTTATTAAAATCCTGGATTTTAAAACCTAAAATCTAGATTATATGGCTTAATATCTATATGGATCGCTGCCTCGAATCGTATGATTCATTTTTCCCATTGTATATCGAAGACTGTATTTTTTAACCAAATTACATACATTTATCCAGAGATTGCTTACAAGTGACTCATTTCTCAAGTTTTATCATAGAGAGGAGTACAATCTGATCTCGGAATTGAATTTCTTAAAAATTTCTTCGGTTTATCATAAGTCTTGAACTACATTACTAATTCTTTTCTATATATATTTTTTAAAATTATTGTTTCATATTAATGCTGGATTTATGAAAACTTTTATTGAAACAGAGAGATACTCGAATATACTTGTACTGAAATTTATCCTCCGAACTAAAGAATTTTATTGGCAGTAAAGTGAAGTAGCATATTAAAGCAGAATCCTGACATAATTTTTATTTCCTTTCTTCAGGAAGCAGAAAATCGCATACAAGATTGCAATAAATAATCTCATAAAATCGTTTATTTTTCTCCGAAAAAATGCTAGGAAAAAAATACATGTAGGAAGTAGATGAAAGAATGGAAATTACTTGAAAAAGTTTCGTTTCGGAATAGTGAATATTCAGTCAACCGGTTTTGTTCGTTTATCTTTTTTTCTTTATATAATATACCCTTATCTCTTTTTTTCATGACAATTCCTAAGATTCCTTTGATATTCAGCCATTATTAATTAAAAAATTCTGACTAAAAGAGGAATTTATTATTGTCAATAAAACTATAACTGAACTCAATTATTCACGTCACTTGTGAAGATAAAGTATATTTGAAATAGTTTACATATGAATCAAATAAATCATCATAGGAATTAATTAAACATAAAGAAATGAAAGTTTAATAGTTCCTAACAATTTTAAAGGAATTATGCCACAATAAGTTTTTTTCTGATTTATGTTCATAATATTTCACGAACTTCTTTCTGATTTCAAAGCTAAAAATTCTTTAAAAAAATTTTTTAATGCAAAATTTTCCGTTGTATGCAAAATATCTACATCCCTGAGAAAATATTTCTGACGTCTAACTCTTACTATAGTGGTTTAGAGATTCCATTTTTTAAATGTAAATTATTTTTCATTTAATTTTAGTTGGCTGAAAATCGTCAACTAATTTTAAAAACATTTCTTGAGTGCTACTATATGTTCTCTAAGCGGGTTTAAAATTACTTTAAAAATAGATTTTACCTTGTTCATCATGTAAAGAGTTATTTAGTGTTATCTAAGAATCGCAGCGACAATAAATTATAATGATGCGGTATAAATAAAGAGGGAAAAGACATGCATAGAAGTTATCATTTTATGTCTTTTCATTTAATCATACATTGACCATGACCTACACGTTATACCACACACAATACTGTAATATATGTGATTAATTAGAAATAGATGCTGTTGCGCACAAGCAGCTTAATTAATATTCACAATGTAACAAAAAGGAAACAATCTTTTTTTGTCAGATCAATGTACATTCAATGTAAAATAATTTGAGACACTATGGTAATTGATTAATTTTTAATATGTTATGACATAGATATTAAGTAACTTTCATTTATTAGATACAAACTTTTTATTCATACCGACTTTTACTGCAAAATTTAATTATAAAGATTTACCATTGTAAATTGATCATTGAATATTTCTTTATCGTTATTTTCCTATGATTAATTATTCTTCTATAATGTTTTTCCTATAATGATCTGCCTATAATTATTTTTCTATAATGAGTTTTCTACAGTTATTTTCGATTAAAGAAATAAATAATGTTAAAATACTGATGATTTTCTTACAATGAATTTCTTATAATCGCGAAAAAGTTATAAGAAATTTCGTATAGAAAAATCATTATAGGCCTATACTGATTTTTATATAATATAATTTTTCATAAGAGAATATACACTAATTAATATTCTCAAAATAAATATAATTTAAAAATATTTTCTTTGAAGTTTATGCGTAAATTTTTGATACAAAAAAAAATATTTGCGCTTCCTCAATGACATTTATTTAAAGATAAGTCACATGTCAAGCTCTACCTATGCATATTTCCTCAATTATAATTTAAGAAATGTTTGTTTTGCGAAAAAAATAAACATTAGAGAGAAGAAACTGTATAAATTGTATACATTTTTTAATCTGCAGAATTGAATGACCTTGTTTTACATTTTTAATTTTATATTAACCTTATCAATATACTTATGTACTACCACTTGAGATTCGACAATGAGTCTTCATTGATTTAAAGAGAGGCACCACTAAATAGCTAGTGAGAAAGTTGATATTAATTTCGTTCAATTGCAAACAATTGTACCTCATTAATTGACAATCGAATATTGATTCCGAATATTATAAAGTAGATTTAATGAATGTTTTTAATTGCAGATTACAGGGATGGTGCCAAAATGGATTTTTGTGATCCTCGGATTTCTTTTATACGTCTCAGCAATGGAAAAAGATGAATTGGGCTCATCTATAAGATGGTCTGAATTAGAATATGAAGATGCTTGTGAAAAAGTTGCCAATGCCACGTGGGAATTCCTCAAAAATCCTACAAATCAAACTCTTGACATTTGGGTAAATAATTGACTTAATTTATTCCATGGAATTTAATTTTTAGTAAAAAAGAACTTCCATCTAATTAAAAATTGACTGAAGTAATTAATTCATGTTTTGCTTATTTCAGGAAGCAACAAAGCGACAATACAATTTTGTTACGCAAAATGAGAGGAACTTGACAATTGAAAATATCATTGGGATGAACACTTCTCAATATACCATAAAAATAAAACAACTCGAAAAACCAGGGGACGCTATGTTAAATGACGAAGATTGGGAAAATGTAAGTTTCCCATTCATTCTCAATTAATTGCACTTTATTGATAATTAAAATATACTAGGATTTCAATTTCAGTTCATCCATTTTGCTGGCACAGCAGAGTTAATGAGAAGCTATCCAGAAAAGACGAAGAATATATCTCGAGAAGGTATGCTTTAATTATATTAAAGTTTTAATGAATTTTATAAAAATACCACTTCAAAAAATTAATTAAAAATATTATTTTTGTTTTTATTTCAGCTGTGGAGAACTTGCTGTCACGCAGTGGAGAAGCAAGCGAAAAGTTGAGTCTTTGGTCTAGTTGGCACAACCAATTGGCACCTCTGCAAATTAATTACTCAAAAATTCTAACTCTTGTCAACGAAGCTGCAAAATTAAATAGTTCGTACTTTTACTTATTTATAATCGAGTTATTTTATATTTAATTTCATCTCTCTTTATTTATTATTTTAGAAGAGGACGATGCTGAGCATTACTGGGAAATGTTATCCGAGTATGAAGATGGTTATCAAAATTTAAAATCTCTATGGGATGAAATTTCTGCCTTACACAAGAAGTTTGTAAATTTTGTTGCTGTTCGTTTGGCTACAAAGTATAAAATTCCATCGAATAATACCGTTCCAGTACATTTATTAGGTAGTAATTATTTTTGAGCAAACCACGTTACAAATAATTGCATATTTTCTAATCTAGAATAAATATTAAAATAATTCAAACTATCTTTCGAAAAGGTTCTTTACAAGGCAAAGAATGGACCAGTCTAGCAGTTGATGTGATAGAACATACTGATACAATTTTCAAAATAAAGGAAAAAATCTGGGAAAAAGTAGGTTCTTCTTCCAAGTAATATTATGGAAAATTGTTTAAAATTGAAATAACAACTGTTAAATTCTAAAATGTTTCAGACTTTGTTTGGAAGAAATTTGTACGAAGTAGCATCAAAATTGGGTATGGTAATTATGAAGCAAGCTCCAGAGGCTGATTTTTGGGAGAACAGTGATTTTAACAAAACGTGTCCACCACAAATGATTAATTCTTGTAAAGAGGGGAAAATGAGGTTGGTAGAATTTTCCTTTAATTCATTAAAGTAATTTTCTTTAATAAAGTTAACTAAATTGAACTGATATTAATTTTATTATTGCAGAGTCTTTTCTTGTTATGAGGCTTCAATCTTTAATTATATAGCAGCCCACAAAAATGTAGGAAAAGTATTGTTCAATCAATTGGCAGTGAGAAAAGGCTATCCTGTTTTCAAAGTTTCCAATCGATATTCTAGTATGAATTACTTATTATATATCAGTTAAAATTTGAAAATGCACTTCACTAGGTGTTAATGAATACATTTTTTGTATCAGTTTTAGAGGAAAGCTTTGCTGAATACTTTGGATTAATGTCCATGAGTCCTGCATGGTTGGATTCAATTGGACTGATGAAAAGAGAAGAATGGGAATCAAATGAAGAGGTGAAAGATGAAATTAAATTAGTTTCAGTAATGATTTCTGCCTTGGATATTTTACCCCGGTTGGCATATTATATTTCCGCTGATTTATGGAGATTAGATGTTTTAAAGAAGGGAATCACTGATCCAAAGGAATTAACTGCATCTTGGTGGAAACACAGGTACTTTTTTACTTCAAACATATGTAAAGACTTAGTATAGATATTAAACAGATTGAAACTAAAAAGATTGCTTTTTCTTCTTCAAGATTACAATATGAAATTGTGACATCAAACTCTCAAGAAATTCCATCATTTTTAGATGATGATGTCATCACCAGCAACAGACCTTATCTTCCGTAAGTGCTTTGCATCTAAAAAAAACAATTTTTTACATTCTGAAAAAACTTATTTACAAAATAACGTCTTTCTGTTTTTTGCAGAAAATTCGTCGGAACTCTTCTCGCTTTTCAACTATACAATTATTTCTCTGACAGTATTCAACCTCAGTTCGAGCCCATCAAAAGCAACCACAATTTTGCGTAAATTATCAAACAGTTTTAAAATTTAAAAATTTTTGCCTTTTCTATTTGAAACATTCAATATTTTAATATTATTATTCAAATTTACAGAAAAATTGCGATGAACTCGAGTTTGGATAACTGGATGGAAGTAGTCAGTAAATTCACTGAAAATGAAATCGACGAAATTACCACGATTTCTCTGACTGCCTTCTTTTCAGAACTGGAAAGCCTCAATGAAAAGGAAAAATCTGAATTTCCAATGCCTATAGAGAGACAGACTGAATTTGAAAAACAGGAGGCGACTTATCGACAAAATTTGCATACTACGACGACAACAACAACGACAACTACAACCACTACAACTACAACTCACAAACCAGTCACTAAGAAAGGGAGAAAAGTTGAAGATGAAGTTCCTCCCACAGAGGCTACAAAAGCTAAAGTTTATACCTTAGGGCTTCCTGAAATAAACAATAAAACAGAACCGCAACCAAAGCCTACAAATAAAGCAGTTTATGCAGTAGGCGCTGTTCTTGTAGCGACAATATTAGTTTGTATTATCGCCATTTTTGGAAGAAGAAGATGCACCAAAACACCAAAGAATAGAAGATACGTCTAATAATTATAGTAATTCTTTGAGAGTAAATATTTATTTTCTGCGAACTGATCACTAAAATGTAGTAAACTTTTCCGAATTTTCCCTTTCAATGAGAATAGAAACAGAAAAACAATATTCTAAGAAACTGTTTTGTGGTCTCCACATTCAAATAATCACAATTTAAATGGGTAACAGATGTTCCCACATGCCAAATGTGTTATGCTTTATGCTTTATAAAAAGCGTCTGTTAAAATACCTCAATTTCTAAGTAAGTCTTCAGTTTTACAAAGCACACCAAAAAATAAATTGATTATTTAATGATGAAAGCCTTAACTTATAGAACTTTCGTTCACCCAATGACGGTTTCAATACACATTCCTTTATTGGAAAAATTAGGGGTTCCAAAGTTTAAATTTATATAAGAAATTCTGGGTTCCTTTAGTTGAATTCTTAGGTTCTATTATCTTCTATATTACTAGGTTCTATAATATTCTGGATTTAGAATATAGTGTTTTCAACTCCTTAATTAGGAAGTTCTTCATTCAATTTAAAATGAAGATCTGCCAATGAAACAAAAACTGGTGGTTGATTACTCTCGCCTGATTTGTAAATAACATAATTAGGTTGCCAATGGCAAATGCAGTATTTCGAGCATACTTTTCGTTAAGAGTTAAAAGCGATAATAATTTTATAATATAAATTTTCTAGGGAAATAAGGTTTTGAGAATCTGTACACTTTTGTGAAATGGTGCCCGCTCAATTAATCACACAAATAATAAGAATGCACAAATGATAAGAATGAAAATGAGCAAAGTGGTTTTTTGATAAAAATTTTATGTAAAATTTTCTTGTGAAATGTAATTTTACTACTTATTGTAAGTCGAAAACTTTTGAGATACGGTACTGACCCGTGTGTATTTGTAAATAGTTTATTAGCTCTCTTAATGAGAGGATTAATGTAGATTTATTTAAGTTGTCTTTGTGATTAATGTTAGTACGAGTAACGTAAATATTTTTCTAGTGGTGTATTTGACAGTGCGAGTTATATGTATGGGATATTCATCGATAGTTTGTGAGTTCTGTATCTTTATAAGATTTATATTTTTTATAAAATTATTTATTCTGTACCTCGCATGTAAGAACAATAAAACTCCAAAGTGGTACTAAGAATTAAAAGGTAACATCTCTAATGGTTATTTAAAATTAACAGTTCCTAAGATATTTGAAATTGTAAAAATTAGATCAATTAGATCATACTCAATACTTAATTGTACATTTCAATTTTTTAAAGCTTGTGATAAATTTGATAACTATTGAACTAGTTTACTGTCAGAAATTTGAGGCATGTTATAAATAATAAAAAAACAATGAATTGTTATTTTCAACCGAATTTACAGGATTACGTGAAATCTCGTAATTCTTTAGAATTCCATAAAAAAATAATTTTCATAAAATCCCTTAAGATCTCTAAAATCCCAACAAATTACGTAAAATCTCTTGCAATTTGTTTAGATCACTCAAAATCCCATGAAAATCCCTTGAAATTAAAATATTTTTTATTTGATCCAATTGTGAATCAAAATTTGACACCCTGGAATTTACTACAGTAAGACACGAAATCTCTACTATTTAAATCAAATAGAGTGGAAATCAACCCTCTAGTTAAATAAAAAAAAAAATACGTAATAAGAAAATATTTCGAAATCATCACTCAAAAAAACGCCTAGTTAAGTTAACTAGAATTTTGGGTTAAATATAGCCTAACTATTTTTTCTGGTTAAAGTAACCAGAATTCTGATTATTTTAATAAGAATTGCTAGTTAAAATAACTAGAATGCTAGTTAAAACAACTAGAATGCTGGTTAAATCAACCAGAAAAAATAGTTAGGCTATATTTAACTCAAAATTCTAGTTAACATAACTAGACGTTTTTTTGAGTGATCCATTGAATTTGCGAAGCAAAAATGGAACATATAAATACCATCTTTTTGCTGAACTAAGAGTTTTCAGATCTAGAATATTTAATTTTATATTTATTTATGCTTAATTGTCAAACAGTCAAAATAACAAATTCAGAGAACTACAACTGTTAATTTGTCACTGACAGTGTCGGGTATTCGATATCCTCTTCAGGATAAGCCCCTCTTTCTCAAATATTTCCCCAGTTCATCTCCCAATGTCCCACTCATCCACCGATTTCAAGCGGAACTTCCACTTGAAGACATCAGAGGAATCTCAACCTTTTCGATTGCATGAGTGTTCAAGCAAAAGCAAACAACTCTTAAAGAGGCAAAAGTTCAGAAGCTCTGAAAAATCAATAGACCTAAAGGTTCTCGCCTGACTATAGTACTCGGAGTCACCCCTTAAAATCCACAGCTTAAAAACCATAGTAGTCGAGTGTCTTTCCTATCTATCATCAATTCATATGCCTTCTTTCTTGTCTGTTCTTGTCCCTTCTTAAACCTGAGACCTCGAAAAAAATCTGCCCTACAAAGGTTTCGGTGTTCTTAGTTCCTCGTTGTGATCATGAACAGTATTTTATTTATATTTTCCATCCATCCTATTCAGAAATTTGAAGCATGCGCCCTGACTAGACAATACATAGCTAGAGAAAAATCATCCCTCTGCTGGCAGTTGCTCTAATATCTCCAGCAATCTCCAGCCTTGCATGCTGGAGGATCTGCGTTTCTAATCCTTCAGGGACTGATCGAATCAAAAAGTGCGGGCAGTGTATTAAAAGAAAAGCCTGTCAAGTGTCTCTGAGGCGAAGAGGCGAATTCGCGAGTAGGTGATCATCCCCTTTTTATATCAAGGAAAAGATTGCAGTGAAGCATGCGCGATGAAGTTGAAATGAGGGTTGTTGCATTTCTGGGAGGGGCTCTTCGGGGCTGACTCAGAATGCTTCTCTAAGACCAATTTCGACGAACATGTCGACTCCTCGTTACGAAGTCGGGTGTGTTAAAACCTAAATATTGTTGGTGAATTCGTGAAATAATGTCGCGATTTAGACTGGGGCCTTTGTGAAGTACATTTCATGGATTGATTTTGTTGCTTCTACCTCGCCATGAACGTGAGTAGTGAAATCTCTTTAAAATATTGACTATCTTCTCTTGGGGTAGTTTAGTTATAAATAGAAGAGGGTGGCTGAGTAGACGTCAGGGCGCCAGCCATTGCCCTTCGATTTTCTTGCCGATAATAAAAAGAATATGTGTTTCTACTGTTTAGTAAATCAAGGAAATATAGAAATGCTTTGAAATCAGTAAAGTATAGTTTTCCGAAGGTACAGGGAGAAATACCTGCGCAAGAGTCTTGCATAAGAGAATTAATCGAAATCGATAAAATGTCGACATGTGGGGTTTATTTTTCTCGCTTTTGCCTGGGTGAAGTAACTATTTTATATGTTTTTTAAAAGAAAATTGGAAAGATCCGAAAATAATACTCATGCATATCTAAGCCACTATAGAAAAAACAAAAAAGATAAAATTATAAAAATATACTTCGTGGGGAACCATTTTATATGTTTTTAAAAATTAATTTTATATGCTTTTATAAAAAAGCATCATCACTAGTGGTTATGAGTTAAATTCTTTTAATAAGAATTTAATTGAGATAGTTTTGTAGTTTTATGGTCTTTTATAGTTTTATGGTTTTATGGTCTTTAGAATTAAGATTTATGAATAATTACTTAATTACAATAAAATTACAAAACAACCAAAATTTGAAAAACTTGATGTATGTACCATTCATGACACTACAAAAAATTGATACCCTGGGATTTAACATTGATTTTCCATATAATATGGAATATGGCAATGAAAGAATGCAAGACAAGAGATTAATGGAGACGAGAGAGGCTTGGGAATCGCTCTTTGTATAATGAGAGCATAAACTGGAATTCAGTACAATTCTCAAGTGACACATTAAATGTACTCGACGAGAAGCAGTTGCTTCTTCAAATACTGGCCAACTGCCATTACAAATTGATACTTGGCATGACGAAATGCCATACACTAATGTTTGATAAATTATAACATATTCTCTGGAAATTTATGTCATAAAATTTCTAAAGCCTTTTTATAAAATTCTCATTTAAAAACTGAGAATTCTTTTTTCACAAAATACCTTTTAATCTGGAAATTATTCTTAAGTTTTTATTTCCATGATATTTACACCTTTTAATACTATTCTTGAACATTATTCTCAGCGATTAATGTTAATTAACATCAAACATCTAGATAATTACAATTTTCTTTCTGTAAAATAAATCTATTTAAAAAAAATTATGCAACAACCCTCTCGCATTCCAGAAACATGGCATTTGCAAAAATGCCGCAAGTTAATAGCATGAAATTGTGGAAAGGCAAAGTAGGTAGTAACACCACTATTCCGAAAATATATCATGAGCATGTTAGCTTCGTCATGCTTAAAGTCTCTGCAAATACAACAAGAAAAAAAAATAAAACTTCTAATCGCGAGTGTACGGTGCCGATCATATCCTACTGGAAAGATCCGAAAATAATAATCATGCATATCTAAGCCACTATAGAAAAAACAAAAAAGATAAAATTATAAAAATATACTTCGTGGGGAACCATCCGCAAAGGGATTCGAAATAAACATTGACCCACTAGTTTTATAATTCTATTTCTTAAAACACTCTCTCTAAAAACTCTCATCTTATCCTAAGTTTAAAATTTAACATGGTAACTTTGTGTTTAAATAAAATATAATACAAAAAAGTTCAAAGCTTTGATGTTCGAGAAATTCTTTTTAAACTAAACCAAATCTGAAGTTATAATGATATTTTCAAAATCAAACAATTGTCACGAATGAGTAAAAAGACTTTGAGACTCTCTTCAAACCAGATTTGATCTTTTACTGTGCATGCGATGTTATTTTAAACATCTCTCCCCTCTGTTTTGACTCTCAAATAGGTACGCTTTGTTTTATTGTGTGGAAATCTGGTAAATGGTTCAACAAACTTGTTCCTCCACATGCTTTTTTCTAATTATCTTTGTTTCCTCTAAAAAATTGCCCTTCTCACGCCTCTCACTCATTTCCCAGAAGTCAAAGAAATAAGGAATGTCTATCAGAAAACACAGTTTTTATCCTGACTTTTTTCACGGTATGCGGCAGAACATTTCCAACTTCTAATTTAGACATGTTAATAGTTTTTTTGGTAAATAATTGAAATTTCACAAGAAAATTATAGGAAAAATGATTATAGGAATAAATAACACTTATTAAAATGAGTTTCCTACAATTATTCCCAATATTAAAAAAATAAATAATATTAAAATACTGATGATTTTCCTATAGTACTATAGGAAATTTCGATAACACCTTTGTATTAAATTATTATTTATTGTTTCAGGTACTTACAGCAGAAATAATTCGTGGCAACGGAGAACGCATTGGTAAGAATTGTTTAATTTTGTTATTCATAAAATTCGGTTTGTATGTAGTTTATTATTTTTTATGAACTATGCAATCTCTTCAAATCTTTTGAAATCTTTAGATTTCAAAAGATCAAAAGGGGTCCACTGCTGAGGGGCTGTTCACTCGAAAATCTATTCTACGATTCTGAATCGATTATAAATATAAAATCATTGATTCCTCCAGTGAATGGCCCCTCATTCACTAAAGGCCCCTCATACTAAAGGACTGCCTTGTTTTCAAGGACTATTGTCATTAACCGATCAGTATTAAGCTTTGGGAGTTAAAAAATAGACTTTACAAAGATAAAAAGTCTCCGGATGTCAAACTTTTTGGTCTAAAATCATATTCATAAAGTCATACAGAGGAATCTCCTCTGGACCAACGTTCAGTGAGTGGATTCAATGAGCTGCGAGTAGAGTTCTCTGGCTTTATTCTGGCTTCTGAGGGCTGTGGGCATTTATTAATAGAGATTAAACTCCGCGTCGTGTAGTGTCGTGTGCAAAGGCTCTCCCGCGTAGACTTTACGAGATCATACCAGTCTGAGTCAAGCCTTGCTTCTTGCTTCCTGAGTACTTCCTGGGCCCTCAGAACCAAGTTCACTAAACGTGATTGTAAACAACGATTACTTCCGTCAATCATCGACTGTGAATCAGTGATCCGTTATCATTATCATTAATGATCCATCGATAAAATCGGAACAAAAGTTTTATTAATATTCTGTCTTTTTGTTGTCCATGAAACAATAGTGAATCGTGAAATGGTTTGTGATAGTGATTATAGTTCTCTCTTGGATTATAAAAACAATGTGAATACGTAGGTTCCAGACTTCTGGATTTATTGGAAAAATAATTTAAATTTCTACTTTATATTTCATTTTGAATTATATACATATATATTTTGAATATATTTAAATATATATATATATATATATATATATATAATGTAGGGTGATGCTCGCCGATGGATATGTATCCCAAGTTATTTCCAGGGGTTCCCCTGAATCCTCGATTTTTACTTCGAGCTTGTTTCTATTATCCTAATTTAAATTCCTCGAATCTCTAAAAAATTGCAGATGCATGAAGCTCGACTAGTGAATCAGAGAAAAAATATATGAAAGTGTAACGCTTTCTTTAGGAAATAGAGAATTAGGAACCTGTTGATTGGTCGTTAGTCGAATCGAGTAATGATAATTTCTTGCAGCGTGTATTTTCGTTTATCAAGAGGTCGATTGAATCGCCCCCGTTCTCGATTAACCACTCGGTACAATTGGTTCGCCAATTCGGTGCAATTTAAACGCTTGGACGCGTCGAATGACGTAATAGCTATTATTAAAGAGCATTTAGAGTGCAGTACAATCGAGACGCCCTTCACTATAACTCATTATCGTTTATCTTTCTCGATTTTAATTAATTAATTAGTTAATTGCTTTCCAAGAAAGACGGCTGCGGATTGCCCAAAATTTCCGGTGGGGGTTTAAGTTCTCTTTTTGTAAGTTTCGAAATGTAATTCCACAAGGATCTGTCAGGTACATATTTTAAAATGTCCCGCCGTCTTACCCAATGACACAATGCAATAATACAACAGCATGATTTATTGTTTATTGTTAAGTTTCTGTATCCCGAAAAATTTAAATTCCCCCGAATAAAGATAATGTTACTGAAAATGTTTATTAACGAAATTGAAATATTCCCAAAATATTTATTAACAAAAATGGAAAGATGTAAAGAAATTAAAATTTTAAGATTCAGACTTTAGAATTTGGGTGAGAAATAATTGTTTTGTTGATATTCCTACTTTCTCATTATTATAAAACGACCGTTATTTTGGAAGTTGAATCTAATCTTGTCAAGATAAGTTCAATAACACTTTCTTTGATAAGATGTGACGTTTCTTTATCGCTGAGTCAGGATTATTACAGAAATAAGAGAAACTAGCAGAATATGTATTAGAGTAATGAGTGCGATTCAGTTGATAAGTTGAACTTGATATCGGAAAATACATGCTTTCTCAGGGAAAATGATTGTGCTTTATAGAACAACAATTTTTAGAAAGCGCGTTTAAATTATTTCTTTAGTTTAAATTTTACAGAATGTAAACCTCGAAAAATGCAATTTCTCAATTTAAAGCTCCCGAAATTTCTAAAATAGAATTTATTCAAGAGATTTGTAATTCGGAGGGTTTTGATAATACGGATTTTGAAGCTTTCGGAATATTTAAATTTTTAAAGTAATATATTAAAAAATGTTGAACCTGTTTTAATCTCGAAAGCAAATTTTAAAATTTAAGTTATTTTTATAGTACTGATAAGATCCAAATATTCTGGCATCCGAAAGTCTTTTGGAAAGGCATTTGGAAGTCTACCAACTCTAATTCGCTCGAATTTACACAAAATGTTGGAAATATGAATATTGTAAATACCCCTAATTTCTAAAGTGAAAATCCTTCTAAAAATTTTCTAAAATTCTGTTTTTCTATTCCATTTCATAATATTGCGTTAATGCGCTTTATAAAATTATTAAAATTAAAATAAGTCCAAATTTTATTCCGACCCGCAGTTTTCCGTTTCTTTATATTAGGACTTCCATACAAAATAAATTATTCACCCGAAGAAATATAACTGACAATAGAACTAAAATATTTGCAACCTAAGCAAAAACTGAAACTCTTTAAAGAAGCTATAATAATTACAGCTTTTTTTCTGACTCACTAGCAGCGAGAAACCCTAAACCCTTATGAAGCTATAGTGTAACTCGAACTCCAGTTCCAGATGTAATTAGGTTCTTTGTTTAAGCAGCATAGTATGATATATATTATTTTAATTGAGTGACGTCAGTGCCATCATCAGTGCTACATACATGAAATGCAGAGGCTTCAGTGATGAGGAGGCTGGACGATCCGTTTGAATCTTGTTTAAGTCTGTTTTGATATTAAAATTTAAACTGTAAAGTGTATAATACCTAGAGACTAAGGGGATAGAAGTTTTAAAAGAAAAAGAAGAAAAATTAAGCTTCAAGAGAGACGGGCATAGTTGGGTAACTATGCTTTAGTGGATATCGCTTTTAGTGGATGACTTTCAAATGATGCTAGTGCTTCTGCTGTGCGTCATCATGAAGATAGCAGAGTTTTCTGTGGGGCGGGTTAGTCCCTCTTTACCAGCTCCAAGTCGACCGCCGCAGTCATGCTGCAATAAACGAAAGCGACGCGATCGACGACAAAACCGGAAGTCCAATGACAAATGCAAATGCTGTTTCCAAAAACGTAAGATACATCTTGTTTTAAGCATTGCGAATGAAAATGATTCTCTTCCGAGACTGCAAGTCATCATTTTTGCGCAGAAGTTTTAAATTCTTTGTTTTTTTAAGCTGTCATCAGTTTTACATTCTCAGAATTGATCCTTCGGATCTGAGAAAACAATTGACACTATATGATAGGATTTGGAAGCTTTTTAAATTTGCTATCAATTATAAATAAAAGAAAATTGTGCTAAACAATAAATTAATCTTTTTTATCTTAAATGAGCAGACTCTCAAGAATTTCAAAGGTCTTGCTTGAGGTGCTTGAGTAAACTCGCGAAATGAATGTCCCAGGCCAATTCATATCTTTCGAGCCCTTCTGCGAAGACTTTGCTATTTCTGGCGAAGTCGTTAACGACTGAAAAAAGTGAACAAGATGTGGCAAAGCCATCTGGAATGTAAATAAAGTATACTTTCAGTATAAGTAGGCGCCACGCGTGACACATTTAACTCGACATCAAGAACTTTAGTTGGTTGCGCCATTGTCTGCAATGCATACATATGCACATTGCACAAAACAGCACAAAACATCTCTAGGTGCTTCAGATTAAATTTATTTATACAACGATCTCTATATAATATTTGATAAATTCTTGTACTTCTTTTTGAATTCATTTATTCAAACATTTTCTGATATCAAATGTAATTTAGATTAAAGACAAAACATATATCTCAGATGGAATGAAATTACCAGACGGTTTCCATTTTCCATAGATAGATATTCTCCATAGTTCAGATATCAACATCTCACAATATCGGTTTTCAATTGCATTCTGCGATAATAAATCAAATAAGTGAAATAAATTATTCTAATTAATAATCAAATAAATTGTAGGGAATTAAAATGGAGTTTGGAAAACATCTAGCGATATTTGTAGCATTATTTTGATTACATCAGGAATAATAATTAAATCTACATTTGAAAAGCATTGTCTATAAATAGATGAAACAACTTGAGACATGTTTATATCGATTTCGTAACAAAGGCAGTGACTTTTGAATAATGATATAGTGTCTCCAACCGGAAGACCTCGTGAACCATCAAACCGGAACCAGTGCAAAACTGGTTCTGCTAGACCTAGACGATTTCTCAGATTATGTTTCTCAGACTCATACAATATGAGAAGTTGAAGAAAATTCGCAACGACTCTTTCTTTAAACGTCCTCAGCTTTTCCCACCGGAAGGCCAAAATTACTTCGTGCTCACGACTCGCACATCCTCGTTTAAATATCTCTCTGCATTTTTTCTTTTAATTATTCATTCCCCATGGAAATCACGGAAATTACGGAAATGAGCAAAGGTGATGATAGCAGAGACCAGATCTATAATAAATTTATATCACAAAAATAATATATCAATTCTATTTTATCCAGAAATATTGTTATAACTAAAAATAACAATATAAATATTAGTGTTTCTAATCTAAAATAGAGTCAATACAAAAATTCATTCATTCATAAACGTTTAGAACTTTTTAGTTAGTAATTGTATATAGATCTCCATAATTCAGAATTCGGTTTGAAAACCTATTTTTTTTTTAATTTCTATAAAATTGAAAGCAAATTAAAAATATTAAAAAGGGTTTAAGTTTGGAAATGATGTAATAAAAGAATAGATTTAGGTGAAAGGGAGATAAGATTAAATAGAAAAGGTTAGACAGAAAGGTTTTTAGATCAAAGCTACCTGTTGGAGTTCCTCCAAGAGATGTTATAACATCTAACAGGTTCTACGTAGTGTAAAAATAAACAGATACAATTTTGCCAAAAGTTTAAGGAAGGAAAAAAGACAGGTCCAAAGTCTCTTTGAGCTTTTATGTAAAAATAGAGCCATTAGTACAATTTTTTCAACCATTCGGTATTAAAATAGAGGCTAAGAATATTCTAATCATATATAGAAATTTTCACAAATTCTCTTGTGAAAATTGCAAAATTTTTCTCTCGTTTCATATAAAGTTAGAAGTAGTGTTTTTTTTTTCTAAAATAATGCAGGTAATTAAGGGTGTTGGATCCAAGTTCAAACCTCAAAATTCGAATTCTTCATTTTACTCAAGAAATATTAAAATTAAATATTTTTTCTCTCATCTGTAGTGCTTTTTATTCTTTAAATAGGAATTTGTGTACAGAACGAACAAATGTATACTTTTAATGCTTTTTTTTGTAAAATAAAAAGATTAATTATTAATTAATATTACTATTTATTTATTATTTATTATACTTATCCAACGCCCTTCAAAATTTCTGGGAGTGACTAATTTTGTAATTAATATGACCTACGTACAGTGCCGTATCTAGGATTTGATAGAAACGGGGCAAAAACTTGACATATTCGCGCCCTTTCCCTCCAGAATTTGAGATTATGTAATAATTTTAAAAAACTGACTTTTTTTTAGACATATGAATTTTTCGCCCCCCTCCCTGGATCCGGGGCTGCCTAGGTATAAGAATGTTGTGAAAATAAGAGCAGTGCTCGAGGGTGAAACAAAAGCATCCCCTATTGTATTTGTTCTCCGTAGATTGTTCTTTTATGTGAGGTGGTTGTGTTTTTTATTTATAGGCTACCACCTTTTATACGACTGTACTTGAGTCCGCCCATATAAAAATGGTTGTGGTTTTGCTTTCAGGAACAGGAACTAAATTCCAAATTCTATAATATATTTGTAAAGACACTTATTATTCTTACGGAATATTCCGTAATAATAGATATTTCTTATTTTATATACACTTTGGAACTATCGAAAAAAATGTGATCTTAATATAAAACTAATTTTCCTAATTAAGAAATCCAAAATATTTATGATTTGAATAAAATACTTACAATTTCATGCTTTAAAAAAAACCAATAAGGGGGTCCCCACAAAATTTAGTTACGGCACTGAATCCCACTTCTCAATTTTTATATCATGTGATCGAATATACACACATGTCAATACATTGCATCCATTGCATTCTTGTATTGTGTTGGCATAAATAAGTGTGGGACGGTGAAGTGTGTAGGTGTGTGGAGGAGAGAAAGAACACTTGGGTTGACACAAGGAAATTTTTAAGTTAGATCATCTAACAGGGTGTGTCTTTATACATTCTGAATAGGTATCGCGTAATTTCGGATATCGGAGCGTCTCGGTCCTCTATTAAATAAAATGTCGATTGCTCGCCAGCAAGCTTATTGTCTCCTTGCGCAAGAAATCGATCATTATATCACCATGTAAGGTTAGTTGTATTCAGTACATGCTCTATTTCGTTATATATTTCCATCAATTATAAACTCAAAAGTCACGGTAATGTCGTTTTAAAGTGATTTCAAACATAAATTTACTGTATGATTCAAAATTTTCTCGACAGCCAGTGTCTTCGGGGTCTTCGGTATTCGTTTGTTTTCATTCTTTACTTTTTTATTGTTGCAGTGTTCGGTAGTGTTGTGAAGGTAGTGAAATATGACGATCAATGGGAATTTATGGAATTTGAATTGTGGTTGTCAATAACAGTATATTACTGCAAATTAGAATAGGTCACTCTGCAATTGAATATTAATTACTTTTTCTTCATTATCCTCATTATCCTCATTATTGGTGTTTAATATTTAATGACTAATTTTGATATGTCAGCAATGAAAGTATATATTCAAGAGAAACCAGGTATTTCCTGGAGAAAGTATTTCCACATTACATTCTTGGATTTGTTATTTTTTGTTAAATAAATTCTGTGCGGTAATTTTAATTTAATTTCAAATTTAGAAATTTATTAAAATATTTATATTAAAATATTTATATTAAAATAATTTTAGGTAGTTTGGTTATAAATATCTTTTAAATTATGTCTACGTTTTATTTCAACTTTATAATTGTATTATATGAATAAAAAATTATGCAATGTATATTTTTAAAATCGAAAAATAAGCTATAATTATTTATATTTTTAAAAAAAATTTCTAAAAAAATCCTGGTTCGTTAAATAATAATAAATGACAAGTTCTTTATGGTTTTTAGCAGTGAAATATATTTTTTAAATATCTGTTATCTTTTAATCAAGGTGCTGGCAAGGGAAATACGACAATGGAGGATCCGCAGACTCCAGGCTCCGATTGCAATTCCAACCCGGCCACAGATCCTGTTTCTCAGGATCTTATTGGATCTGAATTCGTACAGGACAATTCGGAGTACCAGTGGTTTATAGACAGGTGAATAACAACTTCTTTTTCATTGAAAACTATAAAAAAAACCCTGTTATTGTTCTAAATATGATTTGATAGAATAAAAAGTATTAATTCAAGTATTTTTATTCAAAGTATTTAAAAGTTCGAAATCCCAGAAGAATTGTTTTCCGAGTGAATGCACCTTTTTCCCTCTTGCAAATGCTTTCGAATTTTGGATATTATATTTTTCCGCAAGATTGATTTTGAATAATTATTGAATGTGTAGACGAAAAGAAGCCATCACTACATATGTAATTCTGTATGTAGTGATTCTAAAGAACTCTGATTGTCACTGGGAAATTTATGAGCTTACTTACTGTCTTTTTAAGAAAATATATAAAAATGTAAATGCAAATGAAAAAAGGTGTGATTGGGTTATCAACGATGGAACTTATCTATTTCAATAATCAGTGGAACGTCTTTTCTAAGCTACAGAGATGGAGGACTACATGTTCACCCTAGCGTTCTTTCCTCGCTCTCTGCTTCCTACACTCGAGATGACCTGGGCTACTATGATGATCTTGCACGAAACCTGGATGCCAATTTGGCAGAAGTTGACATGGAGAGCTTTCGCACTGCTGATATTCACACCCTCCTTACTGCTCTACCAGTCATGTGTACAGACCCCGTCCAACATTCAGAGGTATGTTACTTATTTCTTCAATTCATAAAATTCATCAGAAATCAATGTACACCATAAAGAAATTATGTAACGTTTTTCTGTTTAACATTTAAAACACGTCTATTAATTTAAGAAGTTTTTTAAAAATACCTTCAGCAATTCCAAAATTAAAGCAAGCAATCAATGTTTTTCCAGTTAAAACGTTTTATGAAAATAGTTTCTGCGTTTTCTCAAAGAATTTATCGATTTTTGTTTGGCATATTTTTCTGTTTTTTCCATAAATGTTAAAAGTGTTCCTTATTGGTGTTATATTCTGCTAAAAACATCTATTTATGAAAAAGAAATTTGAAAAACAGAATCTGTAATAGAAAATGAATAGTAGATTCAAGAAGTGTATAGTTTATCTTGAGCTACGAATCATAAAAATATATCACGTTTCATATTATCAAATCACCCACTGCATGAATTGATAAATAGAATAGTGAATAGTCTGAATAGCACATCAGATATTTTGAGATTTCTATTAGTGTTCTTTTTACTTAATGCACGAAAAAGATAATTCAAAACAATCAGACTCCTGAGGACAAAATCGAGACGTAATTTGATTTACGAATTTTAATTTTGAAACAGTTTAACTACCAAAGGGAACGGTATGCCAGTATTTCTGGCTCAGTCATGGAAAAGCTTGACTTCGGTTTCTCAATGAGTCCTCATACCAGTCAGGTATGAATTCGACTGCATAAGCTGGCAAAAGTTTTGATTCTTATAATACCAAATTCTCACGAGAAATAGCTGGTATAATTTATCTACCGAAACAAAGTAAATTTATTTTCTGCATGATATCTATTGTCCATCATGGATTTAAAAATATTGAAAGCTTTCGATTATTTTGCTTAACAAACTGGCGAACAAACGAGTTTGATAGTTTTGAAATTTATTGCATGGCCTGAGCTTTACATCGCGAGGTTGCCTGTTACTAATTAATTGAAATTTTTCACTGCAGTAATGTTAAACACATTTCTTTTGTCAAAAACCAGTAATTGGGAATCTTCTAATCACCAATGCTTCCAAATTCAAATGCTTCATCAAATTTAGATGCTTTTGACTTTGGTTGCTTCAAATATCAATCTAAGAATTTTATCATTTGAATACTTATCCTGTCTTTTGAAGGGAGAAGAATCAGCTTGCTCAACAACGGATACAATATCCATTTGTAAATCCTCACTTTTATTTTCCCCGGTGAAAGAAACTCCCGTTTTGCCACCTGGTGGAAGTTACAGCGTCGATTCCTTGGATTGCGAAGACATGTTGCTCACATGCCAGACGAACAACAAAAACAACTACACAATCGCCTTCGAAGGTAGCATAGCTATGTATTCTGATGGCTCACAGGACTTTGAAGGCCACGGTGAGTCGATTTTCTTTCCTAAAACGTAAAGCCTGCACTTTGCTTTAGCAAGAACACGCAAATAGCTTTCATGCTTCTATTTTCAGACAAGCAAAAAGTGTACGAAGCACCAGAGACTTATTGTGATAAAGCGTTGGATTTAAAAAATATCTTAAATTTATCTATGGCATGTTCCGATTCGAAAATTTACACGACCTGGAGTAATCTGAAACACTCGTCCATCAATAAAGCAATGACTCGACATCCTTCTGGAAATAATAATACTATTCCGAATTTCTTGCAAGGCACCGGAAACGTCATTCTAAGTACAGCGAAAAGGAGTCAGAGCCTGCCGGATTTGTCGAGGACGCACGAACTTCAACAGATTAATGTTCCTCTCAATTTTTCCGTAAGTTCGAGTTACTTATTTCTTTCAGAACTCTAAATTAAAAATCTAGAAGAGAAATATTGGGTTTGAAGCAAATATAACTGTATTTGAAGCATTTATTTAATATCTTTCAGGTCGACTCCGCAGCATCGAGTAACCACACAGGTCCTCTACAAAGTTCCGGTTCGGTGATGAGTCGCTCTGTAACCGAAGAAAGTTCCGACAGCGTCGGCAACGTCTTATCAGCGAAAAAGCTCCACAACATGAGCCTGGTGAAATTATTCATGAAGCAGAAGAGCATGAGCGCAGAGGGCATGAGCTTAACCCTCGATCAATCGGATTCAGTTAGTGAGAACGGTTGGCCGACCAGCAACAGCGATAGTGGAACCAACACTCAGATCCATCGACAACTCAACAACTCTGATCGACGAGAACTTCTCGAAAACGACTTCTCCATCAACTGGGTGAAAACAGATCATCATACCGGAGCAGGAGAAATCCAGAAAGAGAACCTTAGCGACATTCCAAAGTATACTTCTACTCCCAAACGTAACAAGAAAGAATCTTCGTCCACTTCTTTAGAGGAGTACACAGACAGTACTTCAAAATCAAATTCAGCTCTTGATAGTAGTCATCCAGAAGTCGAAAGACGTCCAAGAAGTGCCTGGAGTGACACCAAGGAGAAGAGATACTCGAGGACGATGGGGATTCAAGCAATCACTGAAGTCGAAGACAACGGAGTTCAAACATCTTTGGTTTATCCAATTCCAGAAGAAAAAAATCCATTAGTTCAGGAAACGCTCATTGATAAAAAACCTGTTTACGTCGTCTATCCAAATTATACCCTTCCCGATTTATCTTTCCTCAACAGTTCCGACGGTAAATTTGAGAACGTGGCACTAAAGCCACAATACTTCAATAAAGATAAGACTTGGAAGAAACCCGGAAAGTCAAATCGCCCCTTTTCTTGTAATGATATCGACGCATTGAAGCAAAAAGGGTTTTCTCATGTGAAAGACTGGGAGTCTCTCACATTTCTTTTGCCAAACGAATACAAGAAGATATTGCACGAAGTTCCAGAGGCCTCCAGGCATATAAAGCTTGGTGATGTGATGAAAAAGCCGCTTTTTTGTTTGTCACCGCCAATGAGAACGAAGAGAAGAACCTGCAGTGAGGTTACCAACAATTCCTCCAGTAGCAGCACAGCAACACAACCTTCTTCTGGATATCGAGGATCTTCTACTCTTCTCACAGATTCTTCTACAAACCAGCAGATTTCCAACACCGTAAATCCTCTTTATCTTTACCGATATGACAGCGCGAGTTCGGAGACGAGTTTCGCTGGTCAGGAGGTCTCGACTAGATACGGGATTCAGAAGGTTGCGGGTCCAACCCTTCCCAAAAGATCGATTTCCTTACCTCAAGGAGAAAAGGATTCAGTGGATTACTGCAGTGGCAAAGTTCCACCGAGGCCGCCTTTACCGCGGAGTATTTTAAGGAAGAATAGAGTCGCTAGTAAAAGGTGCAGTATGTTTGAAATGGGAGACGTTGAGGAGGTGGAGGATAAATGCTCGGAAACTAACAAGAGGATGTCTTTGCCTGAACCTTATTACATAAACAATGATCTTCATTTACTGAGGAATGGAAGGATAGATGATTCGGATAAGGATGTTGATGAGACTGAGGAAAGGCTCCAAATTGAGAAGCTAAACGAAGTCGCACATCGCGTGGATTTAGAATCGATGGCCAGCAGTGAAGAAGATGTTAAACAGTTAGAAGATTTCCTCAAACGGAGTGGATTTTCATCCCAGAGCAGCGATGGCGATGACGAGGAAATAAAATTGAGATCTTATGTAAGGAAATTCCTCGCTTTAAGGATGAATAAAGACATTCTAAAGACCGTGGACATGGGTGAGTCCCAGAAGAAGACTGTAAGCTTTGCTTCAAATCAAAAGAAGTACCTAGAAAATATTGCTAATCTGGAACTAAATAAAGAGCTAATGGAACCAAAGGAAGATATGGAGTCGAGATTCTTCGATTTGGAGGAGAAGAGGAAGATGATCTGGCCGGTGAACAAAGCGGTGGATTTACTTTTGAAATACTGGCATGCTGAGCCAGCTCAAAGCAGACAGGGTTACAATGACAACAACGAGTGTTCCCAACTCTCTCTTGGGAATCTCTGTCCGCCTCTTTATGCAATAATGTCTGATTGTCTCAAGCCGCAGTTGAATTCTACCTTTGGACCGATAGCAAACAGTGTTTGGCAAGTTGTGGAAGCTTCTTCGCAACAAGGTCCCTTAACCAAAACCTTGAACGAACTTGTGCAAAGAATCAATGGCGAGGACTTCATAACCGAGGGGATGCTCAAATTCCATGCTTTCGTCTTCGGATTGCTGAATCTCAGAGCGTTGGACGCTTGGTTCGCTTACTTGTGCACAAGAGAATCGATTCTGAGGAAGCATTACAATAATAATAGTTTATTCGTCAGGGCACTTTCCTGTGGAAACTCCAGGGAAGTCGTTGACGCATTTTTAGATATCTTGCAACCATTGGCTTTTTGTCCATTCCAGCTTGATTTACTTTATCAGTACAGACAGCTGCACAATAGTTTTGGAAATAGAATTGCGCATCCGAAGGCTACTTTTAGAACTGTGGAGACTCCTAAGGAACAAAATGTGGAATGTAATTTAAGTCCAAGGAAAGCCAGACCTAGGTCTTGTATTAATTATGGCTATGATGAGAAGAGTAGAAGCGATCAGAAAGCAGATATTGAAAAGGCTGCGAAGAAACGATGGAGTCATCTTCCTCTGAGTTCAAAGTTTCATTTTGATAGAATAGGGTCTGAGGATTCTGAAGAGTACACTGACAGTCTGGAGCATTCGCCTTTGAATAGAGCTGGTGCGAAATCCTCCCGGTTGAGGAGTCCAGAGTTGCGAGGAGAGGATGAAGAGATAGTTCCTGGGGATGTTAAATTTAGAAAATTGCAAGAGAAATGGGAATTTATGCTGGGGAAAGAAGAATATAAGGAACAGGTTGTGCCTCCTCCCTCCTCTCCGAATCGGACTCCTACGAGTATTGGAAAGTCGAAAATACCCAGGTTGCTGACCTCTCCTATTAAACAGATATCGAATTTGACGAGCATTCCTGTGAAGAATACAAAGTCGCCTATTACTGGAATTCCGGCTTTGAAAAAAATCCCCCTACAAATACCGAAAGCTTTACCGAAGAAACCTGATTGCAGAGGAAAGGATATTACGAGGAGAACGAGTCGAGTGGATCAGGATAGTGTGAATAATACAAAGACTCATTTAGCGAGGCCGAGTTCTCTGCCTTATAAAACTTACGGGGTAGCCAAGGATAAGACTTTGGTGTCGCCTCAAAGGAGAGCTGCGTCGACTTCCTTACCAAGACCTACTTCTGCTATTCTCACGAGGAATGTCCCTACAAAGCAAGCACCTAGGTAAGTTTTTTTCTGAGAGCTATTTTGGTCAGGAAAGTCGTCATAAAAGACTAATTTTTTTCTAATCAGATATCTTTGTTCCTAATTTCAGACTGGTTCGAACCCTGACTCATAGATACTCATCAGACGACGGACACCTCGCGTTCAGTGAAGGCGAGAAATTGAAAGTAATTTTAGAAGTAGACAGCAAATGGCTTTTGTGTGCAAGGGGAGAACGAAAAGGTTTGGTTCCCAGGACGTGTGTTCACGCTCTGCAAACCTAACCCACAGCTTGACATCACCTTTCGACGATCTGTCTCCCAAAATTCAACTAAAAAGAGAAAATGAGTAGGCTAACTAAAGTGGAAAGACAATTCTGCCCAACGTGTCGTATTCAAAATAAAACTCACCAGTCCTTTTTCTCCTCTTCGACTCTCTTGAGTTTGGATCCTCGAAAATTTCTTCTGTACTATTGACACTTTCTGCAGCCAAAAAATACCGGTTCCAAGAGAATATAAGGGAGATGGAGAAATGAAAAGTACATGTATATTGTATGAAAGAGAATCGCGTAGGGTCGTTAATGTTCGTTTCCGCATTAACGACGCAGTCATCTTAGTTACCCTCTAATATTAAAACTTATTAAAAAAAAAAAAAAAAAAAAAAAACCATTCGACGCTTCATTTATACATTGAAAACTGTAGTAGTATTATTATTAATTTCATAAGTGAATAGAAGTACTGCTAGTCATAGACTCTCGAACCAGAATGTATTTAATAAGTTGAACATACACTATTTATAATCCCAGAGAATGTACATAATTATATAAAGTAACTGTAGCGACGTTGGTTATGTTGATAATGATAATGACGTCGAATAATTTACTTATATCATAACACTATAAATGTAACTGTGATCAATAGGGTTTATTAAGATTAATGCGGATGTGCGAGCAGAGCGAGGCGAACTTTTTGTTATGAATCTTATATTTGCTCTTTTCTAAAAAAAAGTTTTACTCTCCATTTTTGCCTCGCTTAGCAACGTCATGCGCACAGGTTTCCTAAAAATATTTTAGTTTATCTACTTTTACATTTGATGTATGTATTGTTATGTTTGATGTAATTCTTACATCGATTGCTTTACAGTTTTAAAAAGTATTTCAGTCGAAAGAAACACTTCAATTTAAAAAGGTACTTTATTTGATAAAAGTATTTTATAAATTCTCATGTTTTCTTATCTTCGTATAATTCCGATATCTGAATTGGTAAAAAGTATTAGAGTAAATTTTATTGTAAGTATTATATCGCTTTTGTGGCTGATGAACCTGAGAAGCAATTTGTGACCCTTTGATGATGATTTAGAATCTGAATTCTATTCTATACGGCTATGCTTCGTTTAATTCTTACATAAAGCTTTTTAAAGATTATATGATATGTCAAAGAATTTTTATACATTCAAAGAAAAAATTTTGAAAGAGTTAAAATGGTTAAGAACAAGTTTTGTGTAAAAACGGTGATCATTGAAAAATTTATGTTTTCTTTACAAATTGCTTGACACGTTGATCTAAGAATATCGGGAGAAGATATATCACTCGTGAAAAATATCGCTGGAAATATCGCCTTGGATGACATTTATTAATGCATAAATAATGAATAATGATGTATATGTTTACACAAATAAAACGTCAATATATTAAAATATTGAGTTTCCTTTCTTACCATTCCCATCTTATTTTCCATACGGGCTGCAATTAATAGAGAAAATATTTATGTAGTTTTAAAAAATCTTTAATGCAAAAAATATTACAATATAATAATACAATGATTATATTGTGCTTACGGTTCTTATACAATGTAGGCGAATAATGCGCAGATTATTATCTGAGTTAAAAACGATAAATCCACTTTAAAAATCAAAGGTATTAATATTGCTATAATTTTAAAAAATCTGACCAAAAAGCAGAGAAGATCAAAGCCTACATATAAATTATAAATAATCTGCAAAACGTCAACATGTCTTCAGGAACTTTTCCAATTTGCTACACACCATTCGCTACACTTGATATTTTTAAAAATTTCTTTTTTGGTGCTTGTCGATTAACTTTTCAACATCTATTTGTATAAAATAGTGACGATGTGACAAACTGATGTGCGCAATAAATTGTTAGTTCATTAGTCTCGCAGAAGTTTCCATCGGACAATAATTTATTATTGCATTGATATATCACTGAGGATGGGACGTCACCCTAAAAAACATTAATAATTCGGGTGATAAATAATAAGTTTCTTCCTTCACGGTAGTCTTACAGTTCCTAGATCAGGTATATCTTAATTTTATATACAGTCAATTTATTACTCGGCTAGGTGCGGACAATTGTATCCAATATTCCGATCGAAGTCTTTAATAATGATACAATTTAAACTTAATAGATACAATGTATAATTGGGATCTCCCATAAAAATAACTATCAAACAAACCGTTTAAAAATAACTTACGTATCAACAGTGGGTACGTCGCACATTTTCTGAAATTCAGATTTCATTTAGTTTCAGACGTTTTTCGTTACCCGATATCCGGGAAAGATGCTAAGCTATGTGTATTTACAGCGCTCTCTAAGATATCGAACCAAAGATCCTAATTTGCTTCTTTTTATATGCAATTAACTAAATTATAACTGAGTATTTAAAGAGAATTTTGTTTACAAATGTCATTTATAAATCTACGGGACTTGGAAAACTTCCAATTGTTTTCCAATAAAAAATTCAAGACATTGAAAACCTCTAAAATTAAACGAGATTGATTTTACAAAATTTGTCAATTAGAATATCTTTAATTTGGACTTTAGAAATGATGTTTATTATTTTTTTTAAATGAAATAAATAATTTTATTCTACGTAAAGTTTTGTTCATTATGTTCTTGAAACAAATCAGTGAAAACATTGGTTTGATATCTTCCGAGTATTAATGGATCGATATAGCGATGAGCCTACTATTCGAAGATTAAAACATTTGTCTGCTGTCCGATATGTCAGGGCCCTAGTCGTGTACAATTCGATATTGTTGTTAATATAGTATGATCATTAATCGTTTGTGACAATATTAAAAGATTATTAATTAGGTACACTCGATTTTGCGTATGACTTATCCTTTATTAATGAATATACAAAGATGAAGAAGCGCGTCTCATATGAGTTTAATCTTAATTTTTTTTCGTATGCATTTGGCGTTGGCACTGTCGAAACCCAGCATCACAGTAAATCCGATAGATACGTTCGATTATGGAAGTGAAAGATCACTCATCAAGAATGATCATCTTTCCAGAATCGATTCGTGAAATGATTCTATTTTTATAGGCGCAATTGATTCAGTCATCCTGGATGTTGTATAAAAGAAAAATTATTAAAAGAGAAAAGAGTTTTTATTTCCTAAAAGGAAACACGATTCGATAATCTTGATTTTAAAATCTAAAATATTACGCGTTTATTGTCATAATTAAGGACATGTTTTTAGCCATAGACATTCCACCTATGTACTTGTAAAGTAATAATGCCCTTAAGTGAAGTGAATAAATTTATTTTTTTTTGCATTGGAAATTAATTCTGAACTTGATACGAGATATTTTTGTACTATAGTCTAAATTGAGAAGCGTGTTCCTTTTTAGGAAAAAAGGGAAGACAAGCAAGTATCTTTGATACTGGGTGGAAATTTTTGTGTTTTGACGTCTTTACAATTTTTTACGATACATACATTTATTTTCAAATTTGTAGGTCCAAGTGAAAAGCATAATAGATTTAAACGCTATCAAAATTATAAATTAAAAACATATTTTAAATAGTTTCTGAGTATGAAACTCCTGAATAAGAGAACAAGAGTTTTCCTATTTTCTAAAATAAAAGCACGAATTGCTACGTTATGCGGCGCTTTAACAGTCCTAGAGAATACGTAATATTCACACGTAAAATTGTTAGGCAGTCGCGTATATTTGATGACTTGGAAATAGGTGCTCTGTTAAACCGAGTGTTTTTCTTTGCATACGTATATTTATGTAAATAGATTTCTTTGCAGTGTACGAAAATTCTGCAAAATCTATACGATTTGCCGGAATCCGAAGAGAATTAGTTCGAAAGCAAGGGTTCGAGAGAATTATCTCTCAATTGCCCAAGTCATCTAATAAATTCCTCTTGGCATTCAATCGACTAACGCGATTGCATCTACCAGGTACATTGTAACAGGGTTCTTCAATTTCCATACACAACGATTTTTTAAAAACATACACTCCGCATAATCTGTTTACTCTGCCAGTTTTGAAAAAAATGTATTTTCCAAATGATACGTGATTGATTGCCAATCAATGGGGAATGCGGTCTTATATTAACTTTATGAGTGATTATTTCACGAGAAGATATCGTGAGATGAATGAAAACAGATGAGTAATCTACTATGTAAATTGAATATAAATAATATATATATATATAAATTTAATGTATAAATATTTACAGAAATTTGTTGACACTGAAACTTATTCATTCTAGGTACCATGAAGTTACGTATTTGCTACTTGATTAGATTAAATTTTCGATAGGTCACAGATAGTGAAGAAAAAAAGAAACGGTACAAAACGATTTAGATCTAATAATAAAGCAGTCCGTGAATCAAGAAGAATTTTTTCTACAGTTTTAGTAATCAGTAATTTTTGTCTTTCACCAAAATTCCTAAAGTATTTTTAATTCTCAAAAGACAAACATTACAAAAGGTTGAAGAAAACGAGAATGAAAAATAAACCACGAAATTATGTTAACTCTTTCAAAAACTATTAGAAAATGCATAAATTTATTTGAAAATGGCAAGAGTTTTGACTTTAATCTTAAAATAATTAAGATAATCATGATAAGATTAGCGATATGGCTTTTGGGACAAGTCGAGTATTATTATTTTCGTCCAGTAGGCCAGAGATATATTAAAAATAGAAGTTATTCGGCAATGCGTGGCTAGAGTGATATTACGTATTTATAAGATTAGATTTCGAGACAGGTAGATTATTGTTCTAAACGGCAAAACAAGATCACTTAATACATGCTAGAGTTGACTCTTTTACGATGGAAATGTGAAATTCATTGCAAATATCTATACCGTATTTCCCCATTGATCTATACAAAAAATTATGATACAAAAAACGCTTGGTTGTGCAATTCAACTAAACTACAATATACAGGGGCTAACTACATACTGGACTCCTTCGTGGTGATAGACTCATTGTTGTCAACTCTGATTAACGTCGATGAATTCAAAACAAGTGACCTGCTTAAAGTCGCTACTCTCTCCATTACACAGGAGGCCGAGAGCCGCGCCTCGGCATCATGATCCCAGCATTCTTCCATCGTATCGCAAAATGCGAAGAGTCCCTGGAACATATTTTATTTCAGATTTAAACATAGCCAACATTTTTCTTAAAAAAAGGATCTACAGAAACTAAATAAAAAGAAGACAACTAAAAATGAAGATAAATTTAAATGATAGTGTATTTTAAGGAGCCATAACAATTATAGGATTATTTATAATTAATTTTTCTTTAATTACCGGATGCTTTCTCCACGTTTCTAGAATGAAGGGCCTTTCCTTTTTATGCACAACGCTTTCTTGCATATCCTCGAGTGTCGGGTGAAGTCCGACTTCTTCCTCGAATGGTAACCTGTATTCTCCGATTGGTCCCTAAAATAAAAAGAGAATGATAGTAATACTTAAGTAGGAATACAAACAAGAATACAAGATGCAGTAACAATTAAGAATGTTTTACAAAATATAATGAGAGAAAGCGGTTACTTACGTCTTGTACTGTACAGCGAGAGGCTAATTCCCAAAGAACTAAACCACAAGCATACATGTCGATTCGAAGAAACGAATCCCTTGTGAAATTAATTGCACCTTCCAAAACTTCAGGCGCCATGTACCTCCGAGTTCCAACCTGTAATTAATACCAGCCATTTCTTTACTTTATACTTTAAAAAGATAAGTTACAAGAAATAAATTATGTCTTTTCGACAAGATTTTCAAATAGCTGAATTGGAATCTCTATGCCTTTAATTTTATTTTTCATGTGGAATGCCGTTAACTAAATTTAAATGATAGATTTGACGTTTAAAAAGCGGTGATCTTACTTCATTAATTTATTAGCTTAACCCCTTACGTGTCATTGACGCAATTAATAGTACGCGAAACAAATGACGCAAAAGAATTCGTCAAAACTATAAAGTATGTGTCATGATTTTCGCAAACTTCCTTGGAGGTATTAACGATGTAGTTTTATTTTATGTAAGATTTTTCATTGTAGCGTATGAGCGCATCCCAATAATGAATTAATCAAATTCTTTTGGATTTTAATATTGAATAATTAACTCACTTGTCCATGCGCATCTCCACAAGGTTTTGCAGGCTGAAATATCAGTGCTAATCCAAAATCTGCTATGCATGCACTCATGTCAGCCTTTAGAAGAACGTTTTTAGACTTGAAGTCTCTGTGAGCAACTGCCGGTTTATATCCATCTGCTTTATTAGCCGGGATTTCTTCGTGGAGATGCATCAAACCTCTGAAAATTTCGTTAAATTAAATCTACTTTTCTCTACTTCCAATTAAATTAATTTTCAAAAAAATGAATAATACCTCGCCATTGATTCGGCAATCCTACACATTTCAGGCCATGATACAACATTCGCTTTGAGATAATCGCAGAGGGAGCCCTTTTCGTGATAAGCCGTAATAAGCCAGAACTCTGCTTGTAGATTATCGCCTCTTTTTTCTACGCCAATATAATGTAGAATATCCTCATGGTCCATGTGAGCGAGTTTGAAAATCTCTTGTTCGGTTTGCCAAGACTGCTTGTCTTGCATGGGAAACACTTTAACGGCGACAATATCGTTTTTGAACTGAGCCTTCCACACGGCGCCGAATCGACCTCGGGCTTTGATCTCGAGAAGTTGAATTGGTCGTAGACCTAAATTCGGTGAGGGTTGCGGCAGAGGGAGTGGCTCCAATGTTGGAACCTTTTTAAATTATCAATCTTTAGTTGAGAGTCGTAGGAAAAAAAAAATTTAGGTTTATTGAGTCAATGTTTACCTCATTGAAGTATCCAAGTTTTCGTCGACGATAGCACCAGAACATAAGAGGCAATCCAACCATTACAAACAGCGCAGGAATCGCCACCCATATCATAAGAGTTATTACCTGCTGACCTGTATTTGGAACTGGCTCATGTTCTGAAAAAAATAAAGAAAAATGTTGAAATTATTACTAATTACCTTTCTTAATCTTACAATAAGGAATTGTATAAAGAAATACAATAAGGTTTGAAAGTTAAGTTAAGATTTACTTCTTAAAACAACATTATTCGTATCTAAACAGATGATTAAATTTGCAGAAACATTTATGCACTAGCCTTCAAATATTTCTGTATATTTAAATTCTTATGAAATTTAGTAAATAAACAATAATAAATAACAATAAATAACAATTTTAGAAATCCTACTTGTATGAATTATTGCATATTTATTTTGATTTATAGGAGAGATAAATATTTAAGCGGTTGCTGCATTGAACACTTACTTTCAACTGGCGGAGGAGGCTCTGTAGGCTGTGGATCCCAAGTGAAATTTTGGTTACACATATTGCCATCGCAGCAACAGAAAAACATTTGCTGTTTTCTATCTGCGCTTTTTTCCACACAGTGTGGCTTGTCATAACATTCTTTACTATCTAAGAAACATCCCTGAAAAATGAAAAAGAAAAACGGTCTGAGTAATGTTAATGACGCTAAAGATTATTTTTAAAAATTGTAAGAAAGGGAACAAACCTTTAGGACAATATTAGATTCTTTCATGGCACTGTCGTATTTCCAGAGAACATAACAGTGATTTCGTTTGTCTGGTTCGCTCGGAGCACATTCTTCTCTTCCGGAACATCCTTCTTCGGATTCAATGCACTTGGATGAATTGTAAAATTCACAATATGTGGAACCTTTGATGTCATGTCCTAAAGTTATACCTAAGTAAGAAAATAAAATGAATACAATTAAAATACTTTCATAAAAAAAAGTAATTATTGAAGAGAATACAATCAAATAGATGAATAAATATTGAGACTTATCTAGTTATTTATAGCTGTGATAAAAAATTATCAACAGATATTGTTTTGCACGTTCTTGAAGATTTAAAAGATTAAATAATTTCGGTTGGTGACTTGGGTAACTTTAGCCAAATATATTCCTCTAATTTACTTGTAATCTGCTTGTAAATAAATCAATAAAATACATTTTGCACAACAGTTTTGAGAAAGAGTCACCCCTCGCTGTCTACTCCGAAAAAAAATATATTTTATTTATTTATTCATGCGTTGGTAGAATATAAATGGTTAAATTAATGCTTCCCATTGGACCTTACATAAAACACCCCCTAGTTGTTATAGAAAATATATTTAATTACAATTTTCCGAAAATGCATGAATACCATTTTAAAAGTTATAATTTCCATCTGCATGTTTTGATGGCACATATAAAATTAAATTACCTCATAGAGAAGAAAACTCAATCTACTTAGCATTGCAAGACAATTTAACAAAAAAGTTAATGAATTCAAATGATAATGATTATGATTGGCCTTCAAATCTAAACATTAGCTTCGCACATTTTGCAAAATCACGGAGAATCTTAAAGGCATAAATTAAATGAACTTTTTTTAGATAGGCGTTTAATAAATTTTCTGCATAAAGTGATAAAGGATAATCATCAACGTCAAAAATTGCAGAGAAAAATCAAATTTTCAAATAAAAGAGTATAAACTCATAAATTATTTTTTTAATTTAAGTTTTATTGCGATTTAATTTAATCTTAGTTATGATATAGAAGATATTCATTCAAAAAGTGCAATTCTTTTTCTACAATTCCTTAATTTATAGCTGTAAGAATTTTTACTGAAGTTCAAATAAATGAAATTTTTGTTTGCTTTTTAGTCAGACTCTTAACCCTAAAACAAACTCACATTCCTCCTAATTTTATTGTGAAATCTTTACACTTCAAGATTATAAATATAAGGTTATATTATTGAGATGTCAATGCCAGTGATTGTTTAAACATTGTTTTGGATATGTAATTTAACATTTTTCATGTATATAATGTTATATATTTTCACATAAAATTTACAATGCACGTTCTGTAATTGACCACTTATGGCAATTGAAGTTATTACTAATTGATAATGATATGATATGATAATATGATCAAAACTTCATAATATTTTAGGCAGTCTATTCACTATAAAATTTCTAAATACTTAGTGAATATTATGAATAGTGCGAAAATTCATAAGGAAATTTTAGTTGTGAATAAATAATTTCAATAAAATCTGATAATAACGAAATGCATAAACAACAAAAAACTAGAACTGCAATTGTTTTTTGCCTCTCAAAGATTTTCTTTCTAAGTTTTCCAAATTGTGCGTTTTTCAGCTTTTTTACAAGATTTACGTTCATGTTTTATTTCTCAGAATATTAAAATTCTGCACTTGGCCATTGTTAAGACGATCGAATAATTAAATCAATTAACGCATGGCAAAAATAGTTCTCACTTTGCAAAAACAATACACGATATTACTACTTGATGAAAACATGATTATTATAACTCTAAGAAAGGACAACATTCCACTTCATTATCAACAACACGAGGTCGCATTATTTTTAAAGAAATGACCTCAGGATGGTTTGGAGCAAACCTTAAGCTTCAAATTCAGTCAAGAATTCAAGAAATATGTATATACAATTTCTTGGGAGATTTTTATCTTAGACCAAGAAAAGTTCATTGTTTTGATGAACCAGGCAGATCAAGAAGCTTAAATTTAGAAGCACCGATAGCGTGTAAATAAACGGGAAAAAATGGATAAAAATTAAACTGGATCCAATTACCTAATAATCCTAAGAAGAGATATGGCAGTATCGTCACATACGCGGACATTGTGAATGGATCACAGAATCATACCAGTAATTTTGAGTCTATTAGCTATTAAGCAAATTGGAGTTTCATCCACCGATACATCTCTTTCTCCCTCTTCTTCAAACACTCACGAACACACTCGGCACACGAAAACGAATTCACTTATTCATTTTCTTCTTGAAGTTAAACTGCGCCTCTGAGATTTTATCCAAATTAGAGGAAATTGAACATTTCTGTAATTATACTATAAAAATACATGCCAGACGAACGGAGCACCAATTTCGACCCGATTCTCCACCCACGGGCGTCTTTTTATGCACTCAAGGCAAAGATATTATAATCCTACTAGATGCGACCAGATGCGTCCAGATGCGACAAGTAATTAGTTACATCCCAGAGACTATAGATTCGACACCGTCGAGAAGCTGTGACGACGTAGGATTTGTAGGAATAGCATGTTACCTACTGAATATGGCGTTAAGCCATCTATGTCTTCTCTCTTCTATGTTTCGTCCCAGGTCCGTAAAGGCCAAAATACACGCTCGTCGAAGTGTCGAAACGTTTCCGCGTTTCACGACATCCAGTTCACACGATGCATTTTCCGCATTCGGAAAATGTAATAGCGTATTCGGTTATCTGCACTTTTCTGCTCTTGCTCCGAGTAAGAGCGTCTGCTCTGTACCGCACGGGTGTACTCCAACCTTGCTCCGCGTTAGTACGGAGCACACCTCTGACGTCATCAATCCGAAAAATTGTACAACTTTTTGATGCATGTCACGTGATCGCGTGAAAACTCCACTGCTCTGCTTTGCTATGGATTGCTCTTCAAACAAGCACTCGAGCAAGGTGTGTTTATGGCAATTTCACGCGAGATTTAAAAATAATAATAACTCGCTGATGTGAAGTTGTATCGACTTTTATACAATGAGTACTTTGCTTCCTGAAGCAAATATGATTTTGTTCCTCATAGAAGAAGCATTAATTATTCAAATGTATTAATATTAGGTGACCTGATTAATAATGTCAGACTGTTTGAAACCAATGATTTTCTTATTTTTTAATAAAACTTAGTTATAATTATTATTAATAATATTATTATTATATTTATTATTTATAATTATTTATTATAAATGAATCATTTTGAAATAAAATATTCTTTGCGACAAAAGAAACCTTTTACATTCTTCTATTAGCTTTTAATTGAGATATTATTTGATAATTTACAGTAGAAAAATTAATTTTTGGAAACTACAATTAACCGCATAACAATTTTATTTTTCAATTAAATGCATTAATTTTATAGGTCAATCATTTCGTCTGGACTTTCGTTTCTTCACTACTACTTTCGAACAAAAGCAATAAACGATCCATGATTTCATCCATGGCAATTCAAATCTAGATGGAAGATTTCAGATCAGTTCAAATACAGAGCATGCGTAGTCCAATCTTGACAAATGCTCCGTCGAAAGAGACGGTGCAAATAATCTTGATCTTTTACGGAGTAGAGTACACCAGAGCGTATACTCGAATACGTTTTTCACTCTGCACCAGAGTAGAAGTTTTATTTCGAATACGCACGATGCACTACTTTGGAGCAGAGCAGGTATAAACGAATACAACTTTTGCTCTGCACCAGCGCAGTGTTGTCAAACCGAACGCGAAAAACGAACCTCTCCGGGGTAGAGTAGTCAAATCGAACATTCGACTCTGGTTCGGAGCACTCTCGGAGTACTCCGGTGCAGATAACCGAATACGCTATAAGATAAACTTGTCCAATGGCGGAAAGTTTGAAATTACGAATAAAA
>CAJFCO010000086.1:1470683-1544827 GCA_904066015.1 Synergus gifuensis
TTTTATTCGTAATTTCAAACTTTCCGCCATTGGACAAGTTTATCTTACATTTTCCGAATGCGGAAAATGCATCGTGTGAACAGAGTGTCGTGAAACGCGGAAACTTTTCGACACTTCGACGAGCGTGTATTTTGGCCTTAAGGCGATGTGAACGGACCTTGCCTTAGACACATGGAGAGGAGAGATTTTTCAGATGCCGGGAATCGAACCCGGGCTGTCTAGCTTCTCAGCGTCGAACCAAAGACATAATGTCTTTGGTCGAACATTGACGCTGAGCCGTGCTATTGAGACGGTGGTAATGGTAGGGGGAACATAGCCATTCTGCAGTATGGCTATTCCCTACAACGACGACCGGCCGTCTATGATCTTGATTTAGAACTCAGTTCTTATAGCGCGAATATTTAAAAATTATTATCCTATCGGTCGGCTTATAAAGATAAGCTCGGAAAATTCTCAAGGTGAATTGAAACTACGAAATATGAGTAAGTGAAAACTGTATTTATTATAAAGGTGATCGGTTGAGAAAGTAACAGTACCGCACTTGAGCTTTTGTCGAACTTGGGAGAGAACGAACTTCCCTAGTCAAGAGCCAAGAAGAATCTCCCTGAAAAATATGAAACTTGAGGATAGTAGGGTAGAAATCGTAGGTAGGCAAATTAGCAAATCTTTTAATGAGTGGGACACGAGCTACCCTAATATAGATGAGGATGCTCTGATTAGGACGCCTGACCTAAGTACGTACCGCAATACAATTATACCTGGTCACAAGCGACCTGGATTAAGTGGGTAATACAATGTTAACAAAATGAAAGTACTCTAATAAACTGACCGTGTTAATTCCTTTGAGCAAGCTTACAAATATTTACGTTTTACATCTAATCTCTTTAAGTATCGAAGTATTCATAAATAAAATTCAATTTTAAGTAAAACTTTGGAAGCTATAAATCTTAGCGTCTTAACAGGGCTTAAATTCTATATTAAATATAATTCTTACTTTAAAGTCTCCTAAGATCTACAATTCTGCCTTTGAATCTAATTCTAAATTCAAATTATATATTTGAAATAGATCACGTGATCTATAACATTCGATTTAAGAACAGTGGGCTTGTGAATGAGCCCTTATTTTCTTGCTCTTGCGCAATTAAGATGAGCACAGTCATCACAAAGCACCAGAATGGTGCTTTCATCCAAACGGAAAGAAGAATTTAAGGGCATGTAATACTTTACCATAAGAGCAAATTAGTTATACCAATTATACATTCATAACGATAAATATTTTTAGATAATAAGAATCAATAAAAATTCGTGTACATGAGACGAAGATTTATTGACTCTCATTTACTAAAAATATTTATTATTATGAATGTATAATTGGTATAATTAATTTTCTCTTATGGTAAAGTATTACATGCCCTTAAGAAGAATTTAAAACACTTCGTAGTTTAAACAAATACATAATAATACAATTCATATATTTGTAAACAATTTTACTCTACAGTGAATTTAATCATATTTATTCTAAATTAAAATATTTCTTTAGAAAAAAGTATCTTCTATCACGTTTATTTCATTCATAATTTGAATTTGGCGCACTTTTTAAGAAGGTTATGGATTTCCGCGCAAAACTAAATAGCTCCTTGCCAAAAACCATGCAAAAACCTGTCAACTTGCCCTTTTGTTTCTTCTAGAGTTCGAAAATTCTCGGTAATTTAAAATTGGGTAAGGTAACAAAGAACGTTACCGTAACTTACGTAATTTAAGAGAATTAACAAGAATTTATGAAAATTAAAATTTTTTAACATTAATTGGTCACATCATTCATTACGATAATATTTTATACAGTGTATTTATTACAGAAATATTTTTTATTTTTCATTTAGAGGGTGCCCTTGGTGCCCCCCCTGGCTACGGTCATGGATTATCGACGGCCCTGAGACTGCTCACTGACTTTCTGTTGGAGAAATTCTACCGTTGGCTGAAATTTGGCACGCGATTCAAATTTCAGCCAACGGCAGAATTTCTCTAACGGAAAGTCAGTGAGCAGTCACAGGGCCGTCGATAATCCATGATCGTAGCTAGGGGAAGGCACCAAGGGGAGGATTTTTCCCTCCTAGAAATAAAAAATAAAAAATGATAAAAAATGATAAAAATTTAAAAAAATAAATTCTCTTAAATTCTCGAAAATTGTAAGGTAATTTATTTTAACGTTACCTTCTCGGTAACGTTACCGAAAACTTTAGTCGCTGCAAGGTTGGGAATAAATACAGGTTATCCCCACAACAGGAAGCCGTCGCTTGGTGCTCAAAAAAATGGCCGACACCCCCCCTTGACTTTAACCCCGCGCGCGAAGAGCTATTTTTGGCTATTCCCCTCTATTCCTATGTCCATGTCAGAATGTTAGAATTTGACATCTGTCAAAATCATAATAATTTATTAAAATGCGTATAAAGAATGTAGATAATTTTTACTCTAAATTGCGTGGGAACCACGTGTGGGACATGTTATCAGTATTTCTATTCAGGAGATGAGAGAGTTTAAAATTTTGTATATTCTTTACACAAGTAACTTTTATTATTATTATAGTAAAATTAATTAAATTAATTATTTTAAAGGTTAGTTTAATATATACTATTTGTCAATAGTATTTAGTAATATCAAATTTAATTTTGAACGTGAAAAAAAGCGTTTATAACTGATTTGTTTTATCAAACTGCTATTACTTATATCTGTAAACGGGAAAATAATTTGACAAACTTATTAGAGTTTGAATTAGGAACTATATGTAATTGAATTATTAGTTTGAATTATATCCTTTGAATAAGGATAATATGATTATTCGTCGAGGAACTGGACTTCTTAGTCTCACTGTTGCGAGTATTATTTTGACAACTCTTCAGGTACAAAAGTAAATTCATAAAAATGTAATAAGTTTGAAAAACATTTCTTTGAATATTTTTAATACTTAAGATATTTATTAATTTTCCACTTCGTTGACAGTTATGGCTTATCAGGAACAAGGAAGAATTTAATATCGCAGGTAATTAAAAAAATCATGAAAGCAAAACTTAAAAATTAAAAAAATCTTGACACATCTTGTTTAATAATTATAGTGTCAGAAATTTTGAATTTTTATTAATAATAAATGAACTCTACAAAATTTTTACTAGTAGCTAATTCCTTATAGAAAATTAATGGTATTCTTAATTTATATTACCTGAAAATAATGTAAATCAATCATTTACAGATTCTAAGCATCCCATAATCTTATGGTGGAATGAATACGGTATGAACGGTTTAAAAACATGTGGAGAATTTCAGTGTTTATTCTCAGCAGATCGAAAGTTACACTTTCATCCTTTTTTGAAAGCAATTATATTTTATGGTAGTTATTTACGTTATGGCAATTTACCAATTCCAAAACCGAAACATGTTCAGTGGGCATTATTACATGAAGAATCGCCTCGGAATAATCCAACCTTTGTGAACGAAGAATTTTTAAACCTCTTCAATTATTCTTGCACATTTAGTCGATATAGTGATGTTTCAGTTTTACAAATTCCAGGACTTCAAGAAATAACAAGTAGGTCTAGTTGAGAAATTGTTTTTATTGTAGAAAATATATTAGATTATTTTTGTTCTATATTTATTTAAATAATGAAATTACTTACAGCTACGAAATTCTTCGTGCCATTTGAAAAAAAGGAACTATTAATCTCACAAGATGATTTGGCTCCTTTATTGTATCTTCAATCAAATTGTGATTCCTCCAATGACAGAGATGCTTATGTTTCTGAATTAATGAAATACATTCGAGTTGATTCTTATGGTCAATGTCTAAACAATCGTAAATTGCCAGACTTGTAATTTGTTTTTCTTATTATTTAAATTATTATGTATGATTTATTTTGTACTCTTTCCTCTACAAATTCAATTTTTGTATTGTTTTCTCATTTCAGTTTGCAAGACACCCTGAAATATTTATATGATGACAAATTTTACAAATTTGTATCTAGATATAAATTTACTTTGGCCTTTGAAAATTCAGATTGCGAGGATTATATAACAGAAAAACTTTGGAGACCACTAATTGTTGGTTCCATACCTGTTTATCATGGTTCGCCATCATTTAAGGTGAAAATTAGTTTACTAGCACAGATTTATTCAATTTTTTTAAAATATAAATTTACAAAATAGAAAATATAAATTTATAATTTCTAAAAAACTATCTTTCCTTTTTGATTTTCAGGATTGGCTTCCAAACGAAAAATCAGCAATTTCAATTCGCGATTTCTCAAGTCCAAAAGAATTAGCAGAATTTCTAGAAAAGTTAGCCAACAATCAAACTCTCTACAATGAGTATTTAGATCACAAATTAGGTGATCAAATTTCATCTGTAACAAATGAACGACTTTTGGGTATTTATGCAAAGAAACCAATGGGAGTAGATTTTGGAGACAGTGTGAATGAATTTGAGTGCTATATTTGTAAAGCAGTGAGTACCACCAATGAGTCGAAAAAATCTATAGTAACACAAAGTCATTTTAATTGTTCAAACCCAATAAATGCTCTTACTCGTAAAGTGAATCCAAAAAATGCTTGGGTAGATTTTTGGAAGGTCAGCAAATGTGAGGCGAAATTGATAGCTTTCCATGTTACTAACAATATAAGTATTAACACGACTATATTTGAAGAAGAAAGATCAAGAATGTACCTGAATAAGGAGTGTTAAGAGTATTTTTATATTTTTATATGAAACTTTATATTATACGATGATATTTCTATTAGGAAATAAAATGTAGATTAACTTTAATGGAATTTTTGTTTCAATCTTTTGTCCCAGTACAGATCATTTCAAATTTAACAATTTTTATATTTTAATTAATTATTGAGATTTTTGACGAAATAACCCTGATATGGACATATGGTAATTTTGAAATTTCATGGCTTTCAACTGAATCGATTCGGAGAATTGTTAATGCGCAAGTTTTTTTCATTTTGAATAGCATTTATAATTGTTTATAATGGCCTTGCATTATCATAGTGAGTCCAATTATGAAAACAATTTCGTGCTCTGAATACGAAATGAGTTTTGATAAACAATGCAATTCTGTGAAGAAATGGATACTACTTGTTGCGAATATATTTCTATCAGTACTTGAAGTACGAATTTCATTAAAGAGCCATATACATATAAACAATTCAAATTTGTGAATTTAATTTAATTTACAACGTTAACAAAAAAAGAGTTCCATTAAACTGAATCATCGCTTAATAATGATTGGTCGAAGAGTATCTATATTAGAATGGAACGGTGTGGCTATTATGTTAACATTGATCCTAGTAAGAATCAAAATCAAAAATAAGTAAATAAAATATTACCTTCAATTATAATCTCAAAGTTACTAATATACATATATTAATATTTAACAATATTTGTTTGTAGTTTATAGTAAGTGAAGGAATATTAATTTAATTAAAATATAAATATATATTCTGCATTCAATTTATTAATTTTTTCAAAGTTATATTAAAAAAAGCTTGTACAGGTATAAAATTTTCTATATTCTTTCTTTACAGACGTCGATAAGGCTAAAATCAGAAGAACCTCATACTGAAGTCAACACAGTAATTAAATATTTATTAACGAAATTGTTTAATATTTTTAGTACCTTAGTTTTAAGTGATATTTTTATTTCACTTTTTCAACAGTTAAATATTTCAACTTTTATATCCTCAAGTTATAAATTAATATTTATATTAGAAATTTACAGAGATTAATAAGCCAATAATCTTGTGGGATAAAAGTATACATCGAACATCAATAATACAAAATAGTTACATGAAAAAATGTGGCCAATATGTGTGTTATATAACACCAGATAATAATTTTCGATCACATCCTCTTTTAAAAGTAAGTTATATTTATATATTTCTTGGTTCTTTTGTTGAGAAACAAATATCTATATATATTCGGTATTAGTTATGTCTTATTGACTTATATTTTTTTATGTCTTTTGTTTTAAATATTAATCAGTTGAAAAAATTATTTAGAAAAAAGTACACATATAACGTATAATTATTTAGAATAATTTAAATAAAAAATTTTTATAGGCAATTCTATTTTATGGCACTTTTTTAAATATCTCAGATTTAATGATTCCAAGAGGCAATATTCACTGGGGATTATTGCATGAAGAATCTCCTCGTAACAAAGTAATTCTTGTAAATGAAGAAACTCTAAATCGTTTTAATCATTCGGCTACATTTAGTCGATACAGTGATTCCCTTGCATTAAATATACCAGGCATAGAGGAGATAACAAGTGGGTCTGTTTTAATTCAATCAATTTTTTTAATATAGAAAATTAAATATTAATGAGTCTATTACAGCCAATAAATATTTTTTGCCATTTGAGAAGAAAACAGTCTTAATGGCACAAGAAGATCTTGCACCCTTATTGTATATTCAAACAGATAAATCGACATCTAACGACAGAGATGACTATATTTCTGAACTAATGAAATATATTCGGGTCGATTCTTATGGTGCTTGTCTAAATAATCAAAAATTACCAGACAAGTAAGTTTTTCAAAATCGCGGATATCTAATAATTATTCTTAGATATCAGTTTTAAAAATTCGACAAAATTGTACCTTTGTTTTATTTTGTTTTAGTTTGAGGGTGAACTATATGAGAATTCTTTTTCAGGACGAATTTTATAACTTCGCAGCTAAATATAAATTTACTTTGGCATTTGAAAATGCAGATTGTGAGGATTATATAACAGAAAAACTTTGGAGGCCACTCATTGTTGGTTCTGTACCAATTTATTATGGTTCACCATCTTTTAAGGTAAATAAAAACTGAAACTCTTCTATTTAATTCATCTAAAAAAGCTTTGATTTTTAAAATTAAAAATTTGATATTTACAGGATTGGCTTCCAAACAAAAAATCAGCAATTCCAGTTCGCGATTTCTCAAGTCCAAAAGAATTAGCAGAATTTATAGAAAAGTTAGCCAACAATCAAACTCTCTACAATGAGTATTTAGATCATAAATTAGGTGGTCAAAATTCATCTATAAAAAATGAACGACTTTTGGATATCTATGCAAAGAAACCAAATGGGATAGATTTTTTGGATACGATTAATGAATTTGAGTGTCATATTTGCAAAGTTATAAATACTGAATATGAATCTAAAAAATTTATGGTAACACGTGAGCAGTTTAATTGTCCTGCACCTGTTAATGCTCTTACACAAAGACCCAACGTAAAAAATTTATGGTACGGTTTCTGGAAAGAAAGTAAATGTCATTCGAAACTACTAAATTATTATGTCTCGAATAATAAAACTATTGATAATTTGTCTTCATTTTATAAAGAGGTTTCAAGAATGCGATTGAACAAGGAATGCTAAATGCCACTTTTTTACATTGTTGATGGCAAATTTTATTTAATTATTTTTCTATAAAATATACGAAAAGAGTACATTATTTACAGGCACTGAAAATTTTGTTCAATTAAAAAAAAGCATTCTTAATAAATATATCGCACCATTATTAAACCGGAATAAGGAATATCGAAATTTCGAAATCAGAAATTTGCGATGAATATAAAAGAATTTTAAAAAATAATGATATTTCTAAGCCTTTTAGTTTTAGATGTTTTCAGTCCTAAGTTAGTCTTTATTGTAATTCGTGTACTAATCGACTCAAATTGTAATTAATTAAATTAGTTTCAAGCTTTAATTCACGCACTTTTTAAATCTTGTAAAATGGGTTTAATTCAAAGATTAGTCTACAAAGTACAAAATTAAAAATCAGGTTTTGAAATATTTTTTGCAGTTTGTCCTTCGATTTTTGTAATTGAAAAGGTTACTTTTACCTTTTACTTTTGTGCTTTTGCCTGAAGAACTGGAATAGGGACTTTCATTAACTCACAAAGATGATTTCTGATTGGACGTAATTCTTCGACTGGTCGTTCCCAATCCGTGGCGTTTAATTCTGTTAAAAGATTTGAGAGATCTTCCTCTGATAAATCCATGTCTTCTCCATAAAGTGTAAGAGCTTCATAAGTTCGAGTCGCTGTTGATTTCCTCAAATATTTGTATTTGTTGCAAAGATAAATACTCAGTTGACTGAAGGCTTTTTTGCTTACAGAACTTCTTACCTAAACAGCAAGAGAAATTTGGTTAAAACTTTGATTAAATATCCTAAAGTATCCTCATTTTCATTATTTTTTTAAATAAAAATTCAGTAACAATTATTATTAATAAAATTATATAAAAAATTTAAAGTACCTGAAGAAGCTGGCAAATAACTTTGATACTGCTCGTGATCATAACAATATTGTGCATGAATTTCATCTCCTTCTTCAGCAAGTTTAAAATCCGATGAGGAATCTGACTCTCAGGATCATCCAGGATAGTCTGAATGCTTCCCGAGCTTAGTAATCGATCCAAAAATGCCAAAATCGAAGTGATCATCCTCTCGTTTTTGTGACTCTCCTCACAAACATTAAGAATTTTATCACAAAGATCCTTCAAGGTTTCTTCGTCGATTTCTTTGAGATAGGAAAAGAGCGAAAAGCTTGAGTATTTCACCAGGGATTCAGTGACTCCTCCAACACTGAATATAATTCCTTGAAGAAGGTTGTAAGTGTAGGGTTGAAATGCTAACATCTTTATAAATCGTGGAAACGTCATTGCTTCCATTTTCCAATCTATATCCTTACACTCTTCCAAGGGAAAAATTTCCTTCAATTCAGAATGGTAGGGAATATTTGGCAGTTGCGGATTGCTGAAAATAAGGTGATCAGTTCTAAACTTTTCAAATTGAAATCCTTCGAATCAGAAATTAAAATTTTTGAAATCCTTAAAAATTATTATTAAATATGTCGACTTTAAAATTTACCTGTGAATAAAAGCGTTGAAAATAACTCCAGCTTGTGCTCTTATCCTATCTATTCTCTCCACAGCTTGTTGGGCAATTCCACCAACAACGTTTGCCATTAAAGTTTCGGTCAACATTCCTGAAAGATTCGCTTGAGAAACCAAGTTTGTCAACACCTGGAATTAAAACAGAAAATAAAAGGTTTTAATCTGTTTCCCATTCAAATAAAGAATTTAGTTTTTATTACATGAACTCCCGTCATGGCAGCTTCTCGAACCCAAGCACCAATATCCCCACGACTATCTGTTGTATATTCCTTGAGGGCGAGTAAATAACAATCATATAGCTGATTAACAAATTGCTTCCATGTATCTGAAATAAAATGAAACTTAAAAATTAAATTACATTTTGTTTAAGATATTCAATTTTATTATTATTTAATATTCGATCGACTAACCTGAATTTTTAACACCTAGAGTTTGACAAATCAACGTCAGGGAATTAAGAGCTTCTTTCCTACTTTCTGCCCACTTAGAAGTTTCATCCGTTATTTTTGCACAAGCGATCAGTGCTTCTATGATATTTTCCGCTCTTTCTTTTATCGTAAAAAGAGGGAAGTGTCCTGTAGTAGTAAAAATATTTAAGTATAGATGACGTGAAAATTAAAAATCTATGTTGAAATTGAAATACTGAAATTAAAAATCTAACCAATTGCTTGTGCGAATCCAATTCGCAAGATTTGATTACTCGATTGAAGATTTCCTAGATATCGATTAACTATCTCATTTCGAGCAACTTCGTCAGTATGAGTATTTGTGTAATACTCTGTGAAAAAATGAGTATGAGATTCAGCAGCTTTCAATCTTATGGCAAGCACCTCATGACTTAAACTTTCTTCCAACAATTCTTGCCAGTCGTCTAAAAATGAAGACATTGATTTACAAAATAATAATAAATAATAACTTTTTTCCAAGACAGAAAATGAGATTTTTTAATCCTTATTTCTTACCAACGACTTCTGTAGAATGAACCGGGAAATGGATGAGAGCACACTTTTTTATTAGAGTAGCACAAGCTTGTTTCATCAACTCTCCACCTAATCCTTTGAATTGTCCTCGGATTCGGAAAGTTCGTACTATTTTTTTAATGTTTTCGACTCCTGGTTCTCCTAGAATATTGAAATTTTAATGGTTTAATTTAAATTCGATGGAAAATGTATCTAACTTATTTCAAAACTTTGGCCAAAGATAATTTACCAATCGTGATTGTTATATCATCGTGGAATTCGAGATAGAGGGCTTCTAGAATTTCTCCAATTGCTAATATTGATCCATGTCGAACGTTTAGGTCGATAGAGTTGACCATGTCCATTAAATTTGGTAAGACTGTCTCGACCATGTAATGTGGATCTCTTGAAGTTAAATTTTGAAGAGCCTAGAAAAAAAGAATTTTCTTTAACTTGTAATTATATTTAAACTAGTAAGTTCTGAATTCAAAAACGGTACACAGTTGAATACAAGAAGCAAATTCTTCACCTTAGAAGCAAGTTCTCTGATTGCTGTATCCCAATGACTAACTTTTTTTCCAACCAAATGATCGATCAAAGGTTTTGTATATTCCTCATATTGTGCTATATGAACACTAGAACATCATTTATATTTAATCATCCGGCAGAAAATATTTTGCTTACCCTAAAAGTATTAAAAAATGTAGAAACTGAGTCACAACTACAGGATAAAATTACCTAATTTTCAGAAAGGCGTTGCTTCTGACTCCAACTTCAAAGTAATCAGCGACCGTAAAAATATCAATACCATGGGGAAAGTTTCCCTGTCTACCAACATTTTCTTGAAATGCAGCGGAAGCAGCTCGACGACAATTTATCTAGAATCAATTCTATTCATTACTTCTTCTTATTGTTAGTATTTTTTATAATTAAAATCTAACGTTATCCTTCTTCGAAAAAAAGAAGATAATGATGATTTTCCCAGTTTCCCAATCAAGTAGCGACCCTGTTCTTTATAATAAAATTAATATAACATACCTCTCGATCAAAACACGTAACCGTCAATAAAGTAGCAGAAATTTCTTTCACATGAGGTAGAAATATATGAGGTTCAAAGGCTCTTGCAAAGGACCAACAAACATAACATGCAGCGTCTCTTATTATAGACCCTACAGAACCGTAAGCCCTGGGTTCGTCGAATACAAGAGCTTGTAAAACCAAAGGAGTGACGTCACCTAATCGATGTGGCAATATCAAACCTCTTCTGCCTAAAAGATTTAATATGATTTTTAGTAAAATGTCATATACATTTAAAGTTGTTGAATTTTTAACGATGAAATTTAACATTCTTCTTTTAATCTACAAAGCAAATCACATATACTTTACCAAGTTCTGCTAAAGCTAAACAGCCACCGTGCCAAGCAGAATCTGATTCACGACCAGAAAACAGATTTAAAACGAATCCAACGACATCGTCTGCTAAATCAATAGGCAATCGAGCAGTTATTCTACCTATTCCTTTTGCTGCGGACCATCTACAAGTATAAATATTTTTAAATATGATAAACTTAATGAAGGAGAGTTAGATGAAAATTCAAAGTCTGCTTAATTACCTGATAATAATCGCTTTATCTCGCATTCCATGAATTAAATATTCAATAATATCTTCTATTACTGGAGGAACATTTTCCTCTTCAATTTCAGAAGCCATTTCTGCTTTCTCAGGCTCTGAGACACATTCCGTGGTTGCTGTTTTAGGAACGCTGGAAACCAAACTGATTGGTTTGCTTGCCCTCTGATAACGCCAGGAGGCGAGTTTAGTTCGCAGTAAAACGAATCCTAAATAAAAATGATAAATTGTAATTAAATTTGCTATTAATCACTCTATAAAATTATATTTTCTTAATTATCTTATACCAATCCGCTGTATAACTTTCATTGCGAATTTCCTAACGAGCACGTCTGGATTGTCATTCAATTCTATGCTTAGGATCTTATCCAACAACTTTTGACTGTAAGGTTTCAAATCTTCACGAGCACAATGTTTCAAAATTGAAGCCAGGACAGCCAGGGGTGCATGTCTCGACGAATTTTCTTCCAGACACTGAAAGAAAAGTATTTGAGATAAGGAATCAATGTTTAAAATTATAATAATTTAGAAAATAAGATCAAGTAACAACAAAATAGAAAAGTTGAAACAAATTATAATTTGAATACCTTTAAACACCACATGATCATTTCTTCCAGGTATAATTTCTTCACATCTGATCGAGTAAGGAAATTAGCTATTAAAAATACAGCTGCAGTGGAGCAAGAGTCCTTGGAAAAACAGTAGAGTTGACAAATTCTTACAATCCTGCAAAATTAATTTACAAATTTTTGTTTATTCCAATTTTTGAAAACATAAGAATACGCTTTTAAAGTAAAAATACTTTTATTCGTATTCCTTTATTTTATATTCACCTGACAATAATCGTTTTTTCGGGATCAATTTGTTCCTCAGTTTCTAAACGTGACAGAGGAAAAGGTATTTTTGAAATTATAGACAACCATATGAGAAGAACATATCGTGTTTCCCATGTTTCTATATCAGTTGTATCTTGTTTTTCCAGCATTCGTAAAACAGGTAAAAGATCCATCACCTGAAAAAATTAATTTATTTACTTCTGTAAAAAAATGTATTGCTAAATAGTTAGTAAAATAATTAAATAGTAAGTTTTATCATTCTTAGAATATTTCCCGTTAGGTACACTCAATATAATAAACTATAATTAACTCACCTCGTGTGGAAGGTACGTAACAATCTTCTTGTAAGTTTTGACGGACATAAGAATGTACAGATATTTAAAAACATTATGCTTGACACTCTCATAAACATTTTCATCCTTAACAATCTCCAGCATAGGCCCCAAAATATTTTCTAGATGTGGATCAAGGAGATGAGGTTGATCTTGATACTGAGTCAAAATATATTTAAACTGTTCTCTGTTCTTTTCCACAGCTCGAAAAGGCAAATCAGCCACTCTGAGTTCTTTAATAAGTGCATTAACTTCTTCAATTTCTTTAAAAGCATTAAAACCACAGCCAATGCTATCCGGATCTGGACCTTCGCTTAAAACCATCCTGATATTTGTTTCGACACTTTTATATATAGCTTTTTATACTTTTAAAAAATTAACCCCAAAATCACATTCCTATTATGATTTATAAGATATTTGACAATATATATATGCGTCTATCTCGTGCACTTTTAAATTTTAGGACTAAATCCAAATTAAATCCGCATTCCAAAGTAAAAGAAACTCATATGTATATATACATACTATAATTTGTTGTCAACATTAGAACTTATGTATTATTAATTTTCACCACAATTTACATTTGATCACATTTGATATTGTTTGATATCGATTGATGAATACACATGATGATGAGAGTATAGACTCTATATACTATAGAGTTCTTACTGAGTAATATTACCGAGGTAATATTCCCGTTCTCGGTAACATTACCGAGAAGGTAACGTTAAAATAAATTACCTTAAAATTTTCCAGAATTTATTTTTTTTAATTTTTATCATTTTTTATCATTTTTTATTTTTTATTTCTAGGAGGGAAAAATCCTCCCCTTGGTGCCTTTCCCTAGCTACGGTCATGGATTATCAACGGCCCTGAGCTGCTTACTGACTTTCCGTTGGAGAAATTCTGCCGTTGGCTGAAATTTGAATCGCGCGCCAAATTTTGACCAATGGCAGCACACATTGACAATCGGCTAGAGAAATACTAGGTATTTAATCTTTGCTATTCATTTATCCGAAATCCCATTTCCCCGAATGACCCACTGAATCAAAATTAATTAATTCTGAGAAAAATTAAAAATAATTAAATCATTAATGGATAATTCTATAAATTAAAAAGTCATTATTTATAATAAACGAAACAAATCTTTTCTACCTTTTAAAGTAGCGCGCGAAAAGCAACCAATCAGACGCACTCTATATTATAACCAAACGTACCTAACAAAACCTGAAATCTGAAATCTGACAACAGTGTGGGTGGGCAACGTCGCAATGTCACGAAAAAGTGAAACCAAGTGAAACGCAGTGAAACGTCTGTGTTTATGGCGTTTGGAGCAGTTTGGAGCGTTTGGAGTTGAATTTAAGCAACAAATAAACTGGTTTTTGGGGTAAAATACAATAAACAAATATTTATTTTATGTTCTAATAAATAAATACGAATGTTTTTTCTGAATGCTTTATAAAAAAAAAGTATTAAAAGTTTTTTTAATTTTCCGTTGTGACTATTTTCTGATGATTGAACAATGTTTTTAAAAAGTGAATGTGGATCATAATTGCAGAAATTTTTATTGTAGAAAGGTAAGAAGAGAAATATATATACTTTTTTGAACATAAAACTACCTTCAAATAAACTGGTTTTTGATATTTTATATGTCAATAACTCATATTTTAAAATATTCTGATGTTAAATCGTTCAGTTTTTGATAGAATAAGTTAAAAAATTGTAGGATAGATTTCTTCTTGAGAGAAAAATGTTCTTTTTCTGAATCAAAGTAAATATTTCTTGTAGTAGAAATTATATGTTCGAAAATAAAATTCAATTATTGCCTGTTTTAATCTTTATGCAATAAGAAAATTTTTATTTATTTCCCTGTTTCTTCTGTACACAGAATTACGAAAGTATGTAAAGTGCTAAATATTTGATAGAATTGATGTAATTTTTATAACAAATGTCTGATTAAAGTTAATTTTTCTTGAATACATTTTTTTGCCTTTTACCTTATCATTCAAACCTGAAAAACTCGATACTCAACTAAACATCATAATAAGAACGATGGATCATCAAAGAAAACATAAGTAAAAATTCATGATTAATTGAAACTTATTAAAATAATATTGAATTATTAATCACTTTCAGATATTTTAAATTCTTTATTAAAACCGATCATTAAAAAAGCTAGCCCTTTGGACAGAGAATCGATCAAAATGTCCCCAGTACCTTTGGAAGGTCACCAAACTCCTGTGGCAAATAATATACCACAGGAGGGAAATCGTGGTGGTTCAATTTCTCTCGGGATGTTGATTGATTTCATTATTCAAAGGACGTATCATGAACTCACTGTTCTTGCCGAATTGTAAGTAAATTTAATGTAATAATTAATTACTCATGAAAATTCCAACAATTGAAACTAACCGTTCTAAATTTTACACAAAACAATTTCAGATTGCCGAGAAAAACGGATATGGAACGGAAAATTGAAATTTACAATTTCGCCGCAAGAACAAGACAATTATTTGTACGTCTTTTGGCACTAGTAAAGTGGGCCAACAGTGCCTCTAAGGTCGACAAATCCGCTGTATGTTGTAATAATAATTATTCAACCCAATATTTAATCAAATTTTTATAATATTGGAGAGTTTAAATTCTTTTCTTCCAGCGCATCATGGCCTTTTGTGATAAACAATCCCTTCTTTTCGTGGAAACCGCAGATATGTTAGCTAGAATGGCTCGTGAAACTTTGGTTCATGCGAGGCTTCCAAATTTTCACATTCCTGCTGCTGTTGAAGTTTTGACGACTGGGTCTTATAGCCGATTGCCTGCTTGCATAAAAGTAATTATTTCTTATATAATATAACTATTGAAACATTTTGTGAATTCTCTTGTTATCTGCGTGGAGAAAAAATATATATATATTGGGATACTTTTAAATGTGTCATATGAGAAATGTGTTTTTTTTTTTTTTTTATAGGAAAGAATAGTACCTCCAGATCCTATAACTCCAGCAGAAAAGAAAAGCACACTTCAACGACTAAATCAAGTGATTCAACATCGTTTAGTCACCGGAAACCTCCTTCCTCAAATGAGAAATTTAAAGGTCTGCTGAAAATAAAATATTTTCTGTGCTTTAATTTCACTGAATAAGTACCAAAATTGTTAATTTAACTTTTAGATCGATGCAGGAAGAGTAACTTTTCTTGTGGAACAAGAATTTTCAGTCTCCCTTACAGTTATGGGCGATGGACCGACAGTTCCCTGGCGCTTATTAGAATTAGAAATCCTGGTATCTGATCGAGAAACCGGGGATGGAAAGGCGTTAGTCCATCCCTTGCAAACCCGATATGTTCATCAGGTTTTAATTTCTATTGAATAACTAATATAATTCGATTTCTAAATTCAAAATTTAGCATAAAAAATTTGTAATCTTTCATTTAGGTTGTCCAAGTGAGACTAGCTGAAAGTTCAGATCCACTCTCGGAAGTATATCACATTTTGCATTTCTTCTGTCAATCACTTCAACTTGAAGTATTGTATTCGCAAACCTTACGCTTAATGCGAGATAGATTGAATGAACACGTTCATGTAGACGAATACACGCCTGGAAAATGCCTTTCTGTTTCCTATTGGAGGTAATTTCTCATATTTATACCGCATCATTTCTCTAGAAATTTTATTCAAATATATTAGTTAATTCAACATTATAAAATTTTTAAAATAATTTTTTAGAGAATTAACTAGTAAAGATCCAAAATCAGAGCTTGGATACAAAATGACAATTCAAGTTGACCAACACGATCCTGCAAGACCTCTCGCTGTCATTCATGTCCCTTCACTAGGCAGCAAGGAATCAGAAATAGCAGATAGAGCTATCAGGTCGGACCAACTTTCAATGGAATGCCTTCTCGTTCACACGATTTATGTTCGAACACGTAGTCGACTTTCTGATTTGAAGCAGGAACTACAAGCAATGTTGAAGGACGTCGAATGTAAGCAAATAAAAAATAAGTCACAAAATTGAAAAAAAAAAAATTAAAAATTCATGTTTTTCTTGTAGGTACACTTCAAGGATCTCCAGCTATTCTGCAAATTCCAATCCTACAACCTTGCCTTCGAGCAGAATTGCTTTTGGTTACAGTCGACACTCACACTGGAATGCTCCAGTGCCATGTTCCCCAATATGATGCTCCTCTCGTTCCAGAACTTACATCTGCTCTTAATACGGACCATTCTCGTCTTCCGAATCTTATCTCAGAATTAAGGTGAGTCCTCTTTTACTATATGTAATTTGATGGTAAGAATATTATATAATTCACTTAAATATTTTTTTTTAGGTATTGGATAACACAAAGAAGATGTGAAAAGACTCTGCAACATTTACCTGCTACGCCTCATGAACGGCTGCCTCTACTTTTCCACGCAGATCACCCGATGTCGAAAATTAATAAGCATAGAATGTTTGTCCAACTCCACAGACATCCTACGATCATTCTTGTTAGTTTCTTCTAATGGCTTTTGATTTTATTCAATATAATATTTAATCTTGCAATTAAAATATAAGCGTTTTGAGTTCACTGACACTAATCTTTCAAAAAATTTTAGATTGTGACATTCAAGGAAAAAGAATCATCGCCTTGTGAAATCGAGTGTTCTTTTTACATGGCAGTCGTCAAACATAGTTCAATTGAAGGCGATCCACATGACGATAGTATAGAGGCAGAGATTCCTAAAATGTATTTAAAAGTACAAAACCTAATTGAATTCGACACTTTCGTAACAACGCATGGACCATTTACGAGCGTCGATAGTGGTGCGTAAAAATAACTCTAAAAAGTCCAAATTATTGAAAAATCCAGAAAACAATTTTTTTTTCTGTTTTTGGAATCTGTAAAGATTAACAATATTCTTTTAAAGTTAAAAAAGAAAGGCTTGTAAATATGTATGCTTTTGGTTTGAGTGAAATTTTCCTTACTTTTTCTTCTTCCTTCTTCTAACAATGACTAAACAATAGACTTTTTTTTATATGTTTCTACAAATTTCTGTGAACTAATTGAATTAACATCTGACAACATTGTGATTGGTATCCGGTGAGGTGTCCGCTGTGCTGTAAGGGTTTAACGGGTGGATTTTTTAGGAAATAATGATCAAGATGGGGGGTGCATTACAGAAGTGGTGGAGAAAGGGAGCAACAAGCGAAGAAGTGGCACCATTGGTGGAAGAACTGATGCTACTGGAAGTCCACAAAATAGAAGACCAAAACATCCCGCTTATTTTATTCCTGAATTAGCTCACGTTGTGGCATTTTGCGACGAACGAATTCCGTTTGTTACGCTTGCGCAGGAGGTAATTTTTTATCACTTAAAGTTTTTCGAAAATATATTTAATAACATGTATTATTTATAAAACAGGATCTCGATTCTAACATATATTCTTCTTAATTAGTTAATTCCAATGATAATTACAAATTGGAGGTCTTCATACAAACTTAACTTCAGACTGACAAAATTTTTCATTAGAACTTAATCAATTCAATTTTAAATATATAGCTTTCAAAACGAGAAATAGCGCATCAGGGACTTCAAGTGGAAGCACATGCCACTGCTCTAGTATTAAAACTTGTACAGTTGCCTCCACCATCGCCGAATATTGCAACCAGCAGTGCTTGGCATGCTCTCCTTAAAAGATTACTTAGTGTTGCAATAAGAGTTCAAGCTAAAGGTATGGCCAAGACTTGGATGGCTGAGTTTGTCTTCTACGGAAGTCCTCTTTCCAGCAGTCATCCTAAGGAACAAGGTAAAATCCCATTACTAAATTAACTAAAACATAAGATTAAAACTTAAAAAAATATTGGAAGATAACTAATTAAAAATCTATTTCCACTTTAGGTTTGCGAAGGCCAGTTTACTTCCAATACGAAATGTTAACAGCGGAGAATGTAAATCGTACAGTCGACTCGCTTTTGAACGATTGGGCTCAAATCGTTCATTTGTATACGATCGTGCATGACCTCGCCGAATATTTCAAGATGGGTAAAAAATTGGCACTGAATTCTATTATAAAACTTAAAATGTTAATAAATTTTTCAGGACTAATAAATAGTTATCCAAGTACAACATATTAAAAATCGATTTACATTTACCAGAAAAGTACAATCTCCGAGGGATGGTGACAATCAAGTCTTACAGCTACAGTAAATTGGTAATCGCTTACGGATCGAATCGTGGTTCAACTGTTTCCGTTCAATGGAGCACAAAAGACAAAGCCTTTAAGTTAATTTTTGGCAAAAACCCTTCAAACACAATAGTGAACGCACACTCGCTAATGAAGGAACAGCTCGAGGCGCATTTGAACCAACATCGAAACTTGGCTCAAATTATCCACATTCTGAACGAAACTCTACAACCTCTGACCTCCATTAGTAAATTACCTACACTTTTGCAACTCTGTGTATATAACTCTGTAAGAATTGTTTCTCCTTATAAAATTTCTTTTTTATTCTTTTACAACATTTATTTTAATATTACTAATAATTTTTGTAATTGTTCACAGAGGCCGCAAATTCCAATACAAACCTTCACTATAATGCCCCAATGTGTTAGTCTCGTAAGGATAGCGTATTTGGGAATGTATTGTCTTGAATTAAGACTTAGAGGAGGCGGACTCGTAAGTCTGCGTGATGGAGCGTACAGTCGCTTCGACAGAAGCAACGTCGTTGATGAATTTACACCAACTCAAGCATTAAAGGTAATATTCACAGATTAATAAAATTACATTTATTGTTATGCGGTTTTTTTTTATTTCAAGGTAATCAAATCTTTTTTAAATAATTGATATTCCGATTTAATTTGCTGTTCTTTTTTAGACGTTCTTATCGAAATACGTCGATGAGAGTGCAGTTTACCGAAGGAGGTCACAATCGGAAGATGATAATCCACCATCTCCGGTGACAATGGATAGCGAAGGAGGCGGAAATGTTGGATTTTTGGGTCACCATCGAGGTGGACCTCAATCTCCAGCTCAGCAGAGGGACAACTTGCGATTCCATCCACCTTTAACTCCACCGTCCGGAAGCAACCCTCACACTCCTGCGAGTCCACATACTGCGAATATATCTCAGGTGAACTAGAGATATAATTTAATTCTAACTTAATTGATTAGATATATTTTTATGCTGGATTTTAAGGAATCTTAATCTAAATATTAATATCCAATTAACATATTTGCAGGCAAGTCAGCATCAGAGTTTTGGCAGCAGTCCAGCGACTTCTTTCAACTTGGCCTCGCCACCATCCTTGCCTCCCAATACTCCAAATATGTTACCACACCCTTCTCCGGGATCCGGATTGGTAGCCAACAGTCCTCTGAATCAAATGCACGTACCTAGTCCTGCTGGTCTTATGCCAACCTCTTCTCCTGGGCCTTGCAGCAACGTTCAAGTTGGACATTCTCCTGCGAGCTCCTTCATGCAGACTGGTATATTAAAAATTAATTATCTTTTAATTAACTAAGTGATCCTGATCTCATGTAAATAAACTTATTATTTTTTTCCAGGTCACATAGACGGGAGTCCTTTCCCTTCATCACAGAGCATGGCATCACCAGCAGCTTCCAACTGGCCAGGATCTCCAAGTGTACCTAGACCGTCTCCTGCGAGACCTGGTCAAAGTCCAGGTCATATTGCACTCCACAGTCCGCAGGCTGCCGAACACAAAGCTGTGAACCACTTGTCTCGAGTCTTACCTCAAAGATCCTGGGCAGGAGCTGTGCCCACTCTTTTAACTCATGAAGCACTCGAACTACTTTGTGCTTCATCTGCACATCCTTCCGGATTACCAGGACCAGATATGTCGCCTTTAGAAAGATTCTTGGGCTGCGTTTATATGAAGAGACAACTTCAGCGATTTATCCAAACAGACGAATCCGTAAGATTCAAATAGTTTCTTCACTTTATTATTTTTTATTTAGGGGACAATTGTCATTCTCCTTTTATTTTATTTACAGTTGACTGCTCTTAGCAGCACAGAACCGGGCGTAGTACATTTCAAGGTAGAAACGTTGCAGTGCAAAGTTGTATTAAATCCTCAACATTTACAATCACTTCACATCAAAGTTCAACCGGTCGTTGAACATAAGGATCAGTGGAGTCTCGAAGAATTGCAGGTAAAGACAATAAATCTGAATTGAAATCTTACTATGAAGATTTATTAATTAGTAATTTTGATCTTTTAATTCTCGCTTTTACAGATCCTTGAAAAATTCTTTGACACTCGAGCAGCAGCCCCACCCTATAAACCCAACGCACTTAGCGGTTTCGGAAAAATGTTGAATCTTCCTTTCAACATCTTGAAGGACTTTATTCAAATAATGAAACTTGAACTCTTCCCTGCGTTAGTACAACAGCAACAATTAAAATGGTCAGTACAATGGTGTTTGAGGGTTCCACCTTCCGCGCTTCCTATCATTCCAATCGGTATGGCCTCCGTTCTAGTTTGCAAAACAAGGGTCCTCTTCTTTGTAAGTATTTAAAAAAAGATTAGATTTGTGATCTTCAAAACTTAAAAATAAATCCAAGTGCCAGTTTGGTAATTTTCTTTTTTGTCAATTCTACATTCTAGTTACAAATTACGAGAATTGGAGGTCCCTATCAAGGAGAGCCTCCCTCGCTCGTACTGCCATTGGTATACGATCAAGGCTCAAATTTATTGAGTCTTGCTGAAAAAAGAGATGCAGGCGGACCAGCGATAGCGGCAGCATCTATGCAGTTGAAAAGATTTGCCGAATATTCGACAATTCATACAGAATGCTCCATTTTCCCAGCTGTTAGAGATCTTCTTGCTAATCTCACATTACCTTCTGAACCGCCAGTGCATGCTCAGGTATGTTTTTTAAAAATATTTTTTAACATATACAATATTACTCTTGTTCATCTTTTGCTACTAGATAACTAATACGCAGTTGTAGAGTACATTTGTCTTATAAATATTTCAAATTTTTACAGCAAGTAGTTGGAGCGTTGGGAGGCGGACAAGTGGCTCCGAATCAACAAATCCAAAGTCCAGCGATGCAACTTCATTCCCCAATGGCACCAGGTCCAGTTCCACCACAAGGGCCTTATGGAATCCAGGGAATGCCACCAATGGGAATGATGGGTGGACCACCTCAATAAGATTTGCTTTACTCTCCTAACCCTGTCTGTCTACCGAACGCGAATCCTTCTTGGATCAATTAAATCAATTTGTTCGGTATACTTACACTCACTGGGAATTATTAGGAGAGTAAATAACTTCCTATTTTAATTTTTACAACCTTGGCAAAAATACTCGCACCCAATTCCTTCAATGAATTCACATAGTTGCGGCTACTACTATTGTGGATATTATCGAAACTGGCAGTGTCTCATCTTTGCTTTAATTAATTAATTAATCAATCAATCAATCAATCAATCAATTTAAAGCTTAAACCTCAACGTAATGTTCAAGCGAGAAATCTATTTATTTCCTTTTCTTTATCCTGTAGCTTAGATATATATTTATTTATGAATTCACAATGAGCCAATAACGTTCGTGATTTTTAAATGAAAGATTAAACTGTGTAATTATTTGAAATATTACTTTATTTAATTAGTAATTTAATCAAATTTATTTTTGCATGTGTGAATTTTCACCGGATTTCCTTGTTAAAAATATCATTTCCTCGCGTTTTTCATGAGTCTTTTTTAGAAATGTTTACAAATGTGAATTAGAGAAATCAGAATATCAAATGAAGATTATAGTAATTCGTTTCAGACTGTGATACAATATGGAAAGAGAATCGCATTGAGAACAGTGCAAAAATGTTTTTTGAATTACACAACCGTGTGTTACATTGGAATCGCATGCTACAGTATTTAAGTGACAATTTTTTAATAAAGCCTAAGAACTGAAATAATTTGTACGTATATGCAATGTAGACTAAGGCACTTAAACAAATTATACATTTATAAATACAATAAAAGACCTAAGCATCATTTGTAGGTCATAATTGTAAATATTAACCCTAAAATAAATTGATGAAATATGAAAATAATTGTATTCCATAATCTCGCAAAAGTGACTCCAAAAAAAAATCTTTAGAGATAATATAAAACTTCTTTTATTTTAAATTCGGTGTGTACAGTTTTTACAAAAGAAACGGAAAACATTTAATAAATCTAAACAGATCGGTGACGCGAGGTCCATACTGCTATCATTATACATTATTATAATATTATAATAGTAATAATACAGTAAAATATATCGTAATTATAGATATTATAATTATCAATCATGAATCGCAATAATATAACCGCAATCTATCGTGTGTCAAATATATACATTTTAGGTCAGGTATCAGTCTCTGTATAAAAGTGTATGAGTGTGTATTTTGCATTGTGTTCGTTTGTGTGCGTGCATGGTTTCAAACCATTTCTTACAAACTCTTGCGTTGAGAAAAAATCACACTCAATACATCACCATCAATCAAAGTGTCGTTCAAACTTCGTTTCTTACCTTTAACTTTATATTTTTCTCTGACAAAATCCCCTTTAATAACTTTTTACTTCAAAAAACGTACAAAAGAGAAAACTAAATTGATCGTAATCGTAGAAAATTCAAAGAATGGAAAAAAGCTTTTTACTCATGTATTTTTGAAAATGACGGAATGAACGTGATTGATTTCTGTACAAAAAGGGAATTTGTGAAGGTAATAATTTCGAAGTTTGAGATCAATACGTGCCTCTTTTTGTAATTTGTAAACGCCTGGATTTTCGCTTATATTTCTTTTTCGATTAAAATTATTTACCAATATGTATTCTGAAAAAGAAATATCGCTTTTAACGCTTGTCGAAATTACAAATGCACTTTCGGTTTGACGAGGGAGCTTAATTTAATTTCTCGAAGAATATTCGAGATTTAAGGTTGATAAAGGACTTTTTTTTTCTGTACACACTTAACAACTTAACACTGTGGAAATAACGAAGAGGAGTATTTAAATAAATACAGTATCAATAGTGCATCGCATGCAAACGAAAATTAGGAGAGTGAAACTCCGTTATCTAAGCTAGAATATACACTCTTCTAATATCGAAAATTCGAGACAACCTTCTCGATTAAATTAAAAAAAAAAAATAAAATAAAATAATAAGGAAAAAAAAAAATTAAATTGTTTTGATAACACAAAATGTAAAAAAATCAACGAGGAAGATATATATTTTTTTTTCATTCGAGTTCTTTTCATTTTTTTTCTAATCAATTCTTCATGTCTGGAAGAACCGAAATTATCTTTAAGGTACTAGTTTGGGAACTTGAGTTTTCCTCTCGGTTTTTCCCTCTCTCGTTCTTCGGTACTTTTTGCATTTTAGAAGCAAAATTGTGGGCGTATTCTGCTAGCCTAGGAGCGGCTAGCTTTCTAGTGTTTCAAGCGAGCAAGGCACAGGACCTCTAAGGGCTCAATGTGCGAATGCTAGGAGGCACTACTCAACTGTTCCATGCTCTTTACGCCTCATCAGCAGCAGCACCAACATGTTAACACTGGAAACGAAAACGTCTAAATGTGCGGCATGAACGAGAGATAAACAGGATTCGGCAGTCAAAGTTTATCAATTAACATGAGCTATCAGAATTTACTTTAAATACACAGTGAAATCAACCTTTAACTGATATAAAATAAACTACTAAGTTTTCGAATGCATTTAAATTTTAATATTTGTAAATATATAAATACTTTTATATTTATGTGAATTTATATTAACTTATATTCGTAATAAATTCACTCACTTAACAATTTGCGAACTATTAAACAAAAAGAATTTGAAAGAAAACACAGAATTGATTTTAAAGGTATTTGAATATCGACATTTCTAAGAACTCTTATGTATTTTCTATAAAATAATCCCTTTCACTTCCGAACCCTGATGAAATGTCGATTGTCGAATAGGGCTAACGTGAAACAAACTATAATACAATAAAATTCCTTAGTTTTACGTACGCATGCGTAAATGTGCTCTAAAAAATCACTCGTTAGTAATGAATCTCAAAAAGGAAAGTATTATTGTATGTTAAACAAAATAAAAGAATGATTGTGCTCGTGAAAGAATTTCCACTCTCTTACAACTATTGAAATACAGACATACTACCTTAAATATAGGCACACGTGCGAATACGTACGTACGTACTTAAGATGTAATAACAGTGTAACGAACGAATTAGCACAAATTATCCACATTTATACCTTATACTTAATTCTTTACATAATCGCTGATTTTATTATTAAACTCTCTACTCGAAAAAAAAAATTCGCATTCCTTGTTCTTCAACATAAACATACGTTATTTACCGTTTCTCTAATCTCATTTCCCTTTTTCCCCATAGAAATTTTGGCATTAATAGCAAAAAAAATCAATTTATACTATAATTTTGATAAATATTTTAAACTACAGGATTAGTTGAATTCGCTCCACAAGATAATTTCTTGTGTTACTAGGACAGATTAAAAAAAAAAATTGAACCTTATTTTATACAAAAATAGAAGCTAAAAAATACTACCGATATATATTTGTTTTAGAAAAAATACTGCTCGCAGGTCTTCTCTGCATTTTAAAAACTTCGGACAGTACTTTTTGTAAATAAACCTATATTAATAGAAGATATTAGCCTATATTTCTATATACAGTCCATTTTATGACAATTGACACTCAAGTGTTTTGACGACATGTGGAAATTTGTGCTAACTGTTGCTGGCCCTAGCTAGATTTTGATTTTTGTTAACGACATCGAGGAAGCTTAAAACGCACCCCAGACAACATGCCTCTTAAAGAGTTGTTTCAATTTCACTTCGATCTTAGTAATAACATTATTTTTGCTTCTCTTTGCTGTGTTTCATGTTGTTTGGGTCTGTTAATGAGTGGCATTAGCATGCAGGGAAAGAGAGCGCGAAGCCTTCATGCCTTGAGACTCGACTCTAAAGCTTTGAATAGAATAAATTTGGAAAAAGAACGTTGTACAGAAAGATTTTGAACATTAATTATGTAGCTACAAAACGATGTTGTTAAATAGAAAATCAAAATTTTAAAGACCCTGCATCCTTACTTGTCAACGCGAAACAAGCTTCGTCTTCACCAGGCCTGTCTTGACACGTCTACACAAGCTAAAAAGAACGACCTTTATCAATGGCTTCGATCTTTCCTTGTGTCAGAGTATAATGTATTTTTAATTTTTTATTTTGCGACAACTAATTACTCGCATACCCTCATTGAGGCTAAAGGATGGCTCAACTGAAGTCTTGACTCGAATGAAAAATTGGGACTCAAGTCCCCTCTACTAATCTTTCCGCCTAACAATATGCAAGCACATTGAGAAACCGCCTGCATTCACGAAAACGACACTTAGAGAGTTTTGCTTAAACTTGACAAACAACGTACAAGAAAAACTCCTCGGACGAAAGCTACTGACTTGAAATTCGCATTGAGAGCGCTCATGCGAATGAACTGCTTACAGTATTCATTATATTAACGTTGACGAAGTGAATTAATGCTTTTAACGATCAAACTTCCTACTTTCCTTAGTGCAACTTTTACTCTAAGTCTATGATTGATCCCAGAAATGCAGAAAGACTTTTTCTCTAATTCTCAGGTACATCTCATTGTACTCTACATTTCTACAATTCGAAAATCAAAACTTGGGAAAGAGTATCAAGCACGAGTACTTTGACAAAAATAGTTTCCCAGGAAAGCAACCAATCCTAAGAATGTTTGAGATTTATATATGTATTATTTATAATGTTTTAAATATATTTCTTTACTGTATCCTTAATTTGTCTTAATCTGCATCTCTGTAAAGGATCTTAGCAGTTTTGGTAGTACTCAATACGAATTGAAGATGCGCAGAAAAAAGAGGCATATGTATATACAGGTCTCGAGTACAGTTGGGTTCCAATGAGGCAGTAACATATGAAGTGTGCTGGTTGATTTAAAAACAACCGCATTGGGAGAAGAAGATATACATATGCAACGTCCACACGGTGAGACGAGATTCTTGAATGAGAAATGTTAGTTTCGATGTTAGATCGTCGCGATCCAATGGACGTTTAATCTTTACTCCTTGTTAGGTGACTCTACGCATCGATTAACTGCAAAGGGTGAAACAGGTCTCAAGTTTACCGCAGTTAATTAGTAATTCACTTTTACACCGAGCCTACCATGTTGTGGACGCCAGTAGCAGCATGCGAGGTAGAGAGCCAGAACAATAACCAGCACCTCGATGAAGACCAATCCAACACAAACACCGATTATTATCGCTGCATTTTCTGCTATAGCTTCCTTCATAGCTTGGTAACATCCCTGAAAATTAAATGTATATTTAAACGAATTTTTAAATCAACATCTTATCTTTAACTTTCGTTGCTTTAAACTTTCCTCAGCGCTTCTTATTTACGTATTTCCAACTTGTCTACGCTTTTATATTCCGAGTTTTTATTTTTTTTTTAATTCTGCTTCTGTAAGACATTAAATATGTACATTTGAGAAATCCGAAATTATTATTCATACAAGTAAATTGATTTAGAATCTCTTTGTACTTAAGAATGTGCTTAATTTCTCAGAAAGACTGATTTAATTACTGAGGAATTATGAAATACAGTTTCAAAATCGCATACAAAGTACGAGAACACTCTATAGAATTATCAACAATCTCACTGACAATGAGACCAGAGTTCGTTGAAGCCAATCTATTCGAATATTCATTATGGAAAGCCAAGATAAGCCGCTAATTGAAAATGAACAGGCTAAAGTTGAACAATTGCTGAACAATTAACAGCAAAAAAAGGTGAAAGTGCTTCTGATAAAAGAAAATTAAGCTCGCAAACTGATAAGCTTTGTAAAAAAATGTCGATTTCAGTGAATGTAAGTGAATGGAAAATCTAAAGAGAAATTCTCGAAATGTAAAAGCATATATATTAAAAATACCATCAAAATTTGAATTACGATTAGATTACAACTAAATGTTGTACATATACTATCATATTTTACGACTTCTTAATTTTGGGGCATTAAAATTTTTTTAAATTAATTCCCAATTTCATCCAATGAACTTACTCTTTGATAATAAGAGTTAGATTCTGTCGGGATTGATTGACAACTCGATTCCAGCAATTGTCCATTAGGATATTTTTTGCAGCAGGCTTCTGGAACTTTGTATCCACGTGTCCAGTTGATAGATTCAAAGTCTAAGTAACTTTCGGCACCACAGCAGTGCAGCTAAAACAAAGAAAATTAGATTTATTATCTCTTTTAAGTTTGACTACCCACGCGGAAAATAAAATTCATCCGACTTATTAAGGACAGCCTTACTCGCTGATTTTTAAGCAAAATTTTCAATTTATTTTCTAAGATGTATGAAATTAGAAATATAAATTTAGATTCTTGCGGAACTTGTCTAGTTGGGTGGAGAAGATTAAGAGAAAAGATCAAGATCATTGCGTGCAAGAATGTGAAGCCGGAAGATTCGCTTAAACATTAATTTATTCTCAACTGGAGCTTAATTTCCTTATTAATTGTGCTGCTGATTTACCTGACTCATGATTTTGTCCCACGCGAGAGTCACGGTATCCGAATTGCCTGAGTAGTACTTAATAGTTGACTTTACGATGTTCTGCGTTTGTTTCTCGGTCTGGAACAATTTAACGGTTTTATAATTAGAGAACTGAGAAATATTTGCTGAATTCAGGACAACAAGCTCGTTCAGACCTTCGACATTTTTTTTTTCTTTTTTACATTAAGTATGGATTGTGAAATTCTTCTCTGTATATTATTTTACTATTAGCGAAAGAAACTATGCATTTTAAATGAATATATACAATAGACGCTTCTTGAGTCTTTAAGATTCAAGAAACTTTTGTAAAAGTACATTTTTAAATCGTTTTTATTATAATTTATGTCAAGAAACGTCGAATCTGAAAAGGCTTGTATTATAAAATATACTTACGTTTCCTTTAAGTCCAAACGCGAGGCCAACCACGATGCATTCAAGTACGAGTACAATTAGAATGAGAATACCATACTGAAACAAAAAGAGAAAAATTACATAAAATCATCTTCAATAAAGAAACTATATGTATATGATGTAAAAAATGTTACATACTCCATGGAAGTATAATTTAGAATAAAAAGTGTACAAATTGAATTTAAAATTTAAAATATACATATTTTTTAGAAGAAAACTTACGACGCATAATAGACATCGAGATTCAAACATAGCTCCACAATATCCAAGAAAACTGACGATGAACGTGAGGGCTCCTGCAGCAATTAAGATGTAGGAGATCAGCTCGATGACGTGGGCATCTGTTTTACTCTGCAACAAAAGAAAAATAGGGATTATTAAATTTTTAATTCATTTATTTGGATTTACAGGTTTCAAATTCAGTTTATTTTGTTCATCTTTTCAGGTCTGGTCGCCTATAAAAATTTCTAATCAATAACCTGAAACTGGAATAATAAGGAATTTCCCTCTCTGTCTTTTCCGATCACGTCATTCTACTTTTCCTGAATTTCCATTCGAAGAAATATCAAAGCAAGTTCTTTGAAAATTGTATTTAATGCTGACACCACAAGATCAAAGTCGGCAGACAAAAGCAAAAAGCGAAAAAAAAATAAGAGGGATTGTGGCATGTCTCGACCAGAACCGAGCAAATTGAAAGTAAATTTGCTCGATAAAGTGGAGGAAGTTTAAAGCGATTGTAATCACGCAATGATAGTGTAAAGTCTTCTCAAGGATCAAATAATAAAACTAAGAAATTTAATTTTCTTAATTCTAGAATTTCCTCGTTCCATGGAAAAAATTTTTTTCAGTTTCAAAATTTTGATATTTACAAAAGTTTTGACTTTTTTATTCATAATCATTCCTAAATTAATTTCCTTTTCATTTTTCGATTAAAAAGTTAAATATTCTTCAAGTTAGTTTGATTTTAGTCTTATTTTTCTTTATAAACAATTTAGAGAGCATTTAAGAGCACAAAAACTAGCGTCTTATTTGGACGAAGGTGTTTCATTGATTTCCACAATACACCTGTTGGAAGATTCTGTCAAGACCTGTTGAATGCTCTTAAGGTATTTTTAGCTTCTTGCATGTACGTCAAGTGGTAAAACGGCTAAAAATAGTTCGATAAAGCATTTTTTCAGTTACTCGCGTTACAGAACTAATCATTTTTACTCCTATTTTCTCAGACGGATTATAAACATTTTATCTTTCTACTCTCATATTAAATTTTTCATCAATGTAATTAATTTCGCTCCATATTTTTTTATAATATCTATAAAACTCTAGTATTCTTTTTAAAAAATATAATATCCTTAAAAGATCCTTTTTTTATTTGGCTAATAAATAATTAATTTAATATTTGTCTATTCAATTAATTATTTCACAATTCTTTATTTTTCACTTGTAAATATTTGTTCATATTCAGTTTTATTAATAAATTATCTTCATAATGATGAAAAATTAATCAAATTATTTAAACTTTTAAATTTCAAAGCTCTATGATTTTCTACCCTCTACTTTTTCCATAAAAAATCTTTCTTTCTTTCTTTCTTTGTTTCTTTATTTCTCTCATGCCCCGAGAATACTAAAATATCAAACTCAAAATCTCCAGCATTTCTTTGTAACCCAGCTTAAAACAAAAATAGCCCAGAGATTTTTTTCTTCGTTTCAAAATGATATGCCTAAGTATTTTTATCCAGTTGAAAGAAATGAAGACGTTTCCCAAGTCGTAAGAAGAACTAGTGAAAAGAAAACATACAAAGTGTCTGAGTTTGCTGTCTCTTCTCTTGCACAAGATTTTTTTTGGTCTTTAAGATATTTATGACTTTTTGAAATTAGAAAAATTTTCTTTCGATCCTCGATTAAAAAATTCACTTTTAATTTGCTTGATATTTTTAAATTAGTGTATAATATGCATTTTACGATGATAATTATGTCACTGAAGAGAAGTAAAGTTATTTTGAAATCTGTAGACTTTCACTTGCGAGGAGCTCTGAATTCTTTCAAGTTATCGACGCGAATAAATATTTAACTTTGTGATTAGCTTTTATGAATGGTTTTCATTTTAAAACTTTTAAACGACTCTTAGAAAAGATCCCGATATTACCATTTATATTTCAACTTGAAATTGTTTCTAACTTCGCAGGTTTTAAATTCGAATCTATAACGGCGTTTCAAACTGAGAATTAATGTGAACTTATGAGTTTTCGTTCAAAAGCGTTTTGAAACTTAAAATGCATTCTTTAAATTAAAAAACAGTGCTTAAAATGCTTTAAAAAATCTCACTAGAATTTACGTGGTTTTTTTCATGACACCCTGTGTGAAAGGTGTACAGCAAAAGGATAAAAGGTACCGGTTAATGGCATGGTTTGGACCCGACACACCTGTTTCGTGCTTTCTCGTTCTGGCTTGCGTAAGTCTGGTGTAAACGTAACGGATCACAGTATACATGAACGCATTGCGCAAATTTGCTCGACAATCTATCACTCGAATATCTCATGAATAATAAAAAAACCATATCCATATGTTTTAAGATCTTCGGTTCCAAATTAGATAAAATACTCTCAGTAACTTCTTAAAAATTAAGATTATAAGAGAGTATTAAAACTAAAGCATTTAATGTACACTAAAATTACAAGGAATTATATTCAATATTCGCGAAACAGAATATCCGGTCAAATTTTACGAGCATTATCTTCGCAATTGTTTACGAGGCGATACAGATGTTCAAAAAGGTAACACAATCTTCTAAAAATAGCTTCACATCACAATGACTGGAATAGTTTTTATTTATATATACAGGAAAATCACTTTTGCTACCGACGCGTATAAAACGAAAGTAAAACTTTTACTTTCCGTGCGTTCCACTGATGCCCTGATGATGATGATAATAATGATAATTTGATAATAATTTGATAAAAATAGCAGACACTTATGTATAATTAGTTAGTTAAGGAATAAAGTACAGATATATGGACACACAATATTCATATTGATTAATATCCTAGTAAAAAAAGTGGTGTAATGAAATGTATCGAAAATCTTGCAGAATTGTCAATCCTGATTGGCTTTTGAATGACTTTAAGTTGTAAGAAGTAAAACAAATAACCGTGCGGGTTTGGTTTGATAGTATGTCTAAAAACACAGAGACAAATTAATTAAATTAAGGCATCAAATAGTTACATTAAACCGCGCATGACGTAGAAAATAAGCTCGAAATTCTCGCACGGATCAGTGACGACTCAGAATGGCAATATAGCTTCTCTTACGAGAACTTTATTTTATTTTCATCTTTATATCTTTATTAAATCGAAAAAATGTTGTTTACTTATAAAAAGAGTAAAAATATGTCTAAATTGAGAATGAGAATAACGATTTTAATAATTTGAATAATAACAATCTGTTTCTGTCCTTTTTTTGAGATTGTCGTTATTTATGAGTGCAAAAGTAACGCATTCGTCCCACGCCAAAGCACTCATCTGACAACAACCAATCATCTCATCCACAGCGAAGTACCAATAATTACAACCTCTCATATATATTTTTTTCCTCTCTCCCCTGGCTTCCCTCTATTAAACATCATTCATCAATGACTATTTCGTGCAAAAAAATGAGAATTAATATTCCAAGATTCTCAAAGAATGCGCTGAATAAAATCAGGAATCTCAGGAGACAAAAAAAGAAAACAAGTTTTTTTTTCTACTAATAGATATAAGATAGGTAATAACAAGTTTCAGCCAGCAGACGAGTTATGAAAATAAATTCCATATAATTCGATTCGAAGTGTTTGTATATGGAAAGGAAAACTTGTCTCTAAAAAAATGAAGGCTAACAACATTTCTAATTAACCAACATTAGTTAAGATTAAGAAGAAATGAAAATCGTTCAAGATTGAATAAAAGAGAGAGAAATGTTACCATTTATCAGTCAGAAACGATTTCAGCAACCATTGTCAGAAAAATTGATAGATTATTGACAAGAATCAATAAAAACGATATCCGTCGAGATATGAGAATTTCCGACAGTTTATGCATACATCTGTGTCAGAATATCAAAACATAATGGATATGGATTAATGAACGATAATATAACGGCAAATATTGATTGACCTCAGAACGACAAACTCGAATGTACTTAAATTTCACTGCAATTCAAATTTAGAGAAGCGCAGACTTGGAAAATTATCCGAGACAGGATACAATAATTATTTTAGTCGGTTTATTCTCGTTATTAATATAAAGGAAACACCCACGCAAGTAAAGTAGACTTGTTCGCAGTAGGAATGTGAATGCAAATGAACTTTGTAAACAACAGTTTGTACCAGATCAAGCATCAGGATTCAGAACGCGTACAAGCGTGGTTCGTTATGGTTTATCTTAGGGTCACGGGTCTTGAGTCTTGACGATCAAGTTGACACCTACATGCAATCAAGTGTAACGTCTCTAAGTAGTTGTCCCATATATACAGCTATACTCGGTCTCTATATGTATACTATATACAGACAATCTTACTCTTCTTTATACCCACTCCATTATGCACAAGAATGAAAAAACCTCAAAGGGTAGACAATCCCGTAAGTGTTTCATTGCCAACGATAATAATCTACTTTTATCCTTTATTCAGAGAATTACGTACTTAAACCTAGACACAGAAAACTACTTATCGACCTTCTATATCTATACATGTGACATCTTTTTATTTAAGCTCAAGGAAAACCATGTAGCTAATTATTTTTATATATTATGCAATCTCGTATTTTCTTTCCTGGTTTAGTAGGAATTTATTTCATGAATTTATGCGACTTTATATGAATTCAAATGATTTCAGACTCGCGTTCAGACTGTTCCAGATATTTCAGGAGATTGAAGACCATTAAAGTGAATTCAGATGAGATTTCACTGGTTTTCAAAGATTTTAAATTATTTTAAATGATTTTACAGATTATCAAGGGACAAATTGAAAAAAATCGTCTGAAGAGATGTTTGAAACTTCAGTCCCATCCACAGCATAGATGCAATCATCAAGCATGGGAAGAATTCAAAGATGACCCTGAATAAAATTCCCCCCTGCAGGTTTTCTTGGTATGACTAATATATGATTGAGTACCTTACACGTAAAGTATACTATACGATAGTATACTTACGTGAGTAAAAGAAGCGAAGATGTGTGTTCCTTTCTAAAGAATCTAAATTGTACTCTCGTCCCTAGTGGACAAACTGCATTATAGTCTCACATAAAACGTGACACTTTCATCCTTTTGCCTTCACGCTTTTGAAATCATGATTTAATACAGAATAATGAGTCTCTTGTCTACTCTGGTTCTCATTTCTTTGAAAATATTTTTACCCAGAGAAAAATGGAAATGGAAATGAAAGTGAAATGTTTCATTAAATTTAAATGAGAGGAAGAAGCATGTTTATATAATTAGATATTAAATTTCTTAGGCATCTCTGAAATTTCTATTATAAATAGGAAACATTGGATATTATATACAATGTAGTTATAATTAATGATGCTTTCCGAGTAAATCTACGAGAGGATACTAATAATTAACGATTCATGTCTTTGCTTCTGATTCTGTTGTGAATTATCTCAATCTCTTTAGTTTATGGACGTCAGATGCATCGTTCTCAGTTCCTTTGATACAACCTCGGCTTTCATTCCATTTGAATATTGAATATTCAAATATTCAGGTATCAATTCTGATTCCATACCATAAACAAGGAGTTTTACTTTAAAGCTACGCACTATATTAAATACACTATCCATACTTTACTAATGAAAATACACTGTTCAACATATTTTTCTCTAGTTTTTGAAAAACTAGTTTCTAGTTTGTAGCTTCGAAAACTTGTACGAAAATAGTTGAAAGCATAAAGAAACTGACATTCCTCATCAATGTATTGATGATATTTGTATAGGAAAGTCAAACACGACAAAATAAAATATTCAGTGTCCCTGACAACCATGTGTTCGAATAAATTAGCATCACGCATTGCAACGGAAATACTGTTTCATATTCTCATTGACACGCCCTCTAGGACTCCTATAATCTTGAAGAGCGCTTTGCCATCGCGGACAGTAATTATCAGACCGTAATTTCCCTTTTCTGATGACAACCAGTAGTTGTGCGAAATCGTCCCAATAAGCAAAAAATAACAATCAATTCTTTTATTGAATAATTTCCAGCAATTTCCTTGCTTAGTTTTAAACTCGACGACTTTAAATTAACTAAAAATTAATTTTAAAAAATTAAACTTCAATTCAGTAATTACACAAATAATAATTAATAATCGATTATAATTACATAGTTTATTTATGCAAGTTCACTTATTACGAACAGAGCTTTTCTTACTCAGTGGTCACGCGCTAGTAGTCAATTTTATTTATTCATTTGATCTTATCTTACCCAATAATTTGCCTCCCCCATTATAATTACACTTTCGATATTTATTCCAGTATCATAATTAGAAAACGTCAAGTCGTAATCAATTTTTGTTGCATTCGTGACTACTATCACTGCAAAATTATTCATGAGAAAGGAACTTGACAAAAATATTGTATATTACATACATTTCTATGTTATATGTAATATAAAAATAAAATTCATAATGATATATGAATAATAATTAAATAATGTAATCACTTCTCCAAACTTTTAATAATATAACATAATATAACTTATAATGATCTAGAGCAGTTTAATTAGATCTTCTCTTGTCTAGTTAACTCCATGGTGCTAAGAAATTCCCTGAGTGACGCCTACTTTTACGCATGTAAACTTTTTTAGATGCTATGTGTAAAGACGACCCACTTTTCAGGTGTGGGTGTTGCCTCCATGTAAAGATGCTATTGCGAGACGCGTAATAAGATTATTTTCGATTTATTACGCCTTTTATTATTAAAGGTTCATAAGAAAAACTTGAAAATGATTTTATAAAAACTTTTTCAAATTTCGTTTACAGTACTTGTATACTGCAGAAAATATTAAATTGTGTAAAATGGAGAATGGAATTTTGAGCTTAATACTTGAGTCCAACACCCTTAATAAAAGACTCAATAAGTCTCTTCGGGCTTTATAATCTTCAAGATTATATTTCTCCTCTTTTCAAAGGATTTGTTGAAGAAAATTTCATTTTTGATACTATTAAACTCAATGGAGAAACGGTACAAGAAGAAGAAAGAAAGTCGAATCTTCACTGTTTCACTGGCAACTCACTTGTGTAATGAAGCGTTTCAAATTGGCTCCATCGAAAGTCAATCTTTATTTTTCAAACTCGATTTCTCATAACTTGATAAATTGGATTTTAATAATTAACATCATCTCGGAATTTCTACTTTGTACACATATGTTTCGATTTCTACTTCAGGAAGACTCAACTACTCATCTTAAAAGAAATTATACTTTCTCTATGAAAATTTACGTATCATGTTGAAAAAATTTTTATTTAAAATGTGAATTCAGAATTGTTTCCAACACAGAGGAATTTACAATAATTACTTTTATTATCAATCAAGAGTGTCTATATATTAAAAAAAAAAAATTAATTGCTTGGAAAAGTAAAAGTAAAGTTCATGTTCGGCATTTTCAGATTGAAAGTCGGTATTTCATTGGGTGGTGAGAATGTAACGTAACGACAATGGCTAAATTACACTTTCGTTCGCTCATTACCTAGACTCATTATCACGAATAACTCATAGCGAATGCCTGCAGCGATACTTATCAAGTGTGATGAGTATCAAGAGAAATTTTCTGAATCGTGAAAAATTCAATAAATATTATTCTCACGTGTTCAGTCAGTCATCAGTTTTATTACAAACATTCTTCGAGAATCAATCCTTTTTGAATATAGTCTCACTTAATATCTTCAAGTTTAAAAAAAATGAACAAATTAAAATCAACTTCCTGAATTCTGAAATCGTTAAAGCTGACAATTGATTCAAAATAGCTTCAGATTTACATCCGAATGGATTAGTTTACAATGCATCAGCGGCTCGTTAAGATCAAAATGTTTGGTATGAAGCCAAATAGCAACTTCCAGGTTTCTGCTGCGTTGCATTAAAGTAAGCAAATGAACAGGTATTTCAAAGCAAGCAACGAGAAACAAGAAATCATAAGCAAGAGGCAGTTTCGCTTGGAAGACCTTGCAATCAGTTTAATCAGTATTTCAAGAATTATTTTGAAGTTTAAATGAGTTCTTCCTTTACTAGCCAACTAAAGTTTCTTCCTTTGCCTTTCAATTCTATAATAAAGCAAGACGTTTAAAAACTATCTTTGTTTAGTTCAACTTCCTTTTCTGAGTTTATATTTATAATCATTTTTTAAGAGATTAAGTTTTGATTTTTTTTTGTTGCTTACCAAAACATCGGTTTCGTCGATTTGACTGACGAGGTTGGTGAAGGAGTTTTTATCAGCGATCAGCCAGATACCAACAGCGAGGGCTGCACCTCCGGCGATCTGTAACATGAGAATAATCTTGATGCTCCGTTCTGGTTAGTAACTTCAAGGATGATGTTACTGTTCAGATAACATAATCAAACGCAACTATGAAGACGCGCGCTTCCTTAATAATAAATTTTTCATTTTCATTTTCATAAGCATTCAATTTTATCATCAATAATCTAGGGCAAAAATACTTACGAAAAAGACAAAATTGAAGAAACATAGAAAGTACTTGGCACATTGCGACGTGCAGCCCATTTTTGCTTCCGTTTTTCAAATACTTCCTGTAAAAAAAAAGAAAAATTTTATTAAATATCCAATACACACTTTGTAGAAAAACAAAATTGTTGTTTTAATAACAGCAAATTACTAAAGCCATTATATGATTAAATATAGTTAAATGGATAGAAGTGTCTGTTTAATGTATATTGAACTATATAATTTAATAGCGAGTAATTACGACGCCATTAAGAAGACTTTTGATTACGAAGGTCGAAATTTAAACTCTTGCTATCTTTAAGCCTTAAGGAAATTGTTGGGGAGACTAAACCATCTATAACCGGATATTTCTACCCCGGTCGCTCGTCATGATGATATCCGAATTATTATCCGTTCCCCACCGATGAACTCACTCTAACAATTAAGTGGAACCATCAAAAGAATAACGCTCTTCTGCAAATATTTGATATAACACTCAACATTTTAAAACTGAAGGTCAATTTACGCTTTCTTCTAGCAAAATTAGGTATAATTGTTTTAATAATATTTTTTGTAATAAAAAATATTTTTTTGATAATATTTTAATCAAGGTAAAATTAAAGGTATTTTAATCAAAGATAAATTGAATGAGACTTATCTATAATGTCTACATATCTTCTTTAACTGTCACTACCCTCCCTTCCACCAAACTTAACGTCTACTCAAAAAACTTCCTTATCCAAAGAAAACAATTTAGCTGTTATTTATTAAGACCATGATTAAGACTTTACTTTTAATTGTGTAGATAAAAATATTTCAATAAATTTTAATCTAATGAATTTTGCATTCGATTGTCACGTTTTAAACAGGAATTAGCTCCAATCTAATGAATAAATTTCAGAAATTTCCATAAATGAATCGAATGCAGTCTTGAACAATGTTACAACATTCTAGAGTCTAATCATAAATCTAATTAGCATGCAATTAAAAACAAAATGTGACTGAACAGCATACCTATAATATATATTTATGTTTTAGACGATACTAGAATGCAAATGAGTACAGGTAATAAATAAAGAATGATGGACATACGATTTAAAATATTGATCCTTGAAGAGGACAAAGCGGACAGATGTTGCAATCACATTATTGTTATTATATATGTATATTCCACACTTAATAGCCATCACGCATGTTGAATGCGAATCACATCAAATATTTTATCGAGCTTAATGCAAGAGCTTATATAATATGTAATTTGTAAGTTTCAGCTGGTATTTTATAATGTCTGATGCGATATTTTAATGAGTGAATAAAAGCAGAACGATGTTTGATCGTAAAAATTATAATAACATTTCTACATGAAAACTTCTCATTATTTATGATAATATATTTAATTTTTCAATAGCAATGTTGTTTTATATGAAAACTGGTAGTTTCCATTTGACCGGGAAAAAGGTGAAAAGACCTTGATCGGTCGACCTAGTATCGGAAATCCAGGGCACGGTTCTCGTATTATCCCGTGCCAGGAATTGGTCCATTTGTGTATCCAGTATTTTCCAGATACAACGAACCTATCCCTTAAAATATTCCAGAATTTGCATTTCTTTCAATGAAAAACGAATAATGAAAATCAATACATGGATAAGATTAGTTTAAGAATTAGTTTTTATAGTGTGATACAATGATCTGCATTTACTATTATTTTATAAAAGAAAAAGAGCAATAAGCTTGCAATTATAAAAATGATTGTTTCATCAATCTTTAATAATACTAGCAGACCAACACGTGCGCTACGCGCACGATTATTTATTTCATTTCTTACAATTTCAAGTCATTAAAAAATCAATAAAATTTTGCTGATTCAAATTCAGAGAGTAGGTTTGAAACAACAATTTAACCGAGATTTTAGGGAAATTTCGTTACATCATTTTTTGGAGAGGTATCTCAAGAGATTTCTATAAATTATAATGAATTTTGACCATTTTCAAGTGATTTTTACGAAGTTCTAAAGATTTTCAGGATTTTAAAAAAGATTTCGTAAAATTTTAAGGTATTTCAAGATATTTCGCGAAATTTTAACGGAATTCATGAAATTTCAAGAGAATTTTTAAAGCTAAGGAATTTTAAGGGATTTTAAATCCTGTTGTGAAGTTTCCTGGAATTTTAAGACATTTCAAAAGGTTTCAAAGAATTTTAAGGGACTTTAAGGAATTTGAAATATTACAATGAAATTTCCTGGAATTTTAAAAGAAGTCAAGAGATTTTTTAATAATTTTAAGGGATTTTCGAATTTTTAAAAGATTTTATAGAATTTTCAGGATTTCATGGAATGTAACGATATTCCTAATAATTTTAATGGATTTTAAAGGACGTAAAGAGACTTTAAATGTTATTGTAAAATTTAAAGCATTTCAAGAAGTTTCTGATGGGAATATTAAAAGGTTTTCATGAATTTAAAAAGATTTCAAGAGATTTTTATGAGTTTTAAAATATTTTATGAGGTTTAAAGGATTTTAAATTTTTTCAGATAATTTTATTTAGGGATTTCAAAAGAATTTCTATACATGTATGATTTTTAAAAGAATTTGTAGAATTTAAAAGGATTTCGAAGGTTGTGGTAGAATTTTAAGGGATTTTATTAGATTGTTCTAATTATTAGAAGATTTTGTTGTATTTTTAAGGATTTCATGAAATTTGATAAGATTTCTAAGGATTTTAAGAGATTCTAAATGTTAAGAAATTCCAAGAGTTTTTTTTTAACGAATTTTTAGAGATTTTTGTTAATTTTGACATAGATTTCAAGAGATTTGTGATTTTGGAAGTTTTAAAAAATCTTGACGAATTTTAAGCAATTTCGAAGGTTTTCATGAAATTTTAAGTGATTTGAAAAGACTTCTCAGCGTTTTAAGAGAATTTAAGGGATTTTAAATCTTATGAAGTTTCGAGGAATTTTAAGAGATTTCAAAGGGTTTCAGAGTATTTTAAGGAACTTTAAGGTATTTTAAATGTTGTAATATAATTTTCAGGAATTTTAAAAGAAGTCAGGAGATTTTTATAATTTTCAAAATATTTTATGATATTTTAAAGAATTTTGTGAAATTTTATGAGATTTCTAACAATTTTAAGGGATTTTATGATTTTTCGAAAATTTTATAGAATTTTAAGGATTTCATGAAATTTCTAATAATTTTATTAGATTCTAAAGGACGTCAAGGAACTTTAGATGTTATCGTATAATTTAAAGAATATTTTAAACAGTTTTTAAGAATTTTAACAAGTTTTTACAAATTTTAAAAGATTTCAAGAGAGTTCTATGAGTTTTAGAGTATTTTATGGGGTTTAAAGAATTTTAAAGTTGTCAGGTAATTTTATTGATTTCTCTAATTTTTAAAAGATTTTGTAGAATTTTTAAGGATTTTATGGAATTTGATAAGATTTCTATAGACTTTAAGAGATTTTAAATGTTAAGAAATTTTAAGATATTTTTAGCTATTTGTAAAACTTTTTACGAGTTTCAACTTGGATTTCAAGACATTTATGATGTTAATCGTTTTTGTGAATTTTTGAAGGATTTCAAGAGTTAAGAAATCTTAACGAATTTTAAAGTATTTCAAAGGTTTTTCTGAAATTTTTTTGCGCCATTAGTTTGTTTTTCTTCTTGCAACTTCAAGTCATTCAAAAGCCAATCAGGTTTACAACAACAATGTATGCGAGATTTTCGAGACATTTCGTGACACCACTTTTTTAAGATAGGAAATAGGATGGTAAAGATTCTACTAAACAAATGAAGATCTACTACTATAAAAGAGTCGAATCTGAAAGGCTATAACTTCCGCTTCCATAAAACTCCGGCAACAAAAAAAGGAAAAGTTCCTGCAAGTTCTCATTAACATCATTAACATTACTTGGAGTCATTAAAAGAGAGCTATAGAGATTAAATAAAAATTCATAATCCCGGATGTCCAGGAAGTTGGCAACGCCAACTTTAAAATTACAAAAAATGAAAATTGTGCTGAATTGTGCTAGATTTGTGCTCTATTGTGCCGTAAAAGATTTTTTGAAAAAATTAAAATTAATCCCGGGATTGATAATAACGTTTGCACCAGGAAGAGCCTTGCAAGCGACCCGGTGAATTATTACTCGCCTCCTTTTTCCAGGTGACCTAATTTAAACTAGGTCAGAGCATCTGGGATCTGGGTTTCGTCCGCTGGCTCAAATTTGAACTACATCTCCCGGGCCGTGGGGGTTACAATGACCTATTTTCGAGAGAAGGGTGAAGACACTATACTTTTGGTACTGGCTTCAATAGACCCAGTCGTTAGTCGTTCAAACATTGCCCGGTTTGTTCTAGTTTGCCCGCTACAAGCGTGGAAACTGGTCCCGGAGAAAGGAGGTGCAAAAAAAGACCAAGAAAAGAGAATCCTCGATCTTTGCGGAATTCGAATCGCCATAAGGTAAAACAGCTTTATCGCAGGAAAAGAGTACCAGGTGGTGAGCTTAGGACAGAAAGCTACGATGATAAACTAGATCATTGGACACGATCAGACATCGTATTGTGGAATATCAATTGAAAGAAAAAAAATGATAAAAAAAAAGGTTTCGTTAAACGGGTTACCAGGGCATTGGATGAGCGCTGAGAGTATTTTGGTCGCAAGATGAGATCTGCATCTGACAGACTGACAATGAATGAAAAATGGCTTGGCTCGTTACATCGGTTAAATTGTATTTTATAGTTATATGTACTGACGACCAAATATTATTGAATCAATGAAATAGAAGATTGAGGCATCAAAGACTGTGTTCAGTATCTTCAAAAGACATGTGGTATACATCTTTGAGGGTATATAACTTTGGAAGGTTCAATGCTCTTCATTTATACTAGAAATTTCATGAAGTTGTGAACAACCAAAACAGTAAAGCTTCCAAGAGGATTCATACTTATAATCGATTCAAAATCAATGTGAAATGAATGTGGAAACACATGAAATAATTATGCTTATGTAGAATCAATTTTCGAGTGAATGGCCCCTGCTCGGCTCCAGACAGATGAAGGACGCTTTCTTAATTTTTTCTGAATCTATATCTGACAGGAAATTTTAGCTAACTGAATTGGCTGCATTAAACTTTATAGTTATTCTATAGTAAAGATGGAGTGATGCTTTAGTGGTAATAACCTTTCTAACTTCGTTCCTGACACACCCTTTGATAGAATGCTGACTTACTGCCGGCTCGCTTCAGCTGTAGTAATTCAGAATTGTTAACTGGTATTGTTTCAACTTTAATGTTTCCCTGTGAGACTTTTACAGTTTCTGGTTTGTTTTGTATGTATTTGAAATTTACACGTGGGTGTGAAGATTGGCTTGAACGATGCGGAAATGGGTATTTGACTTGCTCAGTTGTTATGTATAAAATTAAAAATCAATTGCAAATCTGCTCTGGGAATATGGATCTGAATACTAATATGTTTTGAACACAAATCTTGTAAATCGGATTGTACATCAATAAGAGACTTGATACCTTTTCTGAAGAGGAGTTTTTCCTTTTATAAAGTATGAAGTGAAGACATCACACTCTATTTTCACATCTTACTGCATGATCAAGTAAATTAATGTAAATTAACTGTCCGCGTTGGTGATTCGAGATGCGTAATTTTTGTAATAAACAGGCAGAGGCAGATGACGTAAATCCTTATTTCCGTAGGCGAGCATATAACTTAGCAACATAAGTACGTTTACATAAAGGTTAAGATAATCTCTGATAGTGCCGTTGAGAGTGAAAGTCTCAAGTGAAGAAAACAGCGAGATGTAAAGTGTCATTCACGCCTTCGATGGTTGCTCAAACTCAAACATAAATGTACATCATGCTTTCAGAAAAAACATCAATTTTTATATTGCTTGTTTTCTTCAATATATACTTTACTTTCCTACAGATGTCTTTCACTTCATTCTTTTTGTCTAGATTTAAGATCGTTCACTTCCATTATTATTATGCAACAAAAGAGAGACGTTAGATAGCAGAATTGTATGTTTTTCAACTTCTTAATATCCACAAATCACAGTTCCTATTCTTCCAATCTTTTAACGGGACACTTGTGCCACTGTTGTGAAAGTAAATCAGTAACATTATCTCCAAAGTTTGCCTGAGTCAAAAGCGGAAATATGCCAACGATGCGGAACATTTACGTGACTAATAATTGGTAGTACAGTAGGTCAGTGCCGTCATGGACACAAATCCCAACAACGCCCAACTATTTTTTTCTGCCCTAAGGAAGAAGTAATGTTAAAAATGGTTCTGCCTATTTTACTCAATTAAACAATGATTATAAAGTTTTCTTTTACAAAACTTGTATGCATTATGACAAATATAGTGTTCTGAACCAAAAATATTTTATTTTTCAGTCTCGATTATTGAAAACGAAAGGAAATCAGTTTCGCATGTGATCTTGAAAGCGTAATGACTCGCACCTTATGCAATACATCTAGCAGGTATAGCACACGCGTGCTGGTGTATATTTTTGAATGAAGACAAGTAGCCGATGGTGAATGGCAACACGCTTGAAGGGTTCGCGAAATGCCAGTGGTAAAATTTTCACCTGTAAGTGCGCTAGGTACAAAAATTTCATGTTGAACCGGATTTTATAATTAATACACGTTACATGCACCTATTTCTGTTATGAATGATGTAACTTTTCCTACTGTTAACTAACATTTTCATTTTTAGAGAGAAAATGAAAAGTTATATTTGATATCTGAAAATGAAGTGATTATTTCATCATAATCGAGTATGTTAATAGATGCTGAATTGTTAAAAGAAGTGAATATATTCACTTCTTTTATAACTCATTGTTAATGTACAATACCGCCTATACATATATCCGATGTAACAATTTCGATTTTCACATCATTAATTTGGTAGCGAAGTGATAATTAAACGATTTCTCGTACGTCGAGTAGTAATTATTTATCAGAAAAAAATGGGAATGGCACTGAGTTTCGAAAAAGTGCGAAAGACAGGGAGGCATGTGACAGCATAAGCACTGACTGGCTGGTCGGTCCCTTTCATTAAGGAATACCCTTTTCTTCCTTTTTCTCCTTTACTCTTGTCTCTCGCCTTTTTTTAAAACGGCTCAATGACCTCGTCTGCAACTCTGCACCCAGGATATGCTGCAGGTTTCCAGGTCCAACCAGACTTTGCAAACGCGACAAAAAAGCCTCTGTCGATTGGTGGCCTGGACACTCGCCAAAAAATCCGACCGGTTTCATGTATCTTTCCAATTTATTCCAATGAGCAAGGAAACAAAATTCGCTCTCGAGTGAAAGTAGGAAATTTCGTAGCCTCACCCTCTCAAACTTGCGTCATGAAACTTGAATTAAATATACTAATTTATATCTGACTAATCACTTATTACTTGTTCAACTCCAATTTATTTCTACCTTTTCATTTATATCAAAAGAAAAAGCTCTTAGTCTCATAGAATAAAATTGCCATTAATTACTTTGCGGACCAGTGGACATTTGTCACGCTATTTTTCTCTGGTGCCAGGAGGGTTGAAACCCGAGGCAACAAAGTCTGTGCAACAGGCTCATAATGTGTGCTCGAATTACGCCAAGGAGGGCTTCATGATTCGTGATTGGGACAAGATGCTTGTGGAAGGAAATTGGAATGAGGAAAAGAAAAAAAGAGAGAAAACAGAACAGAGAAACAGAATCGAATTCCTTTCCAGAAAACATACACAACTGCAGACTTCTAGAAACTATCCACAACGCAGTGTGTAATTTTCTTTAAGAAATAAAAGTAATATTGTAATAAAGTAGATATAATTTTCGTACTCATTATACATAATATATTCTGACTTATCGAGAATGGAAGAAAGGTAATTTCCATATACGAGGAAAAGAATAGAAAGACCTTGGAGACATTCTTCTCTATCAGTTTTCATTAGAATGAACGGAAGAAATTCTACAAAGAAGGAGAAATATGGGAACATTAGCCTGAGGGAAGCTTCAAGATTTAAGTTCTAGTTACACTCGAGAAACTGTGTGGTCTGAAATCGTATTATTTTCACATCATGGAGATTCACGTCTTCGACGAATCGTGTAGACTTCCTTTCGTAACACCTGTCCAATGTCTGATTTAAATCTCTTAAATTTCTTCTTTATTATAATTACAGGCATACTAATTGCAGCTGCTCTTAAAAATCCAATCTTTTAAATTACAAACTACTCATAAAATGAGAACAATTAGTGGGAATCTAAAGTATGTAATAAAAAGCTGTGTCATGTGAATGAGTAAAAATCCTTATTCGTCAATCGTCAGTGCCCCTGGAACCATATTAGGAAACGAAATTCGAAAGAATTGCAGTCGCATTAAATACGCAATAGTAAAGTCAGGTACTTTTACTATAATACATATTCAGTTAGAGTTATATTTAAGTTAGTCAAATGAAACCCACTTTGGATACAGACAGTGAGGTGAGCTACCTTTGGAAGTGAATGGGAATATTATTAATCGAGCCTGAGGATTTAACCTCATTTGTACAAATTAATGACGAGTGAATACGAAAACGAAAGTTTTACTGAATTTATAACAATATACAAATTTACACCCTCCTCTCGGCGTCATTCCCGAATAAAATGTAATCATTTTCAACAAGGAGAGAAGATAACGAAAAGAAAAAGGTTTTTTTGACAGTAAGCTTTTCCTGCAGGTGTGCTTAGGAAGAGATCTAGCCTTATCTAGAAATCTGGATACTTGAAAAAGTATGAGGTAGACAGTTTACAAAGATTATGGCAGTGCATTGCCTTACGCTTCGTTCGATAATACTGGAAGTATAAGAGTTACACAAAGAAGTACTTTGTACAGAATTACACACATATAAATATATATAAATATATATATATGTGCTATTTCATATTGTATAAGTAGCTGCTGAACGGCAGGGCTCATTAATTACAGATTGCGATCCCTGTATATTGTGCTGTGAGAGCAAGTGCCATGCGGTTACGATGTTTTATATAAACTCTAGAAAATATGTGTGCCTATCCTATCCTATCCTATCCTTTGCCTGCAGGTGCCTAGGATGTCGTGAGAGCCACAACATTTTGCCCAGCGTCAATTCTGCATTCTGCAATAACTCTTTGTCCGATGAGGTCTCTGTGAGAATCTGACGACGATAGGCTCACTGTCGATTCCTTTTTGCTTCCTCATAGAGGAAGCTTTGTTTTTGATACATTTTCCAATATTTTTAAAATCGTTTAATTAAAATTTCCTCACGTGATAAATGTTTAATACAACATTCTAATCAATTGTCCAGGTGTGTGTGTGTGTGTGTGTGTGTGTGTGTGTGTGTGTGTGTGTGTGGCGCCATTTTTTGTCGCCCTATTAACTTAAAGACAGTTATAGATAAATTGATATAATTTGTAGGGTATATTGGCACCACCAATATCTCAAAACGTGCCAAAGGATTTTTCAAAATATTGAATTTAAAAGTTTTTATGTACATTTTGAATTTTTGTAAAATTGATTTTTCGACTATAACTTCTTAAATAATGAAAATTCAAAGCTTATGTAAAGGAAAGAAAGATTCCTTGCATCGAGACGAATCGATTGACCTGTAAGATTAATGAATTTTATTGAATTTTAAGAAAATTATGATTATTTTTAATTTTTTAAATTTTCATTTCTAAATGCTTCCTCTATGAGGAAGCAAAGTGCTCAAAACACGAGCACAAAAAAATATAAATATATAGTTAAATGGAACACCCGAGATCGAATTCACAGCTAGTTTAAATTATAGTTTAAAGATTTTGACATAAAAGTATAGTAACCGATTGTTTCAATTGTCACCAATTTTCAATTCTCTCTTTCCATGCTTCAAGCAAATATTCTTCAGACTTTTCTTGTTTGCCTCCCAAAGAATCATTTCGCGCACTCGCGTGGGATCAATTCTGTAAATTATGATGGAAGCTTCTTATATAATTTGAACTCAAGGGTTTTTAAACAATAAAAAACAATTTCTCCGCCAGAGATTGTCGACAGGAATCCATCGATTATTACTCTCAACTAAAGTACAAGTGCACCGACCTTTCGTTTAAAATCCAAGCTAGTTATGAGCGTCGTGCAACGCGGACGTCGAACCTGATATCGATTCCTATCGCGGTACTAGCTATAGCTAGCTAGTTGAAAGCGTTGAAATCGACTTTTTTCGCGATAAAAATCGATTCGACGTGATTGTACGGCTCTTGATTCTGAATCACTTTGTGCCAAAGAAAAGGCGCGCTCTTTTATTCGGACATAAACGTATATTGTTGCGTATTCGGACATGAGGTGAAGCAAGGTGAAGTCTCATAAACAGAAGAACATTGTACCAAGTCAGAAATCAGCTGGCTAGTTCCAGTTATTACATCTAACAACGGGATATTTTTTAAAGATCCTCAAGATAGATGAAAAAGCATCACCTCAAAAGAAAAAGCATCATCTTTGTGATAAAACCAAGTTAACTCAAGGAAAAGAAGAAGGTCCGTGATAAAATGAGTAATCTTATCTCGACTAAAGTCAACCAAAGGTTTTTTTAGTGGCAAAACATTTTCAATGACCCATTTAAGAGTGGGCGGATCTAGATGTAAAATGTAGATTATAAAAGTCACAATTTCTTTTTAAGGCAGAGAGTGCACTTAACGTCCTGGAAATACTCAACTGAGAGTCCAATCATTTTTCCTCTGTTCCGGAGTGTTAATCGCTTGTGGCAAAGAATTTTGTTTCAGAGATACAACCAAACATAAAATTCTCGCGTTTCGTTTGAAGAACCCCTCAACCTAAAATTATCTGAAAATTTCCAAACTAATTTCATTTCACGGAACCAAGATAACCACAGATTTTACGATTTGTCATTTCACGCGGTACTCATGGTCATAATTTTCAAAGTAAGTTTCGAAATCATAAATATCACGAGTGCCATTATTTTTTTCCTGTGAATTGGAAATTTGAAATTACAAATCGTAAATTGTAAAACAATACTCCGGCGCAAAAAAGAACTAAAACCTGTTTCCCTGAATCAGTTGCATCGTCCTCGCTGGCCTTGGAGAAGCAGCTGAGTCGCGTTTTCCTACCATATTATTGTATCGTATTTGCTGAGAAAACTCGTTATCACGTGGGCTTTCAAGATTTTTATCATAACGAGAATAATAGTGAAGAATAAATTATGAAGTCACTAGGACAACAAAGCCCGACAGAAAACCTTCCTCAACATCAGGTGGTCACTCATTTTATCGAAATCGTGGGCGTGACGAGATGATTTTATTCAAATTAAGATGGTATAATAAAATCGACTGTTGTTGACTGAAATATATTCCCAGTTATGTTGTGTATTACATTAAAGGCAAGGCGGAAAACAAGAGCTTACGCTATTTTCTTAACGATCTTTGATAATTCACCTTCGAAAATCAAATCCAATCTCTTTCCACTCCAATTTCCAAGTTAATGCCTAGAATGCAACTTACCTAAAACAGAAAAAGAAAAATAGATTATTAATTAAAATTATAGAAATAAACAGAAAAATGTAATATTAACTTTTGTAATAAGAGAGAGTAATTCTTAAGTCACACCTAATAATCGATTTAATAATCGCACCTAAGAATCTGTAATAAATTTTTCATGCTTCACCAGCAGAGAGATATTTAAGACATTTTTCAGGACATAAAAATCAAATTGCAGTGGATACATAATTCGTAACCAGATCTAAACAAATTCAAATTATGTGATAAAGCGGAACAACTGAATAAGTGGTTCACTTAAACTAAATCAATATTTGGGTAGATAGGTTCCTTCAAAGAGATTTATCCAAATATTTAGTTGATTCAACAACCCCTTTTTACCCACGATAAATCTTCTAGCTCTTTAATGTCTAAATGTCTAGCCAGTGCAGGACTTATATGTATGTATAAGCGGGTTTCCCAAAGACAGGATGAATAACATGGATCTCATTAGGTGGAAATACAAGCCAGGGATTTTTACAAGTTTTTATGCTCAAAGTAGAAGCCTCTGCTACGCCCCATTTAACGGAACTTTCCCATGTACTCATGGGTCGGCCTTCACCACACTTCACAAACACATATAATATATAAGAGTACATATAAGCACAATTGTGCCGATCATTCCGATCGTCTTTTATCAGGTCGAGATGGGATGATCGGTAGGAGATGAGAAAGGGGAGAAATATCTTTCTCTAAGACTATAAAGACTAAAACTAATGTTAGTGTAAGACTATAGGCAACTATGGTTCACAGCCAGACTTTCTAAACCGATCATCCTTCCCAGAATCGTTTTCACGGAGGAAACTTTCAACCGGGGGTCATCCTATATTCTTATTACTCAATTTATATCAACGTAGATGTTGGTAAAAGAATTAGAAGCTTTAAAAAATTCCTCGTCCCTTTCGACGAATTTCAAAAAATATATATTTATATTTTGCAAGTAGTAATTGTAATTTTGTAGTTGAAGATACGCTCAATGCCCCGCGGAATTAATTTTGTAGCTCTACAGATGTAATGATCAAAATTCCCGACCCTAATTGACACCTAGTTGACTCTCACATTGACCCCATCAATGTTTCAAGTCGTTGAACAAGATGAGGTACAATCGAAGCACATGATAGTAATCCCAGAAAGACTAGGATCGATTTAAATTAATGAAAAGATAAAGGCGAAATAAGAATCCAAACTGGAAATAAGTTACATTTGGAAATCTGTAATTATTACCATCCAAATTTAAAAGACAGCTTCAGATCAGATTAAAAAAACTATCTGCCAAACTCGGAAGCTTTCAACTCAGAAATTAAAAGTTTTCTAACATGAGCTATATAATTCTGCACCGTCTTAGCATATGTAATAATTCTCTAGGTACTGATACAATGTTCTATTAATAAAAAGATGAGTAACAACCTTTGCAGTTGAATATATAACACAAAAAATTTACAAGTATAAAAATGGATTTGAAAAATATGAGCCAACCCTAAAAATTCTTTCCCGAATGAGAATTTTGATCAGAACCCTGTGATTCTTATCAGAAAGGTTTTTTTTAAAAAACCCTGCACTCAAAAGTTATTCTTCCTCGATACAGAGATTGACCTTCAAAATGTAAAAGAAGGGATCTCATGAGAAGGAGAGAAATCTCAATTCCCAAGAGTCGTTTGGCCACTATAGTTGTGAATTGTCTCTGCCCTCCGCTCGCCATTTTACAGCGTCCTTCAGTTTATGGCTCCGTATGCTTGCTCTATAAAGTCTCATAATTGAAATCTTCAAGCTACGAAGCTTAAACCCCAAGTACCGGCTTTTCTACTCTTCGAAATGTCGATGGTACCCATATCACGAACAAAGGGTTTCCACAGTTCCATGCATTCGCAAAGACAAAGGTTCGAGAATTATTTCCATTCCTTGGACAATATTCTTCCTTTTTCGCGTGCTGTACCTTCCATGCATCGAACAAGTAAAGCCAGGGGCGGATATAAGGTGCTATTGCTTTCAATCGTGGGAAAGAAACATTTACGGATTGAAGAATGTCGAGGGGAAAAAGGAAAGGAGCAGGAAGGAGTCGACAGTAGACAATTGCGATTCTCTAAACGTTGTGCATTCTAATAGAGTTGTTAAGACAATTAGTGAAGAGGAGCGAAAGAATCATTAGAATACATAAAAAAAAAAAGATTACAATGTTAGATTCCTATATAAAAATATAATAATACGATCCTCCCCAGATGACTCATGAAATTTCCCAGAAATTTCCAATATCAACCAACAGTCGCAATGAATCATAAGATGAGAAAACCTCAACGCCAGCTAGGATCGTGTCAGAACCTGCATACTGTTGGGATGAACCTCGAAAGGTGGTAATCACTGCACCTACCCCACTAAGTAATAATTGTGCTTGTGAAACAAATGAAAGTATTATTGTATGCAAAACACATAGGCCACTCGTGCCAACAAAAAATCAATTTCTCTTCCTCTTTCCGAGGGGAAGAAAGGTAGCTTTCGTTTCGGACTTATTTCTAAGGCTTCACTGGGTCAACGTCCGTCTTTTTCTTTTTCCAATTAACTCTAGACTTAAGCCAAAGACTGGCGATGAAATGATAAACAAAACAAAAGACATAAGACATTTGTTTCCACCCTTATTGACTCTAGTCTTAAAAGTCCATTCCATTCCATAAGAAGCCATTCCATTCATTACCTTGACGGTATTTTCAATAGAATATTAGGGGAAAACCCTTAAGTGTCATGACCAAAAATGTCGTGATATGACAGGTCTTTGTTCGTGACATGGAGAGACGAATACACTTATTTTTGTGGTGTACAGCGTTTCCATAACGACTCCAGGTAACATAAACTTGCACAAAGGCGCAATGCCATTGCCCCCGTGCATTACATGTCTCATATACGTTTATAGCGTTGTGTGGGAGGATTCTCCTGAGGGCGAATTGACCATTGGGGTTGTTGGGCATCCAAGCTCCACGTACCACCCTCACACGAGACAATCATAAATAAAAAACGTACGCGCACCTTATCTGTGTGAGGCTCATTATTCTTACTCCTATATATTTTTCCACCCTTTGTTCCCAGAACAAATTTTCCTTTCGATCTTATCACACATTCAATCGTATATGAGCTCATAATTATAGCTTTTCCGAAACAATGACATTTCTGAGACATGATGAAAGAGGAAGTCGGGTTGAAATATTCTTTCTTCAATTTTTAAGAATTTATATTGAAAATTGATCATTTGATCAAGCTTGGATCTCCAATCCAAACTTGAAAATTCTGCGACTAAGATTGAATGAGATGAAAAATCAAATTCACTGTGATCTGTACTAATCCATAAGCTTAAAAATTTTAATTTTCCAGTTTCTATAATAACTGAAAACGGTTCAGCAGAAGCAGTAACAAGAAAATAAGTAGATTTGAAAGATTTGATGAATGCTTGAAGAAATTAAGTAGAATAAATGCAACAACTAGTGACTACATTCTAGAAGATGGTTCTCTGTAATTGTTTATATCCCGCAATTATCCATTATCGTTGATTCTCGGCTGAGTATTATACCGCGACCTCTCTACATCTAGCTTTAACTATATAGTGTTGACTGCAATATACAGATGCAGAAGACAGGAAGTGTGGACCTACGATCGAGCGAGCATAAAGGCCGTACTTTCTTCAGCCTTCATTCGAGCCACCCTCGCCTCGGTGTGAACATTAAGTAAAGTGTGCCACGAATACTTTCATAGACTTAGTGCAATGAATACGACGAGCTTTGCACCTACAACGTAACTCGAGGAGTCAGAGAGGCACCACGGGGACCAACTGAGGAAGAGTCTCCTTTGTGCATAATAACGTACTTGAGTTCTCAAGCACGCATGTGTTCTCGTGTGCCTCGTAAAGCCAACGGGCCAGACATTAACCCTTTGCTTGAGTAAACCAAAAACCGGAAAGTCGCCTCGTTTCCCACTCAAATTTAGGTCATCTCAACTCTTTTTCGTTACTTTTTTTTTTACCCAACTGTGACCTGAAATCTGCAAGTACGTAAAGAAAAAATAGTAAGTGAGACTAACGATAATCAACTTGTGTTCCAATTGAAATAATTTCGAGTTTTCTGAAACAGAGTAGCAGACTAATTCTCATTAGTGGCTCTTCCAATAACTCAAAGTTGAGTGCTCCGGAGGGAATAAGAGACGAAACAGAGAATCGATTGTACAATTCACATAGGGAAACTGAAACAGAATCCACGCTCGGCAATTACGCCTTTAATTGAATTACTTCCGACAGACTTGCTTGCTTAAATATTGATTACCCTGAGGAATATCTCAATTTGTACACAAGTTTTCTTTCCATCAATGAAGATAGATTCTGAGTTGCTCTCCAGAATAATCAAAGCAAAGAACACTTGGAGGAAAAATGCATTATGTTTACATTTCTTGCGTCTCATTTCAATTAGAACCTATTATCTATTGAAAAAGATGTTTAACTTCTGTACCACAAGGTACAGAAGTTAAACAGGAAAAAAGTTTCTATAATAAAGTACCCTGCACTTGTTCTCTCATTGTAATTCAAGTACTTGGCGGTTTCCCACGCGAGAGATGAAAGTGATATCTCAAAAGATACATTTCCCCTCTTCCCTTCCTGCTTAACTAGACGTGCTCGCATCCTTAATATCCTTATACGGAAGTCTAAGAGACCAGAAGATCAAATGCAAAATTTTCAAAGCTGCTAGAACAAATAAAATATTGTTAATATTTCAGATTAGAATTGCCTTTCATATTTCTTTAATATTTAATATAAGACAAGCATATATAAAACAAGTACGAAGGTATCTTATTAATAATTTGCGTTTTAATACCAGTGACCTTCGAGACTGACTCAGAGAATGTTCACACTACGTCAGATATCAATTTCGAGAGTTGTTAATATCACATATTATCTTGTTCCCTCGTGAATTTCCCTTTTATCTAATATTTCTCTCTCTCTTCTCTGAGTTTAAAATTTCTGCACCTAAAGTGAGTCAAAGAATAAGAAACTGAGATGAATTTATAGTAAACAATCTTTTCTTGGAAATAACACTAACCTCGGTAAAAAAAAAAACCAGTAAAAAAAACTCAGTAAAAAAATGTAAAAAAACACAATGAGCCTAAACTTATGCTTATGATATTTAAACTTTAAATATGTAATTTTATTTCTAATTTCCGCGTGCACTTCCTGTTACATTTTTCCACGTTCAGACCTTCGTTATTCCAAAGTAATAAAGCTTCGTGCCTCTTTTTAAAAAATATCTCACGTGTTTTCCTTGTGAAAGACGTTTGGATAAAATATAAAAACGCTGAAAGTAAACAAAACGAAATGCGATTGTTTATCCATAAGAAAATTTCAAGAAATTTTGAAATTGCTCACGTTCAGAAAGCCTATAATTGTAGACTTCAAATTTATGTCTTTTTCGCGTGAGATGGCAATATGTTTATCAAGGAAGCTTGTTTCCTATAATCTCTGATCGAGGTTCTTTGAACTTGTTCAGTAGACTGTCATAGTTTGATTTAAGCGAGTTCACACTATTGACACTGACTGCACTGACATATATATATATATATATATATATATATATATATATATATATATATATATATATCTTCTCTACGGTCTGAAGAATCATTTCTATTTATCATTCAAAGACGAAATTTAAGTTTTGACAAATGAAACAAAAAATAATCTTATCCCAATTTTTAAGAATTCAAAACAAGAGTTCAAAGAAATAAGGAACATTTTATCAGAGTATACATATGATTATAAATAATAAATACACCCAGAAAATATATTCCACTTAAGCTCTATGAACTCTAAGAATCACTAAAATTTTCAGCATCACTGAGTAGGGACTTTGTCTCAAAATCTCAAAGCTGAAAGAACTCCACCAGGGGGAAATCTTAAAGACCTAAAGGCATTGTCCGATTTTCTTTGATCTAAGTTCTAAGCATCGTGGCTTCTCTTGCGTGGAATAGATTTCAAGTTGGAGCAGGTACTAAGAAATAGAACCAAACAAAGTGGAAGGAATGCAGAGATGAAATACCTTTCCATAATGTTCTATAAGAATTCCCACCACTCGAGTTTTCTATATAGTATCCCACTCGAATAATCATTAACCACATTCTAGTCTCTTATCCTGATCAAAAAATTTCCAAACACATTAGGTCTTCAGAGATTATAAAAACAAAATGAGAATTGAAAATAGAACACCTTGTATTTTGGAATTTAGGAATCAATTTTTCTTTAGTCAAGAATATCAAATAAATACGTGTTATATATATATGAAAATACATTCATACATGAAGTAATAACACCTGTTGAGATAGCTACCGATATCGATGATATTATCTATAGGCAATGTAATAAAGTTCGTATAACCGTTAGTCATACATACACATATATCTTCTTATCATATCTTCCCTGATTTTCATTTGATATACAACTCAATTCAAATAAAACTCTAGAAATAGATTATCTTATCAGGAATGAAAATTCGACGACTAGTCTTTTGACCCCCTGTGCCTACTTCCTTGATGATTCAGCCACCTCACCCTCGACCACAAGTTTTTTCAATTACAATTAATATAATTTTTTCGAGGTACAACAGATTCGAAATTTCAACAATTTTATTTTCAAGAAGATTTCAAAAGATTTGATTTAAAAAGATTTGAAGCGATTTCCGAAGACTTCCAGAGATTTAAAAAAAAGTCAAAAGATGGGAAGAGATTTCAAATATGTATAGTTTTAAGAAAGTTCTAAATTATTCAATTCCAGTAAGATTTTCCTCATTTGCATATTTATTCACGAAAGTAGATGAAATCATGAAAACACTTGAGAAGAGTTTGAACCAATTAAGTTAACGAATTTCGAGACAAAACGTGCATCAAATTGGGAAATTTATCTGCCCTAATCAACTGGAATGGCAATAGTTTAACGACCGACTTATATTAGCATCACGTGCAGATGTGACTTCCGCGAAATTTCGTTCGCCACATTCGCAATTTAGTGAGAATCATCTCTGCGAAAAATAAGATGTCTGCGGATGTTCTTGAACAAACTTATTTCTTAATAGCCGAGGAACGTCTGTTTGGTAAATTGACTTTTATCAAGCCACTTTGCCAGCTAAGCGAGAGCTTGAACATTTTTAAGACTTTCGAGACACATTTCTCGTGTTTGTTGTTCAAAAGAGACCTTATATTTTTCTTGAAAAAGACACTAAAGTCGTTTCAAATTCATTTTTAATTTAAGACAATAATAATATTTACTTTCCTTTCAATGTTAATGTAAATAAAAGAATAAAAAAATCCATCTATGAAACGTACAAATGTTCCGTTCATAGGAAAAATTCGAATCACGTGTTCCTTCGCTCTAGAGAATTTTAATTCTCTTTTAAATTTTTTCAAATATAACCCTCGTCGGTCCCTTTTCCTCCTTTAGAATATTAGAGTTGAATAACGGTCTTTTAACTTCCAAAAGCCAAATGCGCTAGGAATACAAAAAGGAAAATAACATCCGGTTAATGAAAATAAGAATCTAAGCTAATTAGAATATATAAGATATAACTCTCTGTTTTCTTGCCTCTGTCAATGTATATTACTTGAATAATATAATTGCACTAATTGCTTGCGTAGGAGTTTTTTTATTCGAATTTAGCCCTGGCTTAGTCATTCTGAAGAGAGTGAAAACATTTTGATGACTAATTAGGTTCCTCGCGAAAGCAAATTACATTAGGCTAGTCAGTGGACATTGTCAATGGTTGGTAACCCAATTTAATTTATAATTATATTAATATCAAACTAATTCAATAAAAACTTAAAAATTATGATTATTTAAAGCGAGATTAAAAGAACCTTGGCTAGAGGTGACTTTTAATTTGATTGAGTGCGGGAAAATTTGGATAGAGAATTTGTAGTAAAAAGTATAAGGGCAATGATTCTGAAGTTCCTAAATAACCAAATATTTTAAGATCTACTCAAAAAAGACCAGTTCTTGAACCTAACGCTTCGTTAAGCTTGCCTCAAATATGAAAATACATATTTACACGTCGGAATAGCATTTAAACAGAACCGTTTTTTTTTTGCAACTGTCAAGTCAGAAGTGTTACAGTTTCAGAGTAGCCACATGAAGGCACGAAGTGCTGTTATACACCTTACTAGTTGAAAGTTACAAAATTTACACGATACGTGTAAAGATGAAAATGAATGATACTGATATCTTAAAGTTCAGGAAGTCTCAAAAATTCAAAAAGTGCGACTACACGTGGCCTGAATACAACCCTGATAAAGAGGCTCATTTGGTCATTACCAGCATTACCTATAGCTTGTCCTTATGTAGGTTACACTGGTTACATCCACATTATGATTACACACAATCATTCCAGACGAGTCAGTAGTTTAGTTTAATATTCTTGCACGAACTTTGTGCGTCACTCTCGTCATAATGAGAAATGCACGTGTACAATGTATATAATAGTGCACACACCTAAAAAGAAGTCGACGATCTTGGGTCACTTATTATTGAAATTATTTAAAATTTGAATAATAACCCTCGCAATCTGGTCACTTAAAGTCGTATCCATGTAATTTCAGCTTCAAAATTCTCCAGTTATGAATTTTCATATGAAAAAAAAAGAACAAATTACATATATTATTAGCTACGCAAATTCTAATGAAAAAGCTTGCCTCTGTCTCACCGAAAAAACTTTCAAGAAAATTATCTTTGGATAAATTATTTGTACCAAAAATTGAAGTAAAAATTCTAAAATGTGCAAGAATGAGTCAAAAATAATTTCGGATATTGTAGATAGGTTATTGAATTTAAGTTGTCAAAATCTACAAAAGAACCACGTATTACTAACCTAAACAAGTAAGGCTGGCGGGAACCGTGTGGAACAATCTTACACCTCGAATATTGTTCTGTGTGGATTACCACACACGGAATTTTAATGGCATTTTAGTTTGGCTATTCTAGGAAAAAGACTTCTTAGAATTTCTAGCATTTCATTTTGTAAAAATTCGGGAAAAAAAAGAATATAATATGAAAAAAAAACAAGAGACACGCGTCAACAAAGGAGTATCAACTACCCGAGATTCACTCATACACACTTATGTTTACTTCTCAAGGCCTTGAAAAATCTTATTGAAAATACATATTTAGGTACATAATATTAATTCCCATCTACGAAAGATGCTTGCTTTACTCTCATAAAATACAGGGGTGATATAAAGCAATTTACAGCATCCGTTCTCGTAATTATTCTCTTAGCCACATCCGACAAAAAAAAAATGTCTCATTCCGAAACTGAAGACTTTTACGAACAAAGGAAAATTTTGGTCAGGATGCCATGAGATGAAAAGATTTGGAAGATTTCACGCATGACCGTGAAAAGATGATGGGACGCATCAAATTGAGACGTACTTATAAACAAAAAAGAAACCGGAAAAATCGTTTGGAAGGTTCAGATCTTTTTTGTATGGAAGATTTTTAAGTGTTTTGTATTGAAATGATTTTTAACGGCTTACCGAAAAGAAAAATCCTCGCTGCACTGGTGAGAGTTTTCAGACGAGATAAACCTTGTCACAACACTCGAAATTACACTGTCATTCGCGAAACACTACCGAAATTTCTTAAAATACAAAAGGGAGGGTTTTTGAGTAGACACTAACAACTGAACATTCGGGTTTATTTGGAATTTAGTAAATTTTCGAGACTATGAAAAAACACTTCCACACCCGGCGCCCATTCGGCGTGATCTGCGCCCGCTTCGCATTTGTTTTCAACAGTCCAACCTTTTGCCGCTAGAGGGCCAGAGAAAACTTCTGCGCATCTCATTGCGCAGGAGAGCGGGAAAAATTGTATTTGAATCTTGATTACGAAAATGGAAGTAAACGCAACCATCCAACTAAATTGTAAAATTAAAGTAAAATTCTTCCGAATTTGAAGCGTTACATGTTAAAACTCACAAAACACTAAAATAAACTCTTATTCGTTTTATTCAAGATTTCAAGCCAATAATCATCGATATATTTATTATAAATTTTATTAAAAAAGATATTCAATTTTTTATACAAAAACTAACTTAACATAGCAATTAATATATGTGAAGGTCCGCGAAGAAATGGACCTAAATCAGATCGAAGCACGCTCGCGTTTATTGTTCCTATGTTTGGTATAAAAAACTAAAAATCGATTTTTTCAACGTTAGGTCTCTCTCGTCGCGGACGATCACATATGTCATTAACAACTATCTTTTACAGTACGTTCATTGTAATATTTAATTGAAATCAAACAAGTATCTCTTCAGAAGTCTATATCTAGACATCAAATTTTAAATAAGTAAATTCTTTCATGAAAATTCAGTTCATTATGCAGACAATTCTGCAAAACTAATTTTCATTAACTTCGAAATCCGAAATCTCGCACAAATTTTTAAGAAATTATGAAACTTTAACACAACTTAAAACATTATTTCGATTGTATACATGAGACAATACTTTAATAAACTAAGTCATTTAGTTTAGTATGTATTACAGTTGTATACAATCCGAGTCAACAAATCGTTGAAACGTTTTAATCACTCCGTAAATTAACATCTGCAGTATTTACATATAAGCAAAAATATTTACAGTCGTGAATAAATACACTCAATGAAAGCTTGGAAGTTTCTTTCAATTCAAAAACTTGTTACTCATAATTCAGACAAAAAAACATGTTTTATCACAGAGGATTTAAAAATCCTCAAAAATGCTCGGAATCATTAAAAGTCGTAAAACTATCTCAGATGATCCTCTAAATAATCACGCGGAATTCCTGGAAAATAAAACAGAACTCAAAGGTGAGAAAAAGTTACTAATACAAATTGAAAATTCGAGGTAAAATGAATTTCATAAAATCATTTACTCAAAATTCAAGATTTGTGTCTGACTCGGAAAACCTCTGAAATTCAGTTCAGAATTTTCCAAATCAGAACTCGAACTCGGCACATCTCGAATAAATTCTAAATCATCAGTCTCACTGCGAAATAACTTTCCTGTCGCGCTGTTTGAAGAAATAAATCTTTCTGGAGTAAATTGATTAATACTAGATTTTTCTTCAAAATTACTCCTTGGAGAATACGAAGATTCTGTTTGAAAAGGATCATCTTCAAGGTCATAAATAAAATCCTTGTCTACATGCCTGATTCGATTCCTTACCGGACGTAGAATTTGTGAACTTTCACTGCTGAAAGATTCACTCCTTTCTTTTCTTCTTCGCGAAATACTTCGAGGTTTTCTTCCGCGACCTGAAGTTCTTCCACGAAGCTTTCCGTGACTCTGTCTAGAAACACTTCGTCCATTTGTTGATTTACGATCTTTTTCGCTTCTAGACAGCGATCGTGATTTAATTTCAATACTTGAATCTTTGCTGTATCCTTTCCAAGAATCCTCCTGATTTTCCTCTTCGTCAAAATTAGAATCACTCTGATTCCCTAAACGAGATCGACTCCTTGTGACCATTGTAAATTCAGTCCTAGACACACTTCTGGTTCTGCTTCTGTTTCTAGAGGGGTTTCGGTTTGAATTTCGCGATCTAGTTCGACATAATTCGGGAGTAATCTCGTCCTCGTCATCAGAGTTTAGTTTTTTTCCTAATCGAGATAAGCTTCTAGTTTCCATTCGCGATGCACTTCTGGATTCAATTCTCGGCTTGCTTCTGCTATTGGGATAAAATTCGTGAGTGATTTCGTCTTCTTCGTCTGAATAATTGGTGTTGCAATGTATTTCTCCGAGAGCAGGACTGTAGTTGATTATTTCACTAGACTTTTCTAAGTTATTCTTTTGTACGGGAGGCTGAGATTCTTTATTGATATTGGAACTTCGAGCTGATGAGGTAGAATTCGAGCCTCCGATGATTTCCATGATTTCATTCAAGTCTGGCTGTAAGTCGAGTTTCCGTATAGACTCTCCATCTTCTGTTTCGGTTTCTGTGTCGGAAGAATTTATCGTTATATTGTTCTGCTTTTGTAACAGATCTGTAAACAAGGAAATTAGAAGGAAATTAATAGATTTAAGATTGAATTCTACGATAGTTTAGGTAAATGATGCAAAACAAAATATGTTATATCAGTTTACTTACTCATAACAGGCGTCATCGTGAGAATCTGAGAATCTGCATGAGAAGAGGGTCGAGACATGTCGTGCATGCTCAAATTTGACATATCGACTTCCTGAGATATAGTCAACTGATCTTGGGGTATTGTAGAAATCATTTCATTAAGCACCTGTCGATTATTCATAGCGTTATGTACTCGGTTACAGTGACCAATGCAATCATTTCTATTGCTAGACTTATAATCGCATTTGTTGCAACGATATCGATTCAATTTGATATGAGACTCCAAATGTCGCTGCAAACTCGAAAGAGAAGTGAAATTTCGTTTACAGGGAATACATTCCAATTTTACCGAATCAGATATCATCGCTATTTTTGCCTCTAAATTTTGAGCACTTGTCCTATTTGGTACGTTTCCAATCTCGCTTTCTGTATTTGCCTTCTTTAATCTTTCTTCTGAAATGATTAAATCTTATTTAATACCGAAATATGTACCTAAATAAAAAGAGTAAAAACAAATATTTAAACGATTTCTACAAACCTGGAGACTTTTGGTCATTAACTTCGATTATGGAAGATGCCTTTCGCTTTCTTGAATTTTTCAAACGTGTGTAAATAATTTGTGGAGCTTCAAGGGTTCTCGATTCAATGATTTCTGGCCTGCTAGGTCTTTTCAAAGAAACAGTTACTGCTGAAGAAAGGGGCATTGCCGGTGGGTTGACTGAAAATGAAGTTGCATATTTATTACTTTTATTAACCAGCATTACAGTGTAAAGCAAAATGTATCAAGTATTTATTTTCACCTGCATTTGATCTTTCCTCATTTTCAGAAGACAATTGTGGTAGTTTTTCCCAATCCTCTAGGTTCAGACTAGAAACTTTTTGCACCAGAATGGGCATAGATTGTGTTTCGCACACTTCGGACGAAGTTGATTCTCCAAAATTTTCTTGTACATTTTCATCATTATCTAATAATACTTCATCATGAAGTATTTGCTTAGGGAACCTTTCATCGCATTGACCAATACAATTTTCCGAATGTATCATAAAATCTGCCTTACAACTGAATTTTTCTCCACACAAATTACACTCTTGTAATACTTGCGGATCTAAACGGACCATCCAATCCTGCAATTTCAATCAATAAATTATTTTAAAATAAAAAATTATAATGTAAAAAAAGATTTTATAAGCACCTGTGCTCCTTTGCCCGAACTATTACAAGCATTTACCGGCTTTTTGATTTTTTTATTTGCAAGATTTGGAACCTTCGTTCGCACGATTTTTTCTTCTATCCGCTCACCCAAATCCTTCAACTCCTTACCAATTTTCTTATGAACTGTGTAAAGATTTTAAAGCAACATTTATTAAGAATGAATAATTTAAGTTTAAATTTCGAGAAGAATAATTACCATTCGTTAAATGGCGTTTAACACTGGCCGGATTGCTAAAAGTTTCAGACGAGCAGGGAGCAAGAGGACACAAGTAGCAAATACGAGTAGGCGCATGTAGAATTTTCATATGAGAGTTCAAAGTTTTCTTCGTAGAAAACTCTCGGACACCTGAATTCGATAAACGTGAGAAATAATCAATTAATATGTAAAAATCATTCTGAATTTCATACACTCAGAGCTAAGCTTTCATATTACTTTTTTTTATGGATTTTGAACAATAATATAACTTTACTAGGCGGGCATAAATGCTTTAAAATACTTACATATCTCGCAAACCAATTTGTTAGTTTTCTCCTCGTTATCATAAAAATGCACAGGACTATCACTTTTCTCGATTAGACCATCAGCTCCAAGAGTAACTGTGTCTTGATTATTCATACTATCAAGCTCTATGACCTATAAAATTCAGATTATTAATCATTAAAACAACATTGATTTTTTGATTAAACTTTTTAATTAATTTTTTTTTAATTGAATCAGACCTGATTTTGCATGAAATCAACTCGAGATAAATTCGGTTGAACTAAAGTCTGGTAAGCTGCTGTTTTCGATTCCAAAACTTGGAGAATGACTTGATCACAGTCGCCATTCTTCGTTCGAATTGTCGCATCATCTTGTTTTTGTTTTTCTGTTTCGCCTAAATCTTCTTTTTGCTTTTTTTGTAGCATGTGAACGACACTCGTCAAATCCTTTTTCTGGGATTTACAAGGAGCCTGGCTTCTAAGAATCCTGCTATTTTTTGTTGGTTTGTCTAGCATTTCAAAAGTAGACTCATCTACTTCTAAACTTTGCAGGTTTTTAGATGTGAGGTTTGAAGATTTATTGTAGTCATCTCGCGACTAAAGAACAATAAATTAGTGAGAAGAACTACTTGACTTTTCTACTGTATGTAGAGGATGTTTTGTCAAATTAAATTTGTTTAAAAATTCTCCTTTTCTGCAATTTTACAATTTGTTTAACTACGTACCTTATATTCAGACGAAATTTTAACCTTGTCTTTGCAAAAGGCTCTCTTATGAGAGATGACGTTGAGAAGGCTTCTAAAAATGCTTCGACAAATTCGACATTCGTACAAGATGTCGACATCATGGGTGAGCAAGTCTTTTACTTCCTGGGTAGCATTCTCGAATAGTCTCACGACTTCTTTAAAGCTGTTAATGCTGGTCTGAATTGGCTGACGTAAATTTGACAAGTCGTAGTTTTTAGCGTCTGCCTTATTAACTCTCCCTGATGGTTTCTTGCTTTTCGCCTTTGATTTCAGAGTTGCCATTTTCTAAACAACGAATTAAAACATTAAAACATCAATTGCATAATTTTTTTAAATCACTTTTGATTCATTCAAAACAAATTTGAAAAAACTTAAACTGTATTATAGTATTGAATGCATTCAAAAGCAATGAATCAATTTGTAATTTAATCTCGATTATTTAAAAAAAATATTTTTACAAGTTTTATATTGTCAGTTTCAAGACCTGGAATTTTATAAAACTCGTGAATCTTCTGGAAACGATAAGACAACCGAATTATAATATTGTACCTAAATTTATTTAATAAAATTTATGCACGTGATTTTCTTCATCAAACTATAAAGAAAAAAAATCTAATAAACAAGAAAAAAATATATTTAAAAAATTCTCTTGTTACAAAAAGAAAGAAATGAGGTAAAAACTTGTAAATATTTCAATTTGTTACAGAGAAGCTAAAAATGTTCGTAAAAACTCTGAAAATTAAGGAAAAGACAAAATAAATAATGGACGGATGATTTTCCTGGTTACAGCCACAAGAGAGGCTTTCCCGCATTTTTAACTAATAAAAATACCAGTTTCTTTCAAAATTTTCTGTTACAAATAAAAATGATTCTTATATTTACCACTTTTTTTGCTTTTGGAGGTGATATGTGTACAAATGAAGATTAAATTCGACTCTAAATAAGGATAAAGATTACACTTTATTGGGAAACGTCCATTTTCATTTTTCGATAAAAAGTTCACGCGTTTGCCGTTTTCAACATAACCTCAAAAGCAGCATATCAGTTTTCTCTTTTCTTCTCACCTGCGAGAATGTTTCTGTGAGTTCCTGAGCGGTTCGAAGAAGAGAGAGCATTAAACAAAAACGTTAAATAATAAACGAGAATGCACAGAATTCGAGTAACACCAGTTGTCAAGGTATTTATTTGAGTTAAAGAGCAAACATAACTTTTTTTAAATGTTTGTCTTGATGTTTATTTGTTGTATTTTTGAGATTTATGATCTTTTTGATCAGAAAATACTAAAATGATGAATTGTTGCATCATTGGTGCAATAGTTTAAGAATACCTGAATGTTGCTTTTTTAGCTCATGCTGATGCCAATGGTGAAAAATAATTTGAATCAAAGATCAGCAAAACTGGTGGAACTGGTGACACCAACATGTGCTTTAACTATTTGTCCTGTAAGAAATTTACATTCATCGAAGCCCTTTTACACTTTTGCAAATACGGCTTTAAGTATTCCTGGAATTATTGTTCAAAAGATTAAGAAGAAGATGGATTTTTTTAATCCTAATAAATACGTGAGTAATTTTTTGGAGCAAGTTTGATTTGGTTTTTGATTTTTTTTTTCTTGAATTAAATTTGTAATGAATGAGATTCTTGATAGGGTAGAAAGTTTTTTAAATGTTCGTTTATATATGTATAAAGCGAATTAGAATTTCGGGTTTGTCATTTATTTTTAAAAAGAAGTTGGATCCGAAACCGTATAGGCGATTTCATTTTTTAATTTTTAAAGAATTTGATTTGCTCAAATTTTATAATAGTTATGGACAATTTTTATTTATTTAGTAGCGTGTCCAAGACACCAAAATCGTGCTAAAAATATTTATTTTTTACAGAGAATAAAGGCCACAGGTGTATATTTATACGAAGAAATCCCAGATACTATAGATTATAACAAGTTTTATAAAGGTATAACAACATTCGTCTCTTATTCTATTCAAAATTCATTATAAGATATATTTTCTTCAATATAACTGAACATTAGTATAAACTAGGGGTGCCATTGTGAGCACACATTCTCATCACACTTCGTGCGCTTGAATTCATTTAAAATATATCATTGCTGCTATATTTTAAATGAAGAAGAAAACTAATTTACTTAAGGTTCTATCGACCTTGAGGAATACATTCTCATCACAGTACTCGCGCTTCACACTATGTTTCATTGAGATTTGCGTTAAAATTTTTTTAAAAAATATTTTTGATGATTAAGGGCATGTGATACTTTACCATAAGAGCAAATTAGTTATACCAATTATACATTCATAATAATAAATATTTTTAGTAAATAAGAGTCAATAAACCTTCGTCTCATGTAGACGAAGGTTTATTGACCCATATTAGCTACAAATATTTATTATTATGAATGTATAATTGAGTAAACTAAATTGCTCTTATGGTAAAGTATCACATGCCCTTAAAACAAAAACTAATCATCATATTAAAAAATGGTCCAGGAAGAATTTGTAGATCTTTTAAAGACCAATAATTACGTTCATATAATTTTCTCTGTATCACGCATTATTTGGCTCAAAATTTGAATTTTCGATTTTTCAAGAAAATTCAAAAAATTGTTACGACAGTCCTGTAGAGCGTTCAAAAAGATATATTTTTCATCGTTTAACTTTTTTTCATATCGTGAATTATTTGGCTTTAAATTAATTTTTTTTTTTTTTTTAGAATTTTCAAAATGCTCTAACTTTTTTAATTTTTATCAAATATGGCTGGCCAACGAACTCGGCCTTCATTTTAGGACACTAAAAGAGTATACCAAAGGCCAATCCAATCGGTCAATTCTTTCTAAAGTTATCTTGAACGAAAAATAAAAATCTACAGACACACACACCCACCCACACACAGCATACAGACATATTAGTAAAACCATGTTTTTCGGGTTCAGGGGGTCACAAAACGTGAAGATTTAACAAAAAATGGGGGAGTCAAATTTTACACAAATATAATACATTCTCTGATGAGAATGTAAAAATGATTTCAAATAATCGAGAGCTTGTATTCTTTCCAGAGTATAATATTTTATATCTTTGTAGAATTTACGTTGCCTGATACTTTCTATTCGTGGTTTGTTGTTACTGAACTTCACGTGTGGATGTTAATGCTTCGTTGTATGGCTGAAGGAAGAGATGGCCAAATTGTTAGAAATTCTATCGTTCAAGCAATGTGGGACGACGTGAATGTACGAACAAAAATAATTGGAGTGAGTCGATGAATTTTAAAGAAAATTAATTTCAGTTTTTCGGAGCATTTAAATTTCAAATTATATTTTTCTTATCAAAGTAAAAAACTGACAATCTCAACTAATATTTCAGATCAAAGATGAACCAGTGAATTCCAGTGTAATCAAGAAGCAAATAAAACTACTCTCTCAACAGTTTAATGCTTGCATAATAGCTTACGATGAAGGAATTACAGGCGATGACAAAATTTTAGCTGCAGCACTTTGGCGAAGGTTCCTTCAATCTGAGGGCAAAGATCCAGAAAAACTTGAAGAAATAGTACATTATGTTAGAAAACAGGTATCTCAGTTTTTAATTATTTCAATTATTGATTGTTGTTAGTATTAAAGTTTTTCGTGTACGTTTTAAAAACTACTTCACTAATTCAAATATGATTTAATCGCAGGTCCAGTTACTGGAACAAATTACCTGGCAGGAAATATTGACAAAACATTCAATCAAGTGGCGAGGTCTCGATTTAATTAAATAACATTAAAAATAGAAAATTGACACTAGAGCTTAACGATTAAAACCGTAGTATTGATAAGGCACTCATAAACACTCACACCTTTGTGTAAATATGAACATATGTAATTATTTACATAACCCTTATGTAAATAATAATACAACTACTAGGTATGTATTTCATTTTAATCGCGTAAAAAAGTTTTAACAATAAACAAGCGTTATTTATGACAGGATCAATTAAAATCGTTTTATCATTCGATGAATTTGCACTCGCAGCAAACTTTTCTATTACATCAGAAACAGATCTTCTTTCGAGCTGAATTCCACTCGTACTTCTTTATTTAACGTTTTTCTAAAATCAAATATATTCAGTCAATAATTTTGCCTCCTAGTTTTTTAGGCAAAATTTTCTGGATAGAAATTCCAATGTCTGTGCTATTTACGATTTGGTAGAAGGGGTTGTTTAGATTCCTGAAGTATTTGCACTCTTTGTCGTTATTGACTTCGCTAGTGACAATTGAGCAAAAAGTTTTCTTCAAACATTTAGAGTTACATCCTGCCTTCAATCCAGGATCGGTGTGTTTAACAAAGTTTCTGTTGAAAAGTGAAGTTAAATGTATAAAGTCAAGTTCATATTAGAAGAGAATGAAATTATGGAAATTTTGAGGACTCACTTTTGATATTGCGCTATTATGGTATCGTTTTTCGACATCTGGACCAAAAAATTGTTCAGAGAACTTGGACTAGTATCACTTAAATTGTACTCATTTTTAAAAGAGTATAATTTGAACCATTCAGGATTTTTATCAGGTGTTTCATTTGCGTGAGTTAAATTATAAATCCACATTTCGTAGTCTTCTACTACCTGAAAGAAAATTTCCAAAATTAAATCTTTCAAATTAGATGCATTATGAGAATGAGAAAAAGTGAACTTACATAATTATTGGCATTAACATCATAAACCTTATAATTAGGATTGAGATTAGCATAAGTTGTGATGCTTCCTCCGTTCCAGGCAACATTTACAATCTCGGTACTATTGTCAGGATTATAAAAAACTCTAAATTCATCATTATGAGTATGTCCATTGAATTGGGCGGAAATTATATGTGAAAATCTGTTCACGATTTTTCTATATTCTTTACTCCAAGTAACAAAACATGACGGGTCACCAGGAGGAATGTGAGCTAAAATATGAACGAATTCGCCATCATTCTCTGCCTGCAGAAGAGTTTCTGTCAACCAAGTCAACTGGCCATCCTGATCTTTTGGTTGGTACAAAACCCACCTAAAAATTAAATTTTTTATATAATTTCTTATTACTTTACATTGAATTATTTTGCAAATTGAAATTCCATTTGATTTTTGCAGCTTTTTACCAGTTGTAAGTGTAACAGACGTTGTTATTAACAGCAATAATTCTGAAGCCTCTTTTGGGAGAAACAGTGTAAAATCCACCTTTAAGGATCGTCGATCGTGTGGATTCTGGCAACCATCCATATTCGATCCAGGTATTTGCCATCAATTCGTAAAGCCAAACTGTGCTTAGTTCCTTGTCTGCTATATCATAGGGTGCGAAGCTGAGAAAAAATGATTGAATTTTAATATTCCAAATGTTTCCAATTTTGTAAGTTAAACATTTTTAAAAATTTTAATTTACACATTGAGTGGGTTGGGCTCGTGATTTCCGACAATTGGATATACTTTCTTATCCGGAAAAGTATCTCGGATCAAATTATAGCTTTTCAATAAAGTTTTTGTGTTGCCCTCTTTCGTTGTTGCCCAAACTCCATGATCTATTATATCACCAGTGAAGTAAATATGTTCAGCATTCTGAGAAAATTTAATTAAATGATTTACATCTAAATTTAAAAAAATTAATTAATTAAAAAATTATTTAATATTGAGACTTATTATATTCTATATTGTGAAATGTTTACCCCATGAGCTTTCTTGACTTGATTAAGAGCATCGACAACAGCGTGCCAAGGGGCATCGCAATGATTATAATCTCCCCAATATCCAGCCAATTTTCCATTTTTATTTGTTGAATTTTGACCAGCTCTACAACAAGTTGGTTCGTTGCAATCTGCATTTCCATTGACTTCATAATTAGGATCATAATGAATATCACTTATTTGTACAATCTTGATTATTTCTTCGGTTTTTGAAACTGAATTCTTTTTTGGTGGATTATTATCTACTGTAATATTCCATTTGAACTCTTTACTGATCGTGTTACATTCTTGACTTTGTAAAATTACTCCACAAATATCTCGGGCGTGAACGTTTTCTTTGGAGTCGACAATTTTCAAGATTATTGGCTGAAAAAAGATTACAATTTTAGAGACTCTTAAATTTAAATAGTAATAATAAATAATTCTCTTGAATAATATAATTATGTAAGCCAATTTACTCACAACATTTAAATCTACAACTCCAATACAAACTTCTTCAGTTTGTAGATTAAGAAGCGTACATAAATCAGCTACAATTTCCGTGATTTTTTCTGGAGGTGTACCTCCTTTTCTCAAAACGACAATAGTTTTCACTAAAACCTGACAAATAGTGCAAACGGCGACAGCTTGAACTCCTTCAAAAGTTTTCCAATCTTTTCTCTGAAGAGCAGTTGGTAGGGCTAAAGCTTTAACTGCCTCCTTCAAAATATTCGATTTAATTCCTGATTTCACCCATAAATCAATTTCAGCACTCAAAATGTTTGCTTTGATGTCAACCACTATATATATATATAAAAATTAAAGAGTTTAAGAATTGGATAGATTATTAAAAATGTTACTTTAATTTCACAAAAACATTTGTATGTAAAATTATTCCAAATATTTTAGAAAGATATTATTTAAGTGTTTAATTTTTCTTTTTGGGAACATATTTGATTTTGTCTGATTTATTCCCCATTCTTATCTCAATCTCCTGAAAATAAAGTCTTAAAAATTGTTCAAACAAATTAATTCAAGGTTAACGAAATTATTGAACAAATGTGGAAATATTTGAGAACTTATGATTCATCTACTTTTTTTATCAGCTTCCATAATGATGTATGTAGAATTTAAATTGAATCATAAGATTTACGGGTTTAGGAAAAAATTTCGCGAAGTTTTTTTTAACTTAATAATGTGATAAGTTTAAAATTTTTTCGAGACTATTATATTTTATATTGATTGATTGAGAGCTTCGAAACAATTATATTGGAATTAGATTTTATCACAGAATGATCGATATTTAATCTTTCCATTTCAAGATGCTTTTCAATTCAGTTTTAAATTTCTGTTTTCAATCTCATATTAAGAGAGTTACATTTTTTAAAGTTAGAATTTATATTTAACTTGTCTGGGTACTTCAAATTTTTATTTTACCTGAAAGAAATTAAAAAATTCCGCTATTAATCAGACAAAAGTATTAATCTCTATGTGTAGGAAATAAATTTTTGTTGCACTAGAATTACTTTTATCTGCAATAAAAAAATAGAGTTATGGGGCGAAGTCTAGAAAATTGCGTGATATATTATGTTGAATCAACGTCTTTCAGCTGATAAAATTTAATCGATTGAAAAGAACTTGCGTAATGTATTCATTATCTATTTTATTTCACTAGTGATGAAGAGACTCTATAGATTTGTTTTTTTGTCCCCATTCTATGATTGATATAATTTATTTACGAAGTTAAAAATTTATTTCCTTACTCTTTTTTTAATACATCCTTAAAAATAAATAATTAATCATCATATTCTTATCATATCAATGTCACTTGACAATTTTTTTTCAAGATTCTACTAAATAAAGCTTATATAATTTTATACTTTTACCAAACAGGAAATCATTCAAATTTTTTAATAATAATTTAATTACATAAATTTATTCTGTATACGCACATGAACTTAAATAATAGTGAGCCTCACTACTTTTTGTTATTGAATTTTTACTCGATTATTCAAGTTTTACTCATAGCAAAGTTACAATTTTTTTAAAAGATTATATTTTTTGTTGAAAAAACGAATTAAATATAAGCACATTTCTCCAATCAAAAATAATAAAAAACCACATTTGTAATTAAAAAAAAGATTTCAAACCCAAAATCGGTGTCAACAGAATTAATTACGCAGCTTAGAAAACCCGAAAGGAAAACAGATAACATATATAAACTGACAATCAAATTTTAAAACAGGATTTTAAAAAAGTGTGAAAATATTATTGATAACAGATCGCGATTTTAAATTAAATATAAAATAATTAATCTACCATTAAAGCAATCAGCAGTAAAGAATCCAGTCGCAAAGAGTGCAAAACTAGCGAAGCAAATCTTAAAAATCCTCATATTGGATTTCACTACTGCCAGAATAGCAGAATTACTATGAACTTCATAAGTGATTTTTACCTACTTAAAGTACCAACCCCACTACCACAACATTTTTCCGCCTCTCCATGTGAATATTCGATATAGATACGACTTTTTAATTGCCTCTCGAGACCAAACGTGATTTCAGTTGATAGAACTCGTGATACGTACTCGACACTTATCTTTATTTACCTTCTTCAGTGTTTACCCGCATAATCCCATTAATTTTATTTTTCACATCCATCGATATTACTGTATTCACCCTTTCAACTTGTAATTTGATTTAAAAAAATATTCTCTAGGTTTCCATTTATTTTTTGTATTTCGTACTCATATTTAATATGAGTCAATTTCCTTTACAATCGAATCAATTAATTTCAATCTCACTCAAAAGCTTCTGACATTTCAACGTCGTCAATGAAAAGATCATCGAGCATTTCCTCCAAAGAAATTTGTGGGATTGAGGGATCAAGTTGATCATCTGCATCAACTGGAATCTGTTTTTTCTTGTCCCTGAAGATGTTTATGGTTTGTCTCATTTCAGGATCCTCTTCTAAATCGTCCAAAAATTCGTTGTATTCGCTGAAAAAAATTCGAGTTGAAGATAAAAATAAAAACCGAAAAGAGAGTTAAATCATATAAATCATGTAATTAACTTGGGAATTCCCAAAGGTCGGTCTGCATCATTGATACATGTTATCGAGGACAAGGTGAAGAAACTTACTTGTTTTCCGTGCTCATGCTAACCACGTCCTCGGCAAGATGCTTCAACTTCCACAATCGATGACGACGAGCGTTTTTATCCCTTCTGTAAAATTTCTTTACCAAAATCACATCCGGAATTATTTCAGATTTTAATTTTTCAAAATTTGAATCGTTTATGTTGCTGTCGGCCATAGCGTATCTAAGATAAAATGATTTAATTTAAATTACAGAATTTAATTTTTAATTTATAATTTTATATGTATTATACTTTTATTTGATTTTTGATAAAATGCAAATTCGTGAGTTTTCTTACCCGAGAGCTGAATCTCCTGGTTTCAAAATGTGACCCAGGTGAGTGCGAGCGTGAATCATATTCTCGTTGATTCCCAATTCTGCTGCTCTTACAAGCCATACATCGGCAATTACGTGCTGAAAATTGAATCAGTTTTATGTAAGAATTAATATGACGCTTCGAATTCTAATAGAACTTATAATCTGGAGCGATTATGACTAATTAGGGAAGGGAAATAGGGAAATTATCCAGTGGGAGGCAAAAGACAAAAGACACAAGTAAAACAATTAACTAAATATATTTCACTTACATTAGGTAGGCAAAGCCGGCAAACAAACTATATTCCAAGAAACGGTAAACGGCCTGCAAGGCTCAAGCACTATTTAGAGTATTATACTAGAGAGAGAGAGAGAGAGTACTCGGGACTGACTGCTAGGTCAGCTGTCTCTAAGATAATTGCGCGGGGTAACCGACCGACGACTCGCAGCACCGCTGCTCGTCGGCACAGTTTATACAGTTGCGACACTCAATGCTTTTTAGGTGTTCCTATTTTTGTAGAATTTTTTAGTGCGCATGTCCGAATCTTTACTATCAAGAACATGACGGTTGTGGCGGTCACAGACACAGACAGCTGTTTGAAAGTATTTTAGGTTTGCTTGTTAGTTTATAAAATGTGCTAAAAATGCCACGAAAAAGAGGCGGATTTTCTTGTGCTTACAAAGATTGTACAAATGTTACTGGACGAACGGATGGTTTAAGTTTCTTTCGATTCCCAAAAGATCCTGAGAGGTTAGTTTTTCCAAATCTTATTAATTTTTTCTTAATTTAAAACATTTATTATATGACAGATACAAAAAGTTGAATTTTCTACAATATTGATGTATAAAATAATATTTTGAATAAAAAAATCATGTTCACTATAGATCTGCTGCATGGGTGAAAACATGTGAACGTGAGGATTTGACAAATAAAAAGCCTGAGGAATTATACATTAATTACAGAATATGTCAAGAACATTTTGAGAATCACATGTTTTTGAATGACTTGAAGAACAGGTTACACGACCATGCTTGCCCCAGAGCATTTAGCTCAAACAATCAACCGGTCATTCAATCTGAAACTCAGTCAGAAATGTCAGCTGATGAGTACGCTAGTCCACCCAAACGGTTCAAGATTGACAAAGGTTCCGTATCATGTAAATATGATATGATGTACACTTCAAATGAGACTATTAATTTAGACACATGCTGCTCTGATCAAATTATTCACGGTACGTAACATGTGGTTTTATGATATGAATGGCTTATATTTTAAACAATATTTTTCATAGTTGATTCAATCATATTAATGATTTTTATTTGATTTGATCTGCTTCAAAAGATTATATTGTTTACTTATTAAAGAATTAGTTGTACTGTTTTTATAAATATTTCATATTTTATATTTTAGAAGAAACGAGTTCAAGTCACATCCGACCTAAATCTAGTCGATCAATTGGAACACAAACTGAAAAAAAATTGTCTAAGGATTCAAAAAGTCGATCAATTGGAACACAAACTGAAAAAAAATTGTCTAAGGATTCA
>CAJFCO010000086.1:1544837-1566387 GCA_904066015.1 Synergus gifuensis
CCAAGAAAAGTGAAGTTACGAAAAGGGTTTAATAGACTAAAGACAAGATTTTTGAGAACTAGATGACATAGTGTTGACTTTAGATCAGATTAATTGCTTGGTAGATAAAATTGTGCCAGAAGAAGCAGTTGAATTTGTGAAAGCTCAAATAAGTCATGCTCCACAAAAACCTAAAGCAAAAAGGTATTCGAAAGAGTTTAAACAGTTTTGTTTAAATTTATACTATTCCGGACCCAAGGCTTACAAAAAAATGAAAAAGTCCTTTCAATTAGTTTCTGTAAGATCTTTACAAAGATTAACAAGAAAAGTAAAGCTGAGACCAGGGGTTAACAAAAATATATTTGAAGCACTGAAATTGAAAGTGGATAATATAAAAGATTGTGATAAGTACTGTATCTTATGCATGGATGAAATGTCGTTAAAAGCATTTTTAAATTATGATGCAAATAAAGATGCAGTTATTGGTTTAGAGGATTGTGGTGATGGAAAGAAAATGAAACCAGCGTGCAGTGCTATGGTAGGAATGCTTCGAGGGATCAACCAATCGTGGAAACAACAAGTTTTTTATAATTTACTTCATACCCAATGTTCTTTTACTAATATTCGAGATAACGTTGTTGAATGCATTCGTAAAGCAAGAGAAATAGGGCTTAAGGTCGTAGCTGTGGTTAGTGACATGGGTTCAAATTTTGTGCAATTAGCTCATTCTCTTAAAGTGACTACTGAAAACTCATCTTTTGAAATAGACGGAGAAGAATATTTTTATATATTTGATGTGCCTCATTTGATCAAAGCTACGAGAAATAATTTATTGGCTAGTCATTTTTTTGTTGACGATACATTTACTTCTTGGGACTATGTCAAAACTGTTTATGAGATGGGCAAAAAAATGCAAAATCCGCCTGCACCAAAACTTACTGATTGTCACGTATAACCTACTAATTTCAACCGAATGAAAGTTAAATACGCTACTCAAGTTATAAGCAGAAGTGTAGCATCATCTATAGAGCTATTCGTAACGTTAAAAGCTTTACCCGAGGAAGCGTTAGTGACATCTAAATTTATTCGCAATTTCGATAATCTATTTGATATGTGCAATTCATCTTCTCTTTACAGTTGTAAAGAGCATAAGAAAGCTTATACAGGTTCAGAGTTTCAAGTAACATTTTTGAATAGTATGAGCACTTTTGTATCAAATCTTAAAGTTTTTAAAAAAATTGATAATGGCAGTTACAAAGATGTAACAAATACTCTTACATGTAAAAATGGTTGGATTATAACTATTCACTCTATACAATCCTTATGGGATCGATTGAAAGATGTTGGATTCAAATATTTATTAACTCGTCATTTGAATCAAGACCCATTGGAGATATTTTTCGGTATGGTAAAAGCTTTAAATGGAAATGCATTGAATCCAACTTCTTTACAGTTTATTAACGCCTACAAGAAACTTTTTTTTATCAACTATTCAAATGTGACCACTGGTAATTGTATAGAAGACTACGGTAATACTTTAATGAAACTTTCTCAAATAAATAATCATGAGATTCACACCTTTCAATTTGAAGAAGAAAACAAGGAACACAACTTTCTACGAAATATTTTAATCAAAGATATTCACGACTTTCAATGTACTGAATTAGCAGAAAAAAATGTATTTACATTTGTTTGTGGCTTCTTAGCAAAAAAATGTCTGCAGCAGCATTCCTGCAGTGTTTGCAGTGATTATTTCAAAGCTGGAGCAGATTTAAATCAGAATACCATTTACTGTTATTATCGCGCTTATGACATCTCGGACGATAATTTATTTGGAAGATTATGCATTCCCAGCCCTGAATTTGTTTTGTATTTAGAACAGCTTGAAAATCTATTCTTTGAACGATTTTATGATTTAGTTAAAAATGAACGCATACTTCAGTCATTCGCAAACCTATTTCAAAATGTACATTTTGAACACCCTTGCAAAGATTTTCCTCATGACTATCTGATTAAATTATTTGCTCGAGTACGCTTTTTTTATACTTTGAAATTCATAAATAGAAATTTCAGACAACAGAAAGGTCACGCTAAACAAATTATTCTTAATCACAATTAATAGTTACATTGACTTGACATAATATTTGCTTTAAACCTACATTAATCCATTGTGATATTTGGATTTGATACTTGTAGTTTGTGTTAAATTAAGCCATTTGTGATAATATGTAAGAATTTAAAAAAAGTGATATTTCTATAATTAAGTACGTTACAATAATTGAAATAATTTATATTTCAGAAAAAGTATTATTTGAGATAAAAATTGTAAAATGCAAATATAGTTAGGAAAAATTTATTAATAATAGTTCGATTAAAAAATACTCTTAATATATTTTAAGAACAAATGGCAGAGTTTAAAATTCCTAAAAAGATCATTTGTGAGCTATAAATAATATGGTGTTGAAAAAGTAAGTGCAATGCATTTGATACTTGTATAGTTTGCGTTAACTACTTCTGATAATATGTAAGAATTAAAAAAAAGTGTTATATTTTTATAATTTGTAAGTGCGTTGCAATAATTGAAATAATTTTTATTTCAGAAAAAGTATTATTTGAGATAAATATCATAAAATGCAATATATTTTAAAAACAGACTGCAAATAGTTTTAAATGGAAATTATATATTGATTTATTTGTAATAAATGATATTTTGATACAATGCGTATTTATTTTTTGTACTTTCACGGTACCCGACTAATCTATATCCTCTGTATATTTACTATTAAACATCAAATTAATTTTCTACAAATTTCCTTCACAATTTTTTATTTATATATTAAATTTGTATAAATACAGTCCGTATAAATCTAGCAATATATATATATATATATATATATATATATATATATATATATATATATACGAATTTCAAATTTCGCGGTATCTGTACTATCGGCAATATGGCGTCGGTGGAACACATTTCCCATTGAAGTGTCGCAACTGTATAAACTGTGTCGTCGGCGTGCCCCCGCCCCCTCGCCTACACGTAGGCAAACCAGGTAACAGCCATGTTACAAACTGGTGGTTTTAATAAGTATTTTCTTCCTCGCAATATTTTTCACGGTCTTTAGATTCCGATTAAATTGAAAATAAGTTATAAAACTACATGGAAATTTTCAGTTTTCAGTCATATAATGACAGACAGATTAAAAAAATGCGACGACCCTGACCTAATAAAGATTTTAAAAAAACATTCACAACAAGGACTGACGATCTGCATATTTTCTCTTCAATTCATGGTTTAAATATTTAGTTGGTGAAAACTGAATACATATATTGTTAAAATAAAAGATCATTCTTTCTTTATAATGAATTTAAAAATTTTTAATGAGTCCTAAAATATAGATAAGAAACGATTGTGTAAGCTATTTTTAAAAACTTCTCTGACATGATAATTGCAGACTTGTATAAACACAGTTTCAATTATTACCACGCTTAGAGAAAATAAGGCAATGGCTAGGATTCTTATACGATTCTTATCAATGGCAGTGTTTGACAGTAACGCGTTACTTATAACGCGTTACCAGAAAAGTTACTTTTTTTTAGTAACGGTAACGATAACGCGTTATTTTTTTAAAGATGTAACGGTAACGGTAACTCGTTACAATTTTTTGATAACGCTAATGCTAAGTAACGCACGTTACCAAACGTTATTTTATAAAAATTTGGATTAGATTAAATATTTAAATATCAAGTACCGGTGTGCCAACAAAATATTTTTTCTCCATTAAAATGCGCCATGATGATTGTGGAACAATTTTTAAATTGTAAGGTTCAATTATTCATCCGGTATAATACAGGATTACCGAGCAGTGCATCCGTTGAACGATTATTCAGTACAGCTGGACTGATTCTTTTGGATAAAAGACATCGTATGAGTGATGATCTTTTCGAAAAATTAGTATTATTGAAGAAAAATAGAATTTTTTATGGAAAGTCTAGTGTATAGATGTATGATTTATGAAACTGTATAAACTGATGTATTAAAAATTTAATAAAAAAAAAGTAACGTAAAGGTAACGCGTTACTTTTTTTCAGTAACGGTAACGGTAACGCGTTATTTTTTTTAAAGTAACGGTAACGGTAACGCGTTATTTTTTTTTTAAGTAACGGTAACGGTAACGCGTTACTTTCAAACAGTAACGTGTCAAACACTGATCAATGGTTATAAACTTTTCGTTCTAAACTGAAATAATAATTGCAGAAATAAGAGATACACACGCTGGTGTCCTATTTCCCTAAATTGTTTATTGAATATATTTTTAGAATTACCTTATTCGAAATCGCTCCTTGACCCGGAAATACCTTCTTCTCCTTATCCTTTACAGGTTCGATATCCATTACGACATACTCTGTTAATTGATTGGGGTTGCAAATACTTTTGAACGGTTGTCGCCAAAAAACTGTTGCACTTACTTCTGCAACTGTAAAAAAATATAAAAACTATTTATTAATAATTCATTCTATAATTCTGGATAGATTGCAAAATAGAAAAATTGTTCAAAATTCAAGGCTAGTTATTTATGTAGATCATATTTCGAAAATAATTGCTATTATTATCTAATCGTGAAATCTGCATCAGACAGAAAATCAAACGATTGAGAAATTTATCTGGGCTTCGGAGTTAATCATAGATAAGTATTTCATTAAAGGATAAAACATGTTAAGAAAGAATTTTTTTAATCCAAAGAAATCCCCTATATTTTGTATTCGAACAGAAAGAGACTAAAAATCCTATTGTATTATGAGTAAGCTAAAATATAAAGAAAATTTCAATAAATTTAAAACAATGTTTCAATGTTCTTGATATGAATAATTTAAAAAATAATCAGAAAGTTACTTCTTTTGTTTAAATTTAAAAATTAGATTACTAGATTATTTCTCTTACCTTGACCTGACGCAGCATCAATTATATGCAACGCACTTGTTGTTTTGAGAACTAAACAAATGGGACTTATTCCACCAAGTTGATGTGTAAGTTTCTTTGGAAGACAAACAACACTCTCTTTCGAAATTGGAATGATTTCAACGCTGGAATTTAAAAATTTTTCAATTTTAAACTAATTGTTTTTCTTGGGAAATTTTCCATATTTTAAAAGATGAAAAACGTACCTGTAGGTGAATTTGTAATTGTAATTATTACTGTGGATATCGTGAGATATTAATCTCTTTGAATGCTGATATCGACAAGGCAAAACTGCTATGAGAAAATCTACCAGCTTCCGAGCAGCTGCTTCATTTGCAAAATAAAAATCGATCCCATCTGAGAAAGAAAATTAAATTCAAATTAGTTTAAAGACTAAAGACTTTCTTGGACTTCTAGATTTATTTTACATTTTAAATACATAAATTTTTAGATATATAAGAAAAATAATTACCATTAACGGCTTTTATTCCTAAAGTTTGCTCATGAGCTTTGTGTTTCAAAATAAGTTGCTCCAGATAGAAGAACGTCTTTTTGTTTATTGCTTTTTGTCTCACTTGTACCTAGAATAATTATTATTTTTTATAATTTTAATCAAATTAACTTACTATAATATTACATCAAATAAAATGAACACTTCATTTTATTTTTTTTAAGTAACAACTTTTTTCTCTTACTGATGCTCTCCAGAAATCTTTAGCTTCAGTTCTGTGGCAATCATCACACATTTGATGAATTACAGTGAACTCAACGACAAAAACTTGCTGTAAAACGGCGCCTCCAATAACTTCAGCGTGGACAGTTAATTTGACCTATTTAATAGTAATAATAATAAAAATATTATTTATATGAATGAGAATGTAATAAAAATACAAATCAAATAATTACCTTAAGCCTTTTGGAATGAGGTTCAGTCCAAATAAATCCAGCATCAATTAATTTAACTCTGCTGAGGCCTCTCAACCTTTTTAAACAAAGAGACAAAAGCTCTCGTGATTCTAAGGATGCATGAATCCATTCTGACGGAGGTTGCAAATATCTATAATTTAAAATTAATTTATATTTTCATTATATGTGTATTCTTCATTTATTTTAGTAAAAATTAATTTCAGGGTTATTTAATTATAACTAATTCTTCCAGCCTGAAAACTCTGAAAATACTTTAATTTACCTTTCACAACTTTTGCAAAAATTTAGATTTGCTTGTTTTGGAATTCCCTCCGTGATATCAACTTGTGTTCGTAAACATGCTACACACATGTTTGCAGGATTTGGCTCAATTTGTGTTCCGCACTCACAGCACAATCTGTGAAAACAATTTTTTACTGACTTTTTAATGGGAACAAACTACGATAAGACGATAAATTGCGGTGAATTCATTATGATATAATAGTAAACGAGCAAAAATAGTTTTCTATTGTTGATTAACAGGTGATTTATCTATCTGGGAAAGTTTTAAATTTCGGATATATTTCTATCTTTTTGTGAAATTATGTAGACAATAAAAAACAAATAAACTTAAAACACTCAAGTTGTGAATAAAATAAATACAGCAATATGTAATTGTTATAAATCGTATCAATTTTGACATATTATTGAGGTTAGTTTCCGTTTGAAGGAAATTTACTCACATCATCGCCTTTTCGGGCACTGTTTCTTCCAGATTTTCCATATAATCCATCTTACAACTCAAACTTTATACAAAACATGAGATTAGAAATTAATTACACCCTTTGTAATTCTTATTTTAAAGCTTTTCGAATATAAAATGAGTCCACGTGGGATACAAACATCGACTCCGTGGGAGGAGTCAGGACGTCAGGAGATAGAGTTCTTAGTGAGTAATATTACTAAGGTAATATTCCCGTTCTTGGTAACGTTACCGAGAAGGTAACGTTAAAATAAATTACCTTCAATTTTCGAGAATTTATGAGAATTTATTTTTTTTTAATTTTTATCATTTTTTATCATTTTTTATTTTTCATTTCTAGGGGGGAAAAATCCCCCTTGGTGCCCCCCCTGGCTACGGTCATGGATTATCGACGGCCCTGAGATTGCTCACTGACTTTCTGTTGGAGAAATTCTACTGTTGGCTGAAATTTGAATCGCGCGCCAAAGTTTGACTAATGGCAGCACACATTGGTGTGTGCTGCAATGCTGACCAATGCAGCAGATACTGCCATTGGTCAAAATTTGGCGCGCGATTCAAATTTCAGCCAACGGCAGAATTTCTCCAACAGAAAGTCAGTGAGCAGTCTCAGGGCCAGGGTTCGGTACGTAATATACCTTATGTAAATTACATGAGTTTTTTACGTAATTTACGTACGTATATTACATGGAAAACACCAAATTCATATGGAATGGGGGGTATTCTACGTATAAAACGTAATTTACAAATGTAGAAAACCATAGTAATATACGTAGAAAACTCTTGAGTGACGCGTCACTCCCGAACCCTGCTCAGGGCCGTCGATAATCCATGACCGTAGCCAGGGGGGGCACCAAGGGGCACCCTCTAAATGAAAAATAAAAAATATTTCTGTAGATAATGTTAAAAAACGTTAATTCTCATAAATTCTCGTTAATTCTCTTAAATTACGTAAGTTACGGTAACGTTCTTTGTTACCTTACCTAGTGATGTGCCGTGACCGTAATTTTCTGGTCACTGGTAATTTCTTACCGTAACTCGGTAACTTTTTGGTAAAACTGGTAATTCATCATTTACACTATTATTGACGCAAATTTTTAAAGAATAGCCTGCTGATATACATTTTATAAGAGAAAGGTAGCTATAATAAGCAAAAAATGTTAATAAAATAATTTTTAAACATAAAAGACAAAACTTTATTACTTTTTTCAATGAAACATAACCTCAAATTTTAAAATCGTCGGCAGCAAACTTGCATAGACTATGTTGGCAGTGTTGGCTGGTGTTGGCATCACTGTTATTGTGAAATGTCGTCTGCTTTCTTCCGAATTTATCACATTTTGGAAATATTTATACATAAATTTCAATTTTATGACTGTGTGAAATATGTTATTTGGTTACTGAAGATTAATAATTTTTCAAGTTTAATTGTTTGTTTAAAAAAAAATTTATATTTAGTGAATTACCACAATTACCAAAAATTTACCAATTACGGTAAATTTTTACGTAAAAGAAAAATTTACCGTCACTTACGCGGTAACAACGGTTACGGCACATCACTAACCTTACCCAATTTTAAAGGGAGAAGCCGGAGGAGTCAACTCAACAGTCAACAGTCCATTTTTTCCAAGGGACAACTAATTGCTAATCTCCCGGATTTTACGTGCATTCATGTCTCTGTTCGTTTGGTTTGGTGTCACATATTATAACGTAATACATTATATTTTTAGCACTTCATTTCCCATTGATTGCACACAGAACACTAAAAGCATATGTTGATCCACAACGTTGATTTATGTACTCTTCGTTTAAAAAGAACTGCAATTTTTTTTTAAATATTTCAATGTTTTAAATTCCCGCCACAGCTATATTGGCGGAATATATATGTATGGCTAACGTCACGTCTGCCAATAGAAAACATAACCTAAAAATCAATCATCTGATGACATCTGATGATGAAACACGTGTCGCACTTGCCTTTATTTCTTGCAAGCGTGTTTGTTAATAATATTAATTTATATTTAATCTAATTCTTTAAATACACAAGGTAAATCTTTTTTATTATATTTAGAATGAAAATATTGAATATATTACAACATAGAACGTTGAAAACATGATTACAAATTTTGTTGTGCTGGTTATGTTTTTCCAGGATGGTGGAATCTGAAGAGATTTTGGGATTTATGAATCCAGAAAATTTTGAAGAAGAAGAGTATGAAGATGACAATTACAAGAAAAAAACTGGAAAGAAATCGGGTGGTTTTCAAGCCATGGGACTCAGTCAACCTGTTTTGAATGGAATTTTAAGGAGAGGTTATAAAATTCCTACTCCAATTCAAAGAAAGGTTTTTTATATTTATATACACTCGACGTTCCCAATAGTAATGTTCCCAATAGTAAAAGAGTTTCGTTCTCAATAGTAAAGAGCGCAACTCGCAATAAGCACTTCATACCACTGCTCATGCGTTGCGTTCGGCATCTGATTGGTTGCTATTCGCGCGCAGTTTGCAATACTAAAAAATAGTATTTGATATGCAATACGCATGCGCAATTGATGTGAAATTTGAGGAAAGGAATTGTTTTTACTATTGGGAACGACTCTGGTTTGGATTTATTTACTATTGGGAACGACTCTGGTTTGGATTTATTTACTATTGGGAACGTCGAGTGTAATTTTATCAATACCTTTGCATGTATAGATTCAAACTAACATTCAAAAAATCACCTCAATGTTTCTTCTACAGATTAAACATTTTTTAAATCTCTTATAATTGCTGCAGACTAATATTTTTTATTTAAAATACTTTAGACAATCCCATTGGCCCTGGAAGGTCGAGATATTGTGGCGATGGCTCGAACTGGTAGTGGTAAAACAGCGTGTTTCTTGATTCCACTTTTCGAAAAATTGAAATCCCGCCAAGCAAAAAGTGGTGCGAGAGCTTTGATTCTCTCTCCAACTCGTGAGTTGGCTTTACAAACTCTCAAATTCATTAAGGAGCTCGGAAAACTCACTGGCTTGAAAGCTGTAGTGGTTTTAGGTGGAGATAGCATGGATAATCAGTTTTCAGCTATTCATGGAAATCCTGACATTATTGTAGCAACTCCTGGTCGATTTTTGCATATTTGTGTTGAGATGGATTTGAGTCTCAACAGCATTTGTTATGTCGTTTTTGACGAAGCTGATCGGTAAGAAATTCCAACAAAACTAAAAATACATTTAAAAGAACAAGTTATAGGCTGAACTTGTACTTTATATATTTAGGATATTGAAAAAAAAGCTTCAATATTTAAGTAATTATTTTTCAGATTGTTTGAAATGGGTTTCGGAGAGCAGATCCACGAATTGGCGAGCAGACTTCCTCAAAATCGCCAGACGCTGCTGTTCTCAGCAACTTTACCAAAAGTTTTGGTCGAATTCGCGAAAGCTGGACTCTGCGATCCAACTCTTTTGCGTCTGGATGTCGAGAATAAACTTCCAGATGAATTAAAGCTTTCTTTCATTACCTGCAGACCTGAAGAAAAACTTGCAGTGCTTCTCTGTTTATTGAAAAATATTATTAATCCGGACTCTCAAACAGTTGTTTTTGCAGCTACTATGCACCATGTGGATTATATTCATCAGGTTTGTTTTCTTGTTTAGTATTTAACTATTTTTATTATCAGACATACAATTTCCATTTTATATTTAGACACTTTTTCATTTACTGTTTACAGATTTTGGATAAACTTAATATAACAAACACCTTCATTTATTCTAATCTGGATCCTACCGCTCGAAAAATTAACGCAGCAAAGTTCCAAAGTGGAAAAGTAAAAGTTTTAGTGGTAACGGACGTAGCAGCAAGAGGATTGGATATTCCGCATCTGGATTGTGTTATAAATTATAACTTCCCGGAAAAGAGCAAAGTTTTTGTTCATAGAGTTGGTAAATATCACTGTTATTTCTTTTAATTTAATTTCTGAATGGAATTTCTTTGGTCTCTCTTTTTTTAAGTTTCTAATACAATTCATTTTTAGGACGTTGTGCTCGAGCGGGACGAAGTGGAACCGCTTACAACATAATTTGTCCGGATGAGTATGCTTATCTCCTAGATTTGCATCTCTTTCTGGGACGTACCTTCCATATAATTCCTCCTTCAGGAGGTGGAGATATTCCAGAGGGAGCGATTGGAAGGATGCCACCATCGATGGTCGAAGAAGAACTTGCGGAGCTTATTACTTTGCATGAAAACACAACAGATCTAGTAAGAAATTTAATATATTCAAGGGAAACTAGATTAGCTTTAAAACAGCTATTTTTTATACAACGTAATTTATTTTATTTATTGTATTCATTCAACACTTTTCTTATAGCAAAATTCGGAACAAGTTTGCAACAATGCATACCAAAAATATATTAGAACGAGGCCAGCAGCTTCAACAGAAAGTTGTAAAAGAGTAAAGAATTTGAATATTGGCAATGCAGGAATAATTCCCGAATTTTGTGACATTAAATCGCAAGAAGCTCAGTGTTCTGCCTTAGATATTTTAACTAGAATGAAGAATTACAGACCACCTGGTGTAAGTTTCGTAGTATTTTATTTCTTAATTGAAAACCTTCAATTATTTATTTACAATTCAAGGTTTTTGTATATTTTTATCGTTTGTAAAGATAAATTTTGACAACTAATAACCTTATTTATCTTTTTTATTGTAGACAGTATTTGAAATACTCAGTAGGAATACTTCAGAGGATTATAAGGTGATGAAAACTAAGCGAGCTTTTCATAAAGACAATATCCTAAACTTTCATAGAAAAAAGGAAGAAAGGGAAGAAAATGCAATGAAATGTAAGTATAAAAAATGTAAATGACATAAATTGTGCAATCAAAAATGTGGATATTACAATAAAGTGTAAATCGCATTAAAACCACTTGCAATGAGAAGCTCTTATATCATAATTTAAAATCTTCCAAATTGAAATTTATCTTCCAATGCCTTTATCAATCTTTCCTGCTTAAAATTACACAACTTTAAACAGCTTTAATTCAAGGTGTAATGTTTAAAATTGATTGAAGTTCTCTAAATAAAATATGTAATAGTTAGGGAACTTTTATGAAAGTTTATGAATAAATTATACAATTTTAACAATAAAAAATGCTTTTAAAAATATTACTTTATTTGTTTCTAGGTGCTGAAAAACCTTCTTCAAAGTTATTACTTGCATCTAGTAGCGCTGACGAAATAAATGCTGCCTTTTATGAAGTAATAGTTCCAAAGAAGAGAAAAATAGACGATCTTTACAAACCTAAAGAAAAGAAACAAAAAAGGACTCGTGATAATGAATTTTATATACCTTATACTGCACCAGATAAGCACTCAGAAGAAGGGTAAGTTGATTATTCATTTTTATATATTATTTTTTCCTTTACATATCTTTTTTATATTTTTTATCTCCTTCTTTACATCTTATTCATATTTCATTTTCAATTTTTAGATTAGCCGTCAATGCATTTGCGAGGGACGCAGAGAAGCTACAGGTCGATTTGATGGCTGATAACGAAGACTCAAGCCGTGTGCAAAAGCAAATAAAAAAATGGGATCGCAAAAAGAAGAAGATGATCACCATAAATAATGTAGGTTTTAGTTTAATTTCAAACTTCATTTGAACTTGATTTGTTATTCTTACTTTTTAAATTTAATTATTCTCAAAAGTACATTCTTCCACTCCTTTTAAAAATTTATTTTTTAAAATATTGCTTTTTAAATTTCGAATATTTTTTTCAGACCTCAAAAGTTGGAAAAATTCGATCAGAATCGGGCGCATGGATTCCTGCCTCCTATAAAACTAATCGGTATTCTCAGTGGCAAGAGAAGAACAAAGTTGATTCTTTAAACGACGACTTTGACGATGAAGAGGAATCGCCCAATACTCAAAAACGTAAGTTTTCTTTATAATATAATTTAATAACAGTCTACAGTTCCATTTCTATGATTTATAATTAATTTATAAATAAATTATAAATTATTATTTTATGATTTATAATTCATTTATAACGCTAGAATTTAAATTCCTCGCAAAGTCGACTGTTTTCTTAATTTTTTTTCGTTGATCGCCGTTGTGTAAGAATATGAATGAGGACATTTCTAAAGGCCTATTTGTAGGGAATTGTAGACCATTGTAGACATTACTGATTAGTATACTAGACAGTTTTACTAATTGACCCATTCAGTTAACAAGGGCAGTGTTGGTGTGTATTTTTATCTTTACACGCCAATAATATAATTTAAGAAGAGCCAAGTGCAATATGTCCGAAGTTAAACACAGGAAGAAGGTCATTGATCTACTCAGCTTAACATTGAGTTGATGGTCTGCTCTCATTGCGAATGAAATAATGTTTTGAATTTCGAATTCAAAGTAATAGATATCTGAAATTGAAAAATTACGAATATTCTTTTAAAATTTCTGATGGGAATAATCGCAGAAAAAATACAAAATGTATTGTTTTCTCTCATATCAAGTGGATGAGTTATTGATTGAAAATGTGATGATTAAATCGAGTAAATATGCATGAACGTTTATAGAGCACATTTTATCGAATGAACAAGTAAGGGAACGAAGCTTCTTGTCCGCATTCTTCTCGGTTGTTTGTAGATGTCTATAGATGTCTGTAGTTGTTTATTGCACATGTTCTGATGGAGGACCTCTAGTAACACGTCTGTCCACTTACGGACACTATAATGTGTCCATTCATTCAACGGGTGGGGTACAACCTGAAGCGCAAATAGTTGGAATTCCAAAGAAGCTTTCCCTTCAATAATCCTATTTGTAATATTCTGATGTTTCTGATCAGCAAACAACTCACGTATTGCAAGTTATTGTTGACAAAATATGCTCTTATTAAATGCGTGGTTTGAATTCGAATTCGGATTTTATTATCTACATCTACGTACAGAGATTTTAATAAAACTTATTTAATACTTATTTAATTCTTTTATACTAACGGGAATTTTTTCAATTTTTAGTAAAAAATGATTATCAGATTATCACTGGATTAAGAGACGAGGAAATAAAATTTTTTATTTAATTTTTAAATGCGATATTGTACAATGTCATTTGATTTAAAAGCTAATGATGCAAACTAGATATTTTTTGTTTTGTTTTAGTTTTTATTTTAAAAGGAAAGAAACTTCGAGATGAAATGTTGAATAATTTTCGTTTTAGAGATAAGGAAACTTTATTTTTAGTAGGTGAACTTCTTTATTGGAGAGCAATTTATAAAAGGAAGAAACGACTAGTTTGTTAGATAACAAGAAGGAGAACTGGTAATTCCAAGGATGTCGTATTGATAGATGCAACAATAAGAAAAGATTCAGGGAGGCATTTATTAATTTCTTTGCAATTTTTTCTTCATTTTTTTTTTCTTTTGTTGAAGAAATTTTGAATTTTAATGAATTCTGGTGTTTTTAACTTGTGTAGCTTCATTTTTAAATTATGGAATGTACGATTGTTCATAAAAAGCGTAAAAAGCGATTTTTATCGCACGTTCGTGATATTCGCCACATTCCAATACTACATTTTCTCCAAGAATAAATGTGTCACTTGTTACTTTCGACGAAATGTTTTACACAGAATTAAAAATATTGGATATACGTTCTCGAATTTGACATTTTATTCAAACTATATTACAAATTTTGAAATGTCAAAAGAAATCGCCTTAAAAAACATTTTATTTTTATGTTTAATTGTATAATTCAATCGTTCTTTAACAATCGAATTAATTAAAATTTGAAGTCCTATGATAAATTTCCAAACAACCTTTGCTTTATAAAAATGTAAACCTTATCAGGTATCATCAATCTAGATCAGATTATAAACAAAGATTGCGAGAGCAATTATTTATATTTCATAATTTACAACACGAGACAGCTGCAAAATCTTCCATGCTCTCCAATTTAGTCCTTGTTATATAAAATTGCTGTATTTTATTAATTATTATGCAATTTTTTTTACTATTCTTTATAAATTTTTTAAATACTTTCTTTTACATTAATTTAATCTACCATTAGTATTTTGTTCTTGCTGTTAATCTTAAAACTAATTAACAAATTTGTAAAAATTTTTTTTAGGAATTTTACTTCCATTTTTTGAAAATAACATTTTATTATTTCAGTTTAACAGTCTGATGAATATTGACAATTTGTTATATTTCTTTTCCAGTTAAAACACAAGGGAACACTCACTGGGCTCGACATAATCAGAAGATGAAGGAAAAGGTCAGAGGAAAACCTGAATTGAAGAAGCCAGAAGAAATTTGGAAGGCTCGTAAACTTCTTGAAAGAAAGCAAAACAGAAATGGCAGGAAAAAAGGAAAAGGAAAAGGTCAAAGAGGAGGAGGTCATAGTAGTGGAGCTAAAAGAGGAGGTAAAAAGCGCGGTAGGCGATAGATTTTAAATTGTAAGTACAATCTAAATAAAAGTCTTTTAATAAATGCATTTTCTTTTATTTATTTATCTTTTCATCTTCAATTTACAGATTAAAATTCGGACGTCTTTAGGGGATTTAAATTATATTTGAAAACGCAAGTCACGTAAATTTAAAAACGTATTTTAAGAGTATAATCCACTACAAAAAACTCTTTTTTTTACCAAGGAACATGTGTTATTCGAAAATTGCTACACGTCACGCAAGATAAAAAAATATAAATTAGATTTTAATTTCTTTTAATGTTCCTTTAATACAATTTTTGTCTATTTTTAATGCTTCTAATAATTTTCAAGCTTTTCTATATTATAGAATCCTTCGCAAAAAATAATAGTATATTATTACGTAAAAGGTTTTTCACAAGATAGGCGAGAAGACTCGTATTATATTTTCAAGAGAGTATCGAGATGTCGATAAAAAGGATAGAATACAATGGTTTGATATTGAAACCGTCTAGAGGGCAAGGTCTTTTCATATTTCTAACAAAGGATCCTTCATCGCAAAGTCGGCAGAATAATATGAAGGGGTTGAAGTAATAAATAATTTATTTTTTATTTATTTATATTATTATTCGCAGACCTTCGATTCACATTTTCACGGGTGCTGTTATTTTTTTTCGTTAAATAACCGTTTTTACGACTTCACGTCACGAAGTTTTCATAACAATAGAGGCTCTTTTTAGTCTTCGGATAAAAAATGAAACAACAAAGGCAAGCGGTATTTTCCAGAACAGCGAAAGTCACTGAAAGTATATATACTTTTGTTTTATGGATGTGAACATTTGAACAACCTCATAAAGGTTTTTGATTTTTATTGAAGAAATTTTATATGAAACGTTTTGAAACTAGAAAGTTATTTATTTCTATTTCTTAATAAATATATAGTTCTTATTTTTTTACATCAATCATTTATAAAAACAAAAATTGTATGTATTCCCCGTTTGTTCTCTATATTATATCGACGTAATTGTTGCAATTCGTCATACAGTGAAATTTAAACTTTCTCAAATATATTAACAGATATAATCTTATTTTTGCAAGTATGCTCAGAATACATACATGCACTTGTAGTTTCGCTATAATGCCTGCGCAATATGGCAGAATACAGAGCACTAGTTCAGATTCAGGTTTTTTATATTTTTCTACACGATAAATTCGAGAAAAAATCTATATTAGATAAAATCTATACAATAATTATATTTTTTCTTTAATATTGAATTAATATTTCGCTCGGCTTTTATTTAATTAGAGAAATTATTTTTCCTCTTAACTTATAATTACTTAACCAGTTTTCACTTTCGCTAATTGCTACGTGCAATATTCTGCTAGTCATTTTTTTAAGATCCATGCCTATTTTTATCAAAATAATATTCAATTACTTCGTATTTTATTTTAAGTTTTTAAAGTATAATTTTAAAGAATATAACATTATTAAATTACAAAAATAAATTCAGTAATTCCCAATAATTAAAATGAGTTCAACTTCTATATTTGGAGGAGCTGGAATTATGGATTAAATGAAACGCTTTCATATTTCATTTATTAGAAAATTTGCATTTTTTTCTTCTTAAGTCATTAAATCCCACGAAGTGCATAAGATATGCATTGATACATATCAGCTAAGTGACTGATTTCCCTTGAATACGATAATATTTAACGACATATATGTCTCAAGTATGACGTAACATTTTCTTCAACTGTTTAAAATACTTGTATTCATTCCTTAAAATTCCTTTTGCTGATTTTACTTATTTTAATTACTGTTTAAAAACTTGAAACTTTACAATTCGCTATTATATTACGTTTGAATTTATCCGCCAATACCTCTAAGCATGCGCAACTACGTGAATCAATATTCTGGTTCTTTTTACAAGTTTTTCTTTACATATTTCATTATTTAATCATAAATATTGTATAAAATTTAATTATTTTAAATCATCCGCTTAATTAATTTAGAAATACGAAGTTAAAATACAATAAACAAAGATATAGAAATAGACTAATTTAAAACTTGCAAGATTTGAAGCTCAGTTGATTAGTTTAGTTGGAAAATTTGCCAGTTTGAACGTGTACATTGTGTTAACGAAGTCGTCGAATTGAGCTCACGGTTTTCAGCTAAAAAAGGTTGGAATTTTCGATATTTCTCAGTCAGATTGCATCGGATTTTTATTTATATGTGGGCAGTGTTCAATGTTTCCCAAAAATTTGGGAAAATCAAGATAAATTTGTGCAATTTAATCAAGTTTTTACTTTCGACAATTTCGAGCTCAATTTGCCATAACAATGGCGGCCGGTATTTTTATAGTCCGGTCAAGATTTTACAATCTGTGACTTACAAATACTTATATATTTAAGCGTTAAAACAAGAAAATATTTACTCCAGGCAGTATTTAAATACATTGGCTGTTTTTAATAACCTGGATTAAGACTCAACTTTTTAAAAGTGGTGACTGGTGAGTATGAGACAATAAGTCATGAATCATTTTTTATGTTTTTTATAGCAGTATTCCAAACGGTTGCAAATTGTAAAAATAGGTAAAAATCGTAAAGTACGTTAAATTACATAACGTCTGATGGGCTAGATATACAAAATCACCAATATCTTCAAGTTTTTATAATAAAAAGAGATTAATAGGATTTAGGATATATTTAATAAAGCATAGGATTTTTAAATTTTAAATACATAGTATAGTGTCAAGGGCAAATTTTGAAAATAATCAATAAGTCATTGTTTTGAATAAATTTTTTCGGTATCAAAGAGGTTAGGATTGCTAAATTGTCAAATTGAACAATGTCAGGAACACAGTGTCTTAATTATTGTTTATTGTATACTTACATTCTTTTGTTTTTTAATTTCCAGCTGTTCTTTTATAATTATTCCGCTCTTCGACTTCGGATACTTATTCACTCTAATCTTTTGGAACTTAGAACTTGGGTGACTTGGGTCCATATTATTCTACGAACAATTTGTAGGCACAGTAAGGAAATATTTACAACTGCGAAGTCTCAGAGGTATGGTTTTATAGACTGGCTGATTTTAACAACCTGGACAAATAAATCGGACAGGAATTTGGACCCCGATGCCGTCGTCACGACGGGGAAACCTGCGATTGTGTAAGTCAGATTTTAACTTTCTCATCTGATACTTTTAAAACTAAAAAAAACTCAATGGTGTAGGAAAAACTATTAAATTCGAGCACGAAGCGAAAGTACCGTGGAAATATATTCCTTAAAGTAAAAAATTATATACAATATCTAATAACCGATGATTAATGTATCCTAAACTTTCCAATACTTTCTTCACTTTCAAGTTTCAAGCACCATCAGGTTTAATGGGAAATCGAAAACTTTTAAAGAAGCATAAGTAGTTGACCTCAATGTATTGTTTAAAGCAATGTCATCAGAAAGAGATAATAAGATCTCGAAAATATATACATTCATTTTATCTTTTTCAATAATAATCTATCTTCATTTACTGTCGGTTTTTTCTTTAAATATCAGAATAGTTAATTACCAGTCTTGTAGAACAGGACAGAATCTCTTAAAAGGAAATATATTTATCATCCTTTTTTACATATTATTACGTGGATAAAATGATGAAAAAACATTAGCGGCTGTGTTATTGGATCGTAAATCATTTGCAGGTCAAATTGGTACTTAAGAATTTCATTAATCTTCATTGTTGAGAAAATCGAGTGCCATAAAAAAGGTGTTTAATCAGAGAATCGGGAAAAATCATTTTTCTGCGTTTAGGAAGAGAATTTAAAAAGAATTTCCATATAGAAATAACATATATTAGAAGGTCAGAATTTGAACTTGATTATTTAAATCTTAGATTTGGGGAACTCAGTACAAATTATGAAACTTAATCGGGACTTAATTCAAAAAATTAATCAAGATTTTTGTAAAACGTTCTGAATTTCGAAATGAACAATTAAAACTTAGTAGCGACCCGAATAAATCTGTAGAAACAAAAGAATTTCAAGAAGATGCTATCTTAAGGATCAGACGTAGATGTAGTGGGTATATAATTACAATTCCACTTGAATATTGATCTCTCTCTCTCCCGCTCTCTTTTTCTTTCTCTTTCGCTCGCTTCTTGATTGCAAAACACTTTACGGACATTTTTTTGTTGTGTACAATATATGTGTACAGGTGTCGTACCACGCGGTGCAAAGTACGTACAGTGTACGCTATTTCATTGCGTAACAAGCAAGCCTTGGCTATGTAGAATTATGAAAAACATTAAACATCTTTTGTCAGAAATTTGGTGATTAGAATCATATTAAAACCAATAATTATTCACTTGAACTAAAAATTATTATCTCTTCTAATGAGTTTCCCAGATACAATAACATATATAAATTACATACTTATACGTTAGGTTGGATGTTCAATACAATATAGTGACTATATGATATTCACAAAATCGATATAGTGAAACATTGTTGATTATATACATATAATTTATATATATATATATATATATGTATATATATTATAATATACGACGTATAGAAGCACGGTATGATTTCTGTTGTATTAATATTTTAAATTTTGGCGCCTTCCCAAATTTAAGATTCATATTTCATTTTTTGTCGTTGCAGGTTTAAAAAATTCAGGACGCTAAGACTATATATCGATTATATTCAAGTACAGAATTGATCATATTTCATTGATCATTTACTCTCTTTAATCACCGACAATCTCTAATGTTTTTAATCTCTAATGGTCAATGGACCATTAAGAAAATCATCTATAGGATCGTTCCAGATGAGGTCGTTTATAGTCTAGCTTGACGAAACCAGGTCGTCGATCTAAATCGCCGATTATTTGATTCTCGTTCCGGATCTTTGAGGGCACCAGGTAATGTTTTGACGGGATGAAAGTTAGTCTCAGTTAGACTCGTCTCCCGTTTGTGATGGTAGAAGGGATAGCGACCAAGGCAAGGTCGAACGTGTTAAAAAATTAAATTGTTTCGTCAGAAATAGAATTGAAGAGTAAAGTGAGAAAAGGGGAAAATCATGCTTCGCTGGATTCAGAAAGCGAATATTTCTACGTAAAGATTCTGAAGATTCACGACGTGAAAGCGACGTTGAAAAATTGCGAGTTGACTTTCTTGATGAAGACTTTTTTAAATCATCTCCTATGGAAAAATCAAGTGTCATTAAATTTAACTAGGTCTCTTCTTCCATCTGAATTTTCAATTTTCAATCTTCATTCTGAACAGAAAAATAATCTGGAGAAACGTCACCATGACTTTCGGAATTTCTTGAATTTCTTTATGAATTTAAGATTAGGATTTTCCAAATCCGAATAAGTTATCAATTCCGCATTGTTCTTTCCAAAAATTCAGGTCTTCTAATTTCATAAATTTTCAAATTGGTTTATCCAATTTTTTCGCGTTTTACTGTCTGCTAGCTCTCGCATGGGAAATCGAAATAAAACCCTAAAAATCAATTTCCTAGTCGTAGTAGGGACTGTAGTAAGCCAGACATGTAGGAAGTTCGGCGCCAAGCCTTGAGTCCTTGTATTCGTGCAAATGTGATTCACCACCTGAGTTCAAGGTAGGGCGTTTCACTTGCTAGGGAAAGGTTCAGCAAGAAGACTCACCATGGAATACAGCTTATCGATTTGTGGTCGAGCAATTAACTGACCTTGCTTGAAGACTTTATGAATTCTACTGCACAGTCTCTTTAATTCGATCACTTTAGCTCTGAGGTATTTCTACTTCTCCAAAATAGGAAAAATAAAGAATTAAAAAATTATAAAAGAGCTAAACTAGGTATCAAGAAAAGGTCTCTACCATCTTCACTTGAAAGCAAGATGTAATTGTCGACTCTGCTTGAGGATGATTGCTAATTACATACCGAGAGACACATTTTTTCACGTCGAGTTTAAATGTTAGATGCGTTAAGTCATCATTTTGCGACTTGAAAACTGAAAACACATTTCGTAGTCATCTCTATGAAATATGTTTTAAGTTTTTAAGCAAAATGATAATTTTACAACTTAAACGACTAATTTAAAATTTGTATTAAATTTTAAATTGTTTCAGTGTATAAAAAGCTTTAATTTTCCTAGTTTCTATTTCAAAATATTGTCTTGCATTGAATTTATAGAATATTGACAAGCCTCATTGGGGATTATTTGTGTTGGTGTGTAAAGAACTTCGCTTGTATTTTTTATGTTTATTAAAGAAAAACGTTATATTTATGATAGTGGAGCATCGATTTTATAATTAGCGAGATACGAGTTAATTTTGCTTTAATGAACAACGAGGATATAGCAATGCAGGCGTTGGAATTCTTGTTAGAAGTTTTATAGTGATCTAGAGCGTATATTAATTATATATAAATTTCGAATTTGATTGTAGGTGTATTTATATCCATATATAAGAGCATGTGTTACTTACCATAAGAGTTGAACTCTCGCCAAGTTTACATTTGCAATAATAAATAATTTTTGCTAAAACT
>CAJFCO010000086.1:1566487-1577462 GCA_904066015.1 Synergus gifuensis
TATTTATTATTGCAAAGTTGGCAGAACTAAATTTATCTTATGGTAAAGTATCAAATCCCCTTAGAGGGAACATCGAAAATCGAAGGGCTTGGTTTTGAACAGGTGCATTTGCACATGTCTAATGTAATATGAGAATATAGGAAGATCACATTCTCGAGATTTGCATATTGATGAATTTCCTTTTACAAGAGGTATCTTCTCAACAAGAAATTGCAACTCTGGACATAAATTTTATACGTACTTGCATTTATATAAAATATAAACGCAGAGATGACTAGCAAATCGTACTTATTATAATCATATTAAAGTAATTCAATCTATAAAATCAAATTACGTCAGATCATTTAATTTTACAAAAATGGTAAAGAATATGTGGGAAGAGTAGAATTTAGGGTGACCAAATATGAATAAACTCTGCGGAAATAAAAAGGTCAGCACCTACGTTTTATCAAAACAACAATTTCGAGAGGTTACGAATTGTTCTGAATTGAAACGTATTTTGAATTTTGAAAGCAGAACTTTCAAGTGTTCTAAATTCGGAAATGATATCACTTTTGAAAAAGAAACTTGAAAGGAGTACGTATAATAAATAAAATAAACAGAATATTTTTAAAAAAACGATAAACAGCTGAAGGAACTTTTTCATAAGGTTGAAATGTACATTTGAATTCAATGACAAATCGTGCAAGGAATCGAAATATTGACTTTGATCGAATTGACTTTCAAAAGAGGAAATAGTTCCTGGAACTGTCATTGAATAATCTTTCAGATTTGATAAAATACAAATTCGATTTTGTGAATTAAATAGTATTCCTCTGATCTTTAAATATGTACCTTCAGTTAGATTTGCTAATATACGTTTCTTATTCAAGTTGTGTCACTCTTGATTTTTATTTCTTTCCGGCTTAATGCTCAAGAGTCAAAACGACACCAAAATGTCAAGGAAGGAAGTAATACTTCTTTCAATGACACTTGAATCAGAAGAATACGTAATACCCATACTAATGAGAAATTCAACGATTTTAATTTCATCAATATAAAAACACATACTCCTAAAAAGCTCTTCTGCTTTGACCTTAATTAGATTCAAACGTCTCTCGATTATTTTTCCATTCATTCCCACCCAATTGCAAAAAGTGCAGACGTCAAAACCAGTTTTTAGCACACGCATTTAATAAAATTTCCTGAAGCATATTAATAATGTGAATGAATGAATTAATTGTGAATTGATTAATCTGACGTTATTTTACATTTACATAATTTTGTCCCACCATTGCGAAAAAGGGATTACATATTTATACGATAAATGAGTTCATCATGGATTGTCCGGGTTTGTCATTATCAAGTTTTTACGATAGCCTTCTTATCGCTTCGTTGATTTCGTTCGATTGTAGACGAGAATCGACAATAAGAAGGTAAAATTTGTTCGCGACCCAGTGATCGACTTAAAAGTAATCGAGAGATTATTTCCTATTTCTATTTGTAGTATTATTAACCAAGATCCTTGTAAAGAATGTCTCAAAAGGGACAAGGCCGTGTCCTAATTATCATCTTAGATCTTAGCAAACAGATTTAGTTTTAAACATTTCGAAACAATCACGAAACAATATTTATCTTTTCGTTTTTTACACCTTGAACCCCAAATTTTTTTTTCCCATTAACTTCCTGTGAAGAAATTCGTTTCCCACAATGTATACAGGAAAAATGTAATGTGATGCACAATTTAACAGACTAAGATAGCGCTAACCAGCCATGTTTCCGACACAGAGAATATAATTTGCAATTGTAATTGCTTCAGCTAATAAGCTCGAAGAAGTGCATCCAATAACTCGTGTCAGGTGCATGTAACAATTGTAACATAGAGTACCAGTATATTTACAGTTTACACTTTACAGAGGTAACACTTAAAATTTTTCAGAGTCGTTCTAGTCTGTTGAACATCAGACCATGGGTTCAAGGTCTAAGGTTATGGGTAAATTTTGTAGGGTGTCGTGCTTGAACTTTTTGTTTAGTTATCTCAAGTATTCACATTTTCTCACGTTTTCTCACCTCTGGAATTTACTTAATTCACTGTCAACCTGACGAGACCTTGCTTCCAATGACGCATCCGCCAGGTAGAAAAACATTCCGTTGAGGCGTACTAAAACCTAAACTCAGGTAGACAAAATTCAGGAATTTAGTCAAGTTTTTGTTTTCTAAAAAAGTTTTCACTTTTTATTTTTTTTCATTATAACAAATATTTGCATTTTTTTGCTCTATTTGTGTTAGAGGATGTTTAGAACGAAATTAAAATAACTTTTGAAAATTACTTTCAAAAACTGAGAATCGAAATGTTAATATTTCTTTTATTGACCTCTCGCAGTTCCCCCGCGTAAAATTATATTCCAGTTGGCTAACGGTATTAATAATTTTATGGTGAGCCATGTTATTCATAGGTTTTACATTAAGGATTGGTAAGCCATAGGTATGCGATAAAGTCACGGCACTGAACATAGAATCGTATAATACTAAGCCAAAACTATTCCCACAAAACTCTTCCTCTGTATGAAGGACATCCCATAGATGTTTCTCAGATATTTCTTTTCTAACGTGCATTTAATACCCAGGAGACGTTCAGAGTATACTCGAGCAAGACCTTCGCCCTGATCCCCTGAATATAATAAAAAGATTACCGGAAACCACTAGCAAGGGTCGCACTCTATAGTAGACTACTATTCTAGTTTCCCTCGAGTTCTCTCAAAAATAAAAGACCCTTCTTTATTCAGATTTTCCTGTTTTAATCAAATCTCTTCAGATCTTCGTCCAAGTCTTCAGATCTATAATTCAATTTCTTTTTCAACTTTAAATGGTATTTTAAATGGTACATGAATTGTTCTAAAGAAATTTTCTTTAAAATAATATTTTTATTACTCTTTTATCTGTATTTTTTAATGAGAAAATGGAAAAAGTTGAGAGAGGACTTTTTAGTTGAAAGAATTCCTTTCTCGACTATTTCTTTTTTTCTTTCAGTGTCAGCACACGGAAGGGTTATATTTAGAGAGTAGAGTTTGTTGAAAGGGCTATAAGGGTGTGTCCAATATAAAACGACCAAATTACTTGGGCGCGTCTGACTTCCCCTCATCGACTTGAAGCCTAAAGCGCTGTTGTCTTCCATTATACGACAAAAACCATTCGTTCTCCTAACGAGCTAAATTTCCATCATAAAAAGAACAAGGGTATGTTTCGAACAAAAATTCACGTTAGTCGTTCTTTAATTTTTCATGGAATTTAAGAAAGGGATTTAGATTAGATTAGATTTCGACTAATATAGTATTTTTCAAACATATAATATATATGAAATAATATTAATATATTTATATCGTAAAATGTATTATAAATACTATGTACGTAGTATAATAATTGATGCGTTAAATTTTGCGATCTTTAGCTGAGGGGGAATAAATTTAAATAAATGCCCCAGTAAGAGCTCTAACGCGAATAAAACGCTTTAAATAAAAGCTGGGCTGCTTAGCATTCATTGGACCTAATGCAACCTCCTTCCAATCTAAAAAAAGGTTTATGGAAGAAGTAAAGACGAATCAGAGTCGCACGAAACGAATTCAGAGAAAAAGAAATTTAATCTCATTTGCTCTCAAATTATTTCCTGTAAATACAGAAAAATTGAATTTGCGTTTTTTTAATCGACTTAATTTGTAAATATGATTTTAATTTTTATTTAGTTTTTTTATTAATTCATAAATCTACCAAATATTGGCAAATAAGTAATATTTTCAATTCTAAAAATAGGTAATTAAAGTTATAGGTGAATATAATGTCTTCTGTTTCGAGTTTATTACAAAAATCAAAACTTTCGAGGTTCAGAAGAAAAAAATAATTATTTCGAAACTGGGACACTATCACTAAAAAAGCAATAAAATTCTCGCATATAATTACCATACTTAAGTCTACTAATTACTCAAAGAAAACGTTAAAAAACTTTCTCCAATTTTCTCTCATTTTTGGAACATCAAGATAAAATCTGAGTCTTTCCAGGGCTATACACTAAAAGCTAATTACTTATACCGTAGTAAATTAAAATAATCTTAATTTTGAGTAATTATTATGGAAATTTTCAACGTTTTAAATCGCGAAATACTTAAAATTATGTCGTTATTGACTAAAAGTCGCTGCAAGTTTCTAATATATTGAATATTAAATGTAAGAAAAAGAGTAGCGTAACTTGTTATAGGTACATATATGAAAATCTTTTGATATTTCGAAAATAATTCAGGAACTTCCTGCTGACTTTTAAATACTAACATTTGACATTTTCTAGTTTTTATTTATTAAATCAGCGACTAAATCTGTCAGGTGTGAAACCATGCGCGAAAAAGTCGTACGAAAATGCTTGCAAGCAGATATTGAAAAAAGTTATATCCTTCAATTCCATAATTTAAGTGTTGAATAAACAGCCTATTCTAAAAATTCAATCTCTCTATTTTCCGAAAATTTATCTAATATCAATATTTCTTGAGAAAAATAAAGAGATTGAATTTTTAAATAGCTTATTCAACACCTTTAATTTAATTTCTTTTTAAGTACTTTCAAACAACTTATAGATTTGTGGTTGACCTCATAAATTCCAAAATATCGGTTTCAAAATCAGCGCCTCTGTGTCACACCATGATAAGATCTCCTTATTAATTAAACTTCTCAATGCCTCTATGGGTATATATAGATATATTAAGCCATTACAGTCGAAAAATCATACATTCTCTCTTAGGGCCACTCTGGGCGTTAGTCATGCTCTCAAATTAACGCTATATAGATTGTGGCAACTCGTTTGAAATGCTATCACTTTCAGAGAGGAAAGCATGATATGAGATACCAACTAGAGTCAATATGATTGAAAAGTCGGTCGAGCTTCATGGCCGCTCGTAAATCAGAATTTAGTGCTCGCAGGTGTGGGGAGATTCGATCATATTCTAAAATTTTTATACACCTTTTATTTCAACCAGGATGTATATAATTATGAGTGTTAATTTTTTTTGGGTGTACCAGTTTTGTGTGAAAATACCAGCTGCAGAAAAACAGGTTCTGTACTTCTATACTGCAACCCACTTGATATGTTTATTATAAAAATCGTATTACATTCATACATACACGTGAATAAGCAAGAATTTATAATTCTAGATTATTTGTGCTGAAAGGATATTCTGATATAAAAGAGAGTTCAGTTATTGTTATATTACTTTTAAAAATGTTTCATATTATAAATGAAATCTGTGAATTTCCAGAATTGTACTTTTATGTTTCTTCTATTCTTGTAGACTACGTAAATGTAAAGAAAGAGATGTAAATGCTGGCAGTGGAAAGCATAACTAAGCACACCTAATTTTAGTGCATTATGAAATTTCAGGAATTATAATGCACATAAAGTACAAAGCATAAAGTACGCAGTGTTTAATGTTTCGCTAATGATTTGTCAGCAAGCTCGATTATTATAGATAGTCTCAGTAAATATGAGAATCTCATACTCATCTGATAATAATCGCATCTCTAACATTTATGATGCAGTACTCGTAAATTCAGGAAGTGCACATACATTAATTTATAGAGCATGCTGCTGTTTGCAGCTCTTCACATTTAAAATTTATTCTCGTATAAAGTCTGGCAAGAAATTTAAGGAATATATATCATTGCAAAAAAGAAAGATATATTATTACTTTTAAAATGAATTTGCGTAATTTCTTCTTGAGATTCTATATTATATAGTGGGAAAAACATAAATTATCATTCAGTCAAAAACTGAGAAAGGCGGAAGTACAAGTTGGAAATTTACTGTAACCGTTTATTCAACAGAGCTGATCGATCGCAGCATGTTTACGATTCGATAAACAAGACCAGGAAATTTTCCAGTAAAATATTAAGTTTAAAATGTATACATTGAGAAATGATAGGTGCAGTTCCGGAAAGCGGATACCTTTCAAATATTTGTGAGAAAAATTAAAGCAAGTGAGATAAACGTTTCACTGAAAATATATTTTCAGACTTGTTTGGAAGGCGCCTCTTGACATAAAGCGTCACATTTTCTTACTCGCTGCCAAAAATTAGACAGACACTTGCCGGTTCGATTCCTGTGATGATGACCGCCGAAATAAATCGGAGGCACCAGTCACGTTTAATACAATTCACTGCAGAAACGTCACAAAAGACTACGCTTGTCAGTCCTATTTATATCGCTGATTCTATATACATATATTCATGAACGCCCCCATTCTCTTATTTCCTTAGAGACACTTCAGGTGAAAGAGAAATAAATAAAGTCAACCGTTTCCTCCTACATAATGGACCAAATATATTTTTTAGAATTTATGATATACATACGTATCTTTTGATGAGTTCCACACTTAAAAACTGATTCATTATCCTCAACCATTTTGAACAGATGAGTTGAAAGCACTTATTCCATTTTTTTTTAAAAAGAAGCAAAGTCTGTGTTTATTTAAAGAAAATGTTGCGACATTAGTCATTCCTTCGATAAAGAATAATGTAATTGTCAGTACATATAAACTCTGAAAGCTCTATAAAACTCTAAAATGAGTAGAATATTAAGTCCAAACGTTAAAGTTCAAATATAATTAATTTAATCTATTTTAGTTTATATGATCAACTTTGAAATCATAACTCGAAGAATTAGCATTTACATAATTCATAATAAGCTGCGTTACTCATGCAATTCTTCATGAATGTTTAGCTAAATATACTGCTGAGTATGCGATAACAAACATTAAAATTGTTGTGAATGCAAAGATCTCGAGTCATCGATCTGACTTTGTCACTTGTCAATTCAGTCGGACGTGACTCATGTCGAGCAAAATATGAGAATGGTGGTGCATCCATCTCTGTCTTGCATTACTATCAACCATTATGGCTGTCATTTCCTGGTTGATTGCACAGGCCATCAACAGTAAATTTTCCATCTTTTAGTCAATGAAAAATTGCATCTACAGAAAACAGAAACCGTTGACAGTTATCAAAGAAACACAGTGTCAATAAAAAGCAATAGAGGGAAACAGGATAGCAAAAGAAAAAAATATGGGAGAAATGTGTGTTGTATAATTAGAAATGTGTCAACATATGAAAAATTGACAAAAATTATTTTTTAAGTGCTTCAGAAAAACGTATAAGTACGCATTAAACGCAATGGATGATAGTATTACAGACAGAGGACGGTTTAAAGTTATATACTATATATATATATCATATGTGGTCGGAATATCGGATTCCTCCAGTCGAGAGTCGTTATCGTAAAAACTGAAATTATGCCGCATCCGAGTTATTCATGCATAGCTGAGGAGCGACACAAAAAACGAATATTTAATTTTCAATTATCACCCTTTTTCTCATATTTAAGAATAAAAATGATCAATTTAAGAATAAAAATCCATAAGTGCATATCCTTTACAAAAAGAGAGATGTGTAAAAACGAAGATTTGAAAATCTGGACAATAATATTTACATAGCATTTTTCAAGGGTTTAGACATATCAAATTACATAATTTCCATACACGTGGTGACACATGGACGAATTATGGCAACTACTCACTAAGTAGCACCTTGAATCAGACATGGTTTCTATGAATGAGTCCAAAGTCGTAATCATCAGTGGAGCACGTGACTTTCTTTTACCTTTCCAGACTTCCATGACTCATATTATGACTATATTGCAAATATGTATAATATTGGTAAATTCTTTATGAAAAAATGATTACGAACCGATTTTCGGAATCAACATTTATTACTATACAGTTGTCCCTTGTAACTTGTAAAATGACATGTTACTTTGGGGTTTAATGTGGGTTGATTCTCTTTAGTGAAGAGTGACGTTTGAACAATTTGATTACTTTGATGTTGACCCCATGTGTAAAAGGAATTTACAAACAAGATAGGGACTCTTAATTTTGATAATAAAACAGGATGTGTCGCATATGATATGCGCCCCTGTATATCCGAGATTTATGTGAGTTTACAGATCGACGGATGTTGGTCCAAATAAGAAGCGTCGTATACAGTCGTTCTGTAAGATGCATCTGGTATATGCTATATATATTATGTACACCGACGCGGGACGCATACGATATAAGTAAACCCCATTCTTAGCTTCCATACAATCGTGTTTTCTTCCATGATATACGTCTATATATTCTGCAGTATACTTGAATAGCTATATGTATACAATTTGGAGCGTCTCGACGTCTGAAACATGCATGTGCTGCATATAAACATATACGTTCTTCTACAACCCCTCTACAACCAAAACCGTATCCCCTATCGATATCGAATGCCAAACTACGAACCCACGCTCTTTCCCCTCTTTACAAGATTCTAAACTTATCTCGAAATTGAAAATAGACCTAAATTCAAAAATAACAACATTTCACTCCATTTCGATTGAGTTGAAGTTTCAGACATCTAATCTGAGTGAACATTTTTTATTGTTTTTTTTACATTCATTGAATTAAGAATATCAAAAGAAAATTCTTAGAACCATTTTATTTTTATTTATTTACTAGCAGAGATTTTATCGGCATTGTCCGGGATTTCAAGAGATTTCAAGTGACTTCAAGGAATGTCAAAGGGATTTTATAGAGATTTAAGTTTAAGTGATTTTGGCGAATTTCAAGATATTTTAAGAAATTTAATTTAATCTTAAGAAACTTCAAGGAATTTAAAGAGATTTCTAGAGGTTTTAAGGAACTTCAAAGGATTTTTGAAATGTTTGAAAGAGTTATCAAAAGGATGTTTTCTTAAAGGACTTCAGCTTTTAACTGACTTTGAGGAATTTCAAGGAATTGATTCTAATAAGGAGGAAATCTAATGAAATCCTTAAAATCCTTTAAAATTATATAAAATACTTTAAATTCTTTTAAATCTTCTGTAAATGTATTAAAATATCTTGAAATATCCCCAAATTCCTTCAAATTCGTGAAAATCAGGTAAAACGTCTTTAAATCTTGTGTGAAGTTTTTGAAAAAAATCAAAATCTCTTGATATCCCTTGACAATTTTTAAAATCCTTTAAAGTCTTTGTATTCCTTGGAAATTCCTTGAAATTTCTTAAAATTCCTTTAAATTCTTTGAAATAAAAATAAAACAAACTTTACGGTTTTTAAACTTTGGAAACTTTTGTTTTGTTATTTTTATTCCAATAAATGTATAAAAAATCGTCAGACTATTAGACATCTGAAACTGCAATCCAATCCAATTTCGTGCTGAGCTGAGCTGAGTAAAAAATTAATTAAAATTAGTGAAATTAAGCTGACGCCTTAAAGTCAATCCCTTTATATTCTAACAACCTAGACGTAATCAAATCCAATGCACCCTAATCGTCGGCAACGTTAGAGGGTCCGGACTAGTTGCGGTTCTTATTCAATTACTATCTGGTGGGTTTGTGGTACGTAGAATGGGGTTTATGTGTGAGGTCCTTGAATGCCACCCGCACGTATTGCATATCCTATACGTCACAAGGGTCGAATGCTCTCATTGCAACGATCCCAACTTGTAAGCTATAGTTTATTTCGAATTTCGTTCACGCACAATGAATGCCTTTATTTAGAGTTTCTAAGACAGGGACGCATCCATTTAATCTCTGCTAACCAAATTTTAACACTTCTTTACAGTTAGAATGTTTTTCTTGACCTTAATCTGCATGTGTGCAGATTGAAGAAATTATCTACTCTAGAATATTTATGTGAACACTCTAGTGTCGAATTTCACGATCTGGGTGATCTTGACGACCACCATGGGAAGCGGCCTGGAAATTTGACTCCTGTTAAAGAATTCCTGGAAAGTTTTATAAGTGGAGGAAAAAAAATTAGAACTCTAAAGTTCAGAGTTCAATTTTGACTCTCCCTATATTCCTCACAGGGGTTTGATCTTTCCAGTTATCCTACAGAATATATTTGTTGGTTCCTCTTTTCTTTCGTTAAGAACGATGTTAAAATGTTAATCTGTTGACTTTTCTCTATATAGATACTCCTTAAGAAAAACTCATCGGAAGTAGTGAAGTGGAGTGGGTAATAGGAAAAATAAATAGAGAAAAGTTCTCCTGATGTCAGATAAACTTTATCTCCCTCAAGACCCAGACCAGCACAATTTTCTTCTTCGAATCAATTTTTATTCGTGTTCCAATATTCCATCAAAGCATATTGAGCGAATAAAAACATTTTCTGAAGGGAAGGTACATGTAAACATATATAATTTTATCTAAATTGCATATTGAATGAAAGAAATGTCCACATATAATTTTGAATTTTTTCCACATTCAGAAATTATTATACCTAAAAAAAAGTCCATGTCCAATTTCGAGTAAACGCACGTCGAAAAGTTGAAGGAACCTGAAAGTACGTTGAGTCATTGTAATGCTACAGATAACGTCGTCTTATCGATCTCTGGGACAAAGAAAGCGTTTCGGTCCTTTTTTCCGGTTTTATTTTATTTTTACGGAAGTTTCGACGTGTAACGGGAGTGGCGATAAAAGCGAATAGAGGCACAAAGTTTCTGATATAAAGACCAAAACAGGAAAACTGTAAAGGGGGTATACAGGGGTGTATTACATTCTAAATGGAACTTAAAGCAAAATACAGTTGTAGGGTAGCTATATTCATAGAATATTTTTCAGAAATAATATTATCCGTCAAAATCCGAGAAAGAAAGTAGAGAAAACTTTAGGATTGCTGTACCCGGTAAGAAGACTTACATTGAAAGGTATTGAAAATTGTCAATTCCTAACAATACCTTTTTTGTCCTTCATTTTTAATTCCCGATTAGACGTCGAGAAAAATAAGGTTTCAATATTTTTCAATGACACTTGGAGCTTCCGAAAATAACCTCAAATAAATAAATAAGAATCGAATTTTTGCTTAATGCATTAGAATATGCTCCAAGGGCATGAAAATTGCAAATTCTATTAGAAATGTGCACAACAATACGTT
>CAJFCO010000086.1:1582462-1602197 GCA_904066015.1 Synergus gifuensis
TTCAGGAAAATAAGAATGAAAAATTGAGAACTTGTTACTTTAGAAGATTAAATAACAAAAAATGCGTAGATGACTTATAGTGAACCACTATAAGGGCATTCGTGAAAGAACACATTCGTTTCATCGGAATTATTCTTCCGGATGTAAACGAGCCCTCAACTAAAGTGCACTTCTCAATGAATACATATGTTTTACATCCCTTACTTCTCTATATAATTAGCATTTTTTACCATTTGAAAAAATTAACTTTGTTAATAATAAAAAGGCTCTTTTGGTGATTTAATTCTTAAGGTTTTCGACGATGGCGGATTTTTAAACTTAAACTGAGAATAATATATCTATAATTAAAATTGAATGTTGTTATATTTCAAGCTTTATTACAGAGATAAAACAACCTTCACGTTTCGTATCGTTTTAGGTCAGAGAACCCAACCCACGCAGAACTACAAGGTTTAGATTTTTAGAATAGAATTGTTAATGATAATTGATAATGATATAATACGCCTAAAATTACATATCTTCTTTATATGTTGGAATTAATTAAGAAGATGATAATCTGAAGAGGAACACTAATTTTTAATTAGATTCATTGAGCGAAGAATTAGGTGCTTGCATCATGCTATTCATAACATATGTCTTTACAAACCGTATTGTGTACATCTGATGTTTGTGATGCACTCGGTCATTGTCCTCTGTATACAGAGTCGTAACGTAACTTTTTCTTGCGGTCTCCTCATTCTCTCTTCGACGTTCTGAAATTTCTTTGGAATGCGTGAAGAGGTCAAGGCTCAGTGACTTTCAGTTATAACTCGTAAATATAAGTTATGTATAAGCTGCTTGGACTAAAATCTTATTGATGTTGGATCAGATGTCTGCTCCACGCATCTGTCAACGTATCTTACAGATATGTGTATATATAGCACATGTATCCTATGATCTATATTGCCGTGAATAATTACCATAGACGTGTGTATATGCTGTGAACCGTATTCCTTCGAACGCATTCCAACGTGCAGAATATCAATCACGAACGTCCTTCCATTGCTCGCAATTGCGCCTGAAAAACAACTACTGACTTGAAAGTATACAATTTTTTCAAGAAGATTCAATTACTTCCGGGGATGCCAATTTAATTTTGATGAAAGTCTGGAAGTTTGGCAGATGCAAACTTTACAGCAATTGCATTTTGTATTCAGCAGTTCTAATAGAAGAAAAATTCTAAATGAAACATTTTTCAATTGGATATTATTTTGTCGATGCTCAGAAATTTTAATGAGCCTTTAGAGTGTTCATGACATGAATAGAATTAGAACAAAAGCTTTGCGAGAATGACCTTTTGCGGGCGAATTAAGTCCGGTAGGCCACAGTAGTATCCCCTGAGACCAAAAGCTCAAGAGTCGAGAATCAATCTAACTCTTTACCTAGTTTTGCTCTATATAAAGCTTTCTGTTTTCATGCTATCTGGAAAATTAGGTTCATGAGGTATTATAATGTGTTATTATATGTTATTTTTTGTCTCCATTCACTCATCTTCACTATATATTCCATAATTTTACAATTCTGCGATGTAAAAATAATGTCTAATGTGGGTAAAAGGTGATACATCATACATGTTTGATTTTCATCGTCTAATAGCTAGAGAGAAGACTAGCAGGTGCAGACCAAAAGGTTTTAGTGACGTGTTCAGCACTGCTCACTCAAGCAATTGCTCTTTCAGAACTTCTATGATTATTTCTTTTCGAGCATTTGACTCAGTTACAACACAATTACGCCTCACTATATGTACGCATGAGATGAATAGTAATATGTCAGTTTTGCATTTAAATGAGAGTGGAGAACTTACTTCAATAATATGGGCGTAGCTCTACTTCAAACTTTTGCGATTATGAATTATCCTATCTTATTAAAAAAGTGATGTAACGAAATGTCTCGAAAAATCTCGTATATATTGTTTTTGCAAACCTGATTGACTTTTGAATGACTAAATGACTTGAAGTTTTAAGAAGGAAAACGAAGTAATCGTGCGCGTGTTGGTTTGTCCTCGTTCCCTTAAAATTTCACGAAAACCTTCTAAATTCTTTAATATTCGTTAAAATTTCTTAAAATTCCTATAGAAACCACTTGAAAACCCTTGAAAATTAGCAAAAGCCTGCAAGATCATTAATCTCTTAAAATCCATGTTAAAGTTTGTGAAAATCTCTAAAAACTCCTAGAATCCTCTTGAAGTTTCTTAACATTTGAAATCTCTCAAATTCATTAGAAATTTCATCAAATCCTATAATATCCTTAAAAATTTTAGAAAATCTTTTAAAAATTATAAAAATCTCTTGAAAACTCTTAAAATTTTACGAAAACCTTCGAAATCCTTGTAAATTCTACAACAAAATCTTATAAAAATCGTGAAAAATATGTATGTTAAAAATTCCTTAAAATTATTATAAATTTCATGAAATTCCACAAAATCTTTTAAAACTCATAAAAAATCTCTTGAGTTCTCTTAAGTTACCTCTAAATTTCACGAAAACATTCAAAATCGCTTAAAATTCGTTGGAATCTTTTAAAATTCTTAGAATCTTATTAATATTATTTCTCAAAATTTTAAAAGATTTAAAATCACTTAAAATTCTCTAGAGTTCTTATAAGTCTGTTAAAATGTTATGAATTCCTTTCAAATTCTACGAAATATCTTGAAATTCCTTACAATCAGGCAAAATCTTTTAAAAATCCTAAATAATTCTTTTAAAATTTTTCTCTGCTCTCTTAAACCAGCGAAATTTCGCTGCTTCAGATTAAGAGAGTAATTGGCTTTTGAATGACTTAAAGTTGTAAGAAGTAAAACAAATAATCATGCGCGTAGGGCGCGTATTGGTTTGTTAGTTTATCTTAAAAAAATAAGTGACGTTACCATCTATCTCGAAAATTACCAATTATTATTATTGTAAATGACTTTTAAATTTAATTGGAATTTTAAAGAGTACGAGAGATTTTAAAAGGATTTAAAAATATTTCAAGTGATTTCAATGAGTTCCAATTTTTTTTTTATTATTTATAATAATAATATTTACAATAATGAGATGTGTTTATATTTTGGAATTGAATGTTTTATTTGTAAGAATCGATTGATAAAAATTCAGGACTTTATTAAATCTTAGAAAAATACTAGTTAAACAAATATATTTAAAAATTACATATACGTTCTCTTTTTCTTAGAAGTAGAAAGCGTGTAAAATTATGTGCAGGAAACATTGTAATTGACAAGAATCATATAGTCATAGCCTTATATGTATTAGATGTTTCTGGAAATTGTACATCAATTGTTAATTACGAAAATGAAAATACATACTTAAATTAAAAAAAAAAAAAAACAATATCGGTAAAAAAATTGAAATATAAAAATAAGAAGACTTGTGTTTAATAACAACAAAACTCGAATCTAATTTTCATACCAATTTTTTTACTGCAGTTTCCTTCCTTATGTTATTAATTTTTTATTCTTGTACTTTCTTTCTACTCTTTCATTCATTCATTCAGTCAAGAAAAAGACTGATAAAAATATAATCAGTCGTGACCAACAAGGGGATTCCACCACAATTTCAATTGTGTAACTGAAGACTATCTGATTTATAATAATTTGAGTTAAATCCATTTCCCGTTCAAGAAACATTTATTACTGAAGGCAGATGTTTTATATAAAAATTTTATATTAAAAATAAGATTAATATCCTACAGAAAATTCTTTTTGAATTCTTCTTTGATATTTGAAAATGATTAAAATTATTATTTTCAAAAGTATTTCCTGACATGATTTTTTTTAAATATTGGTTTAGTATTTAAAAAAAATTGTTCACGTAACAATGAGTCGTAGACGTGAGACTGGTTTGGCGCCAGTTACCCTGGATTTGAGTGCAGCTTACTGCAGCCAATCATGAAGTGCAGCTGTACTCACGTTGTACTCATGCAGTACTCACAGTTGTACGACCTTTCTACCCAAACACCCAGAGAGGTATTACCAACCTGCCTGCTCGTAAAAACAAAAACAGGACTCGCATTCTTGTTTCGTGGATCATCCAGTCATATTACATATTATAAATATCACTGCAGAGCATCAAAACAGCTCTTACAGAACGCTTTCAATAAGAAAGATAAAAACTCGCTGTTTGAATGTAAGTCGAGTTTCAAGTATCAAATCCAGACCCGTTTCGCATTCTGCTGTTATCTCTAATGCGGAGAGCAGACACGCTCCAGAACCAGTAAAGTACCTAGAAATTTTGAAAAAGGTGTTCCGGCCTTTTTTTACTACTTTATTTTTAAGAATGCCTTGATTCAAACTCCAGATAAACCGAGAATTTTTTCTTGAAATCTTGTGGATTTCCTTTTGTTACTTTTGAACTGAAATAATTGTTAATTCTGTGGATTTAGAATTAGATCGTAGCTATAGTCGTTTTAATAAGACGAATATGGAAATCTTAAAAATTTTATTGGCTAAATTAGAAAGGAGAAGTTTTTCGTCCCGCCAGTGCCATTCGTCGGAAAAGCTGAACGAAGAGACACTCGGTTAGAATTATACAATTTTAAATTAGCAAAGACTTTGAAATTAGTATCAAAACTTGAGAAAAATAAAGAGGGTTACGAAAATCTTTGATACACTCCTGCTTTGGAACTTGGTGCTGTTTTCAGTTGGCAGGCGTGTTTTCTGCCCAGTCTTGTGTCTTGTGTGGTCTTGCGGTGGTGACGCTGACTGCGCTCACTTCTTTAGCATTAGCACTCAGTCAAGATTTGAGTTCTGACTTTCGCGTTGGTATGTAGAGCTCCTGCTCAAAATTTTGACTTTAATCACGTATCTAATGGAAAATCACTTCAAAACACATTTCCTCAAAGCTTTTAGTGCGTGAGTGTGACAGTGTTTAGTGAATTAGTGGGTGAAATTGCCGAAAGTGCTCGTAAAACGACGCGAATCGCGAAGCACTGACAGCACAACGAACCAGCCGTGTCAGCCATTGGAAAGGATATCGCGTGTTTATAGTGTCGTGGAATTTTGCTTTGTATAAAAGCGAGGCCAAGTCTGAAGTATGCTAATATCCTGATCGACTCAGATGATCTTAGAGTGCGAGGTGAGCTTCATTTTTTTAAATTTTGACAACGCCTCTACCTCCGTCGGCCGGACGACTCGGCTGCGAGATTGATTTTATGAATGCGAATTGTAAGGGGGCCTCATGGGGTGGAATCAGATGGTCAACAGTCTGGCACACCCATCGCGAACAACTTTACAACTTTCGTACAACCAACGACACGAGTTTTTTTTATAAATCAATTTCCCTCTTTATCCTAAAATTCGTATTGAAATTCCAACCACTGGAAAACAAATTACATCGTACGATGATGTACCTCAATATTGTTAAGTTCGTGCCTAGAAATGGATGATTTTCCATTCTTTTTTTGGTATATATTTACATTGTCGCCGGATAAGTTTTTTTAGTGTTGTGATTTGTAGATTATTTGAAGTTAGATGTTTTATGAAAATTGCCCTGGTGTTAAATATTGCAGCTCGTTCTTTGTACATACGAAAATAGAGAGCATCATATTGACAGATGTCAAAATTTTAAAATATTTTTATCGGAAAACATTCGAATTTCCATACATTTTATTTTGACAGATAAGCAGTTACATTTCAGTGTCATTTCAGTGTTCAATAAATTCGATTGATAGTGGAATTTATTTTATAATTATTAAAAAACGGGAATTTTAATTAAATCAGCTCCATTCACTTGTAATCATCACTAGCAACGTATAACTTTCCTAAAAATTGTTATCTATAATTTAAGATTTTTGTTTCTATAATTGGGATTACATCTCTTTTTCAATATTTATTTTTAAAAAGATAATGAAAAAGTTTCTAATCAACTTAATGATTTTTTTATTGTATTTTGGTTTCTATTTTTTTTCAAAGCCACAGCGGGCTTGACTCTATTGACCAAATTGAATGAGGCGTTTAATTTTGAAAGGAGAATTTCAAAGCGTGTAAATGCGAAGGACGTTTTTCGAAGCTTCCAATTTGAAGGCCTTTTATTTTCGAAGCGTTCAAAATGGAGCTAATTCTGCTTGAAAAGCATAAAAATTCTTAGGGCGCTGATTGATTTTAATGAATACAATTTCAACACTTTCATAAAATAATTATATGTGTGGTTTAAATTGTATTTTATTTATATTTTTTTGAGGCCTCGAATTTCTACGTTAATCGGTCTTGTGTTGTTGTACATGAGATCACGAGAGAAAAAATCACAAGAGAGGAATGCCATAGCCTAGATTCCATTCAGAATTCCCTCTCGACTTTCACATTGTACACTGCACAGTTGTACACCTGTCACACCGATTTTGAACCCGCTCACTCACACCTTTAAAGGTCAATCCAAGGCACCTACCTTTTTCAGAAGTTGTTCATTTTGCACTAAATACATTTAAATAGCAAATTTATTATGCTAGATTTTGACCTAAATTTCCATTTGATTATTAAATAAACGTTAAATCAAATCATATTCCTCTTAAAAATAATATTTTGATAAGAGATTGGTTTAATATCATAATATATTTTTAATTAAAAAAAATTTTGTTAGGAATTTCTGGAGTTAAATCAAATTAGACGGTAAATGATTGAAAAATTGTGATACGGATTTTCCAGCAGTTTACATTGGCGAAACGTTATCACCAGTGGGTCTTATCTATTCGTGCTCGTGCGGATTATGCTTTGAACCAATGAAGACATTTCATATTGCGTTCGTTCTGGGATAAAAAATAGCACGTATTTACATTCGAAAAAGTCGTACGTGTTCTACTATACAAACATTCTACTTTTGCTCTATGAATCCTGAGAAATGAGAAAAGAAATACGTGTTCTGCTTCACACGATTGAGACGAGGGAAATAGTTTTCAAAGTGTAGTTCCTGTTTCTCTTAACTAAGCGTGATTTATTTTCTTTTTATTCGTTCAGTGAATTTTCTTGTCTTTATTTATTTGATAGTGTTTGTTTTTGATATTTCGTAATATTATAGTCGTAACAAAACCTGAGAATAGTACGACTATTGTGTTTGTTGTATTGAGTATGTAGTAGTGTAGTATAATATTATATTTTCATTTTTTATTATGAAGTGTCTATATTCATTTAGCTTTTCTGACGATTATCATCTCTTCAAGTTTAAGTAATTATGCAATTAAAAATAATCATGTATGTAAAGTCATAATTACACAAAAGAATTTGTTTAAACAAAATGTAATTTTCAACGATTCAAAAATGTCATTCTTCCGAGTTTGCTAATAAAGGCCAATTTAAGCTTTATCATTGTACAATTATTGAATAACTTTCATGACGTTTCTCAATCGTTCGTTCTGTAATTCTCCTCATGGCCTTTTTTATGTAGATGATAAGTGAGATTAGATAAAATCTTATTAAAATGTGATTATTATACTTGCAGTTAATTTTATGGGTAGTTTCAAAAATTGGAAACTGAATTTATCTTATTATCCACGAGTGTATTCACATTATTCAACATTATTATCTAATTATTTAATTTCGCTCGGAAAATTTTTTTACATAACTTCGATTGTTACGTAAAACAACAAAAGATAAAAAAATTATTGTGAAAATTAAAACAGTTTGCAAGTTGATTACACTACATCCGTTCCTTCACCCCTCGTTAAACTCTTCCAAATAAACATTTCTACCAGCAAGCCTCTTCTTAAAGCTTAAAACTCTCAAAATAAACTCCAGACTCAGAATTAAACTGGATTATAAAAAGAAAAAGTTCAAGAAACTAGAACAGTTTTGTATCGAGTTACACACACATATATATATCCAGTTATATATATATGCATAAAATGTTGTTCATCATTTATTTTTTAGATATAAAATAAAATATTAAAAGTTCCAGAAATTTGCCCACATTCTCTATTGTTCTGAGATAATTAATGTTGTGAATTTATGACTATGCATACTTCGGAGTTATAAATGCTTTTTCCTAACAACAACGCAAAAAGATAGTATATCATCAGTCTCTACTTTCAAAATGAGGCTATATTGCACTGTCAGATTCTTGTGTTAACTACAAAGAAGTGATGATTTCATAACGTTGAATAATCATATTATAAAGGTCATGACCCCTTGAAGAAGCTAGCAAGTTTATCAAATCAAGCTTGAATTCTTTCTTAATTAATCCGATTAAAGTATCTATTTGAAGATCTTTCGATTAATTTTTTTTTAGTTTTAATAACTCTTTGAAATATATTTTTTTTCTATATATAGAAATACGAATAAAAATATTATGATTTTTCCAGGTAACATGTTCATCATGAGCAGCAGATGACTGTTAGCCGAGCTAGTGCTCAGTTGACTTTAATATGAGCAAAGTAATAGCTGTCCCAGTGTCCGATGCAGGACAAAATCGTCAAGAAAGTCTGGCACATATCAAAAGGAACAAATTAGCCAGCTGCAATGTTCCCCTCGTACATGGCAGACCAAGTCCTCCGGCAAATATCCGGAACAGGCTAACAACTCATCAACGAAACCATAGCTTGGATTTTAGGTACTTGATCCATTTTTTAAGTATTTTTAAACTTTTTTGGTAGCCACTCACATCGCAGAAAAAATCCAGGTATTTCTCAGTTTTTAAATATTTTCTTGGTCATCAAATATTCCAATTAATCAATTAAATATACAATATTAACAATTTAAGAATTAATCCAAGATAAAGAAAGAGATATCAGTTCTAAGAGAATCAGACCTTCAATTTGAAAATATCTAGCAACGATCAATATTAATTGTATCTAAAACTTTTTATCGGTATTTATCAGTTGTGGGTATAATGGCTTAGTAAATATTATCGAGAATTGGACACTTGTATAACTCTTTCAAGAATTGACAAATTCAGTTCTTTCATGATTTGTTATTTTCAAGGATAAAAAACAGTAAACAGTCATCAGATAGTGATTCATTAGTTAAAAGTTATAGGTCCCATTTTTTATTTACTTTTCTCTATTAGAAACTTTAAAATCATTTTCAAGATACAATAACTAAATTGCCTTCAGTTTAAAGTTTATTAATTAAAAAATTAGGTCGTATTTAATTTTTCTTGAAAAGGAATTCTCTTGTTTAATATTCTCTCTAGGTTATGGAGACAAAATTTTAGGTCAAACAATTAAAAACTTGAATATCAGAGTTACTTTAAATCAGGGAAGTTCGTATAAAAAAGTTTTCTGTATCGTATAATTGAACAGCATTAATTTAAATATAATCAAGTCTTTCTTTCTTTTTATTAATTCAGCTGCTTTATTCATCCATAGTTATTAGAAACTAACTTATTTAGCTATAGTCTTACTAAGTTACTATCTTTAAAATTAAATCTAAATGTCGTTTCTATTTTTTTTTAGATCCATGGGTATCCTCTTGCCACCCGTTCCTCAGGCGAACGTCACCTTAACTCTGCATCACAGAAACCGAAGCTTGGATTCGGCTCTACAACGAATACCTGAAGTGGACGTGACTCCGAGTCCTGAATGCGAAACGAGTCCGACCCCAGCAACGAAAACTGCTTCCTCGAACAAGTCACGATGCCGGGAGCGAGAGGACCTCGCAAGTCTAGGATCCGATGATTCCGGGATTCTATGTGGTTCCGACAGCGGTTCCAGCGACACGGCGAACACCACCACTAGGGAGTCAAGTGTGGATCATCTTCACAGTCGCGAGAGTCTGGACTCGTCACTCTCCCATGGTGGCGATATAGACGCGATCGACGTTGTCGACGGCGACGGTAGTGTCATGTCTGTCTCTCCTGTTGAAATTGGACTCTCTGACGATCTGATAATGAAGGGTTTTCGGAACAGTGACTGTGCTCCCGATGAAGTCGCGAGTAGAGATCGAGTGACCAGTGAGTTGCCGAATGGCAAGTGTACTCCCAAAGAACTGCAAACTTGTGACTACATTGCCAAAGAACTGCGGGACAGTCAAACCGAGAGCAAGGACTTTCAAATTCAACCTGCGATCGTTGTGCAAAATGAGTTGGCAGGAGCTGCCATGACCTTGTGCTGTGGCACGGGGCAACCTGAGGAAGAATCAGTGCAGGAACAGCCTAAACTTCAGAGGCAAGAGACTGCTCAGCCCAAACCGACCGAAGGATGTCTTCTTAGGTTATTCGAAAGCCAAGTTTTCGACATGTCTATGGCGATTTCTTACCTGTTTAACTCTAAAGAACCTGGAGTCCAAAGTTACTTAGGTGAGATTACTTTATATTTTTCTAACTTAGAAAACTTTAAACATTTAATAATTTACCATTTAAGGGCATGTGTTAGTTACCATATGAGCAAGTTTAAATAACCCAGGTTTTTTTCTACAATTTTTACATTTTCAAAAAAAGTTTAGATAACATCCGTCCATGTTCACATTCTTGACGGATGTTGACTATAATTTTTTTGAAAATGTAAAAATTGTAGAAAAAAACCGGGGTTATCTAAATTTGCTCATATGGTAAGTATCACATGCCCTTAAAGTTTTGTTTTAATTAAAAGTTTTTAAATTGATTCACTAAAAATTTTATAATTTATTATCAGAATCCTTAAAAATTATTATACGCTAAAAATTAAATACATAATTTCTGATTAAAAATTTATAAATTAAACAACCTCGTAAAAGTGAGATTGAACAATTTTATTTAAAATTTAAAGTCTTAGTGGCAGATTTAATGAATAGAGCGATTTTAGATGCATTATACTCATCCTATTGAACTTTGATAGTTTTAATTTGTCAAAAAATCAGTTTTTTTATTGCAAGTAATTTTATAATAATAGTAAAAAGATATTTATAAGCTATGAAACACTTATCGATCATATTGTTTTTTATCCATCAAGGTCATCTATGATTATATGCATTTTTAGTAAACAGTATACGCTGGACGACAAATTACTAGTTCGACAGTTTGCATTTTATACAAGTTCCATTTAAATTTAATGCAATTCAGTGTTGGAACATTGTTGTTATTTGATAAATTATCATGCAACGTTCTAAAATTCCAAATATAATTTGTATTTTCATTTATAATTCAATCAATACTGTGATCTGAATATCAATTTATACAGAAATTTCGTTAATTAACGAGCATTTTGTGAATTTAAAAATTGTAAGGATATTTCTGGAATCAAAAACGTAAACGAAATAAACTTAATCTAAAAACGAGACAGACTGTTTATGCCAATAAAAAATGTCTTCATGGTCGACACTTTTTCTAGCTTCGTTTTAAAATCCAAGGACATTCTGCATTTGAATCACTTATAATTTAATTTATACATTTCAAATTATTACTAATTGTGAACAATTTACTTGATAATTATTCAGTAAAATTACCTACAAAAGATATAATTTCCCAACTGCATTTCGCCCTACAATTTTCCAAGAACATGTTGTTCTTTTGTCTTTTATAAATAGAAGGTGAGCCAAATTAAATCCCGATTTTCAATAAGAGATAACACGTAATTAAATATCTTGAATTAAAATTACAACTTGAATCCACAATTGTTATGCATCATTTCCTTGAAAGTATTTCAATTAAACTCGCAATTTGCATCTCGAGTATTTAGAACGTAGAATTACTTGTAGAAATGCTTAGTAACTTCTGAGTAACGTATCTCCTTAAACTTTCAGGTAACAAGTTGTTTAGCTTCCCAGACAATGATGTGGATTTCTATTTGCCGCAACTGGTTTTAATGTATATACAATTATACGATGTTACCGAAGTCCTTTATCCATATCTCGTCCATAGGTAAGTTCTATGTGTTAATTTTTGTCATTCTTGCACAATCTCAGTACTAAAGACTCTAAAAAGTTTAAAGGCTCTAAAGAGAAGAGACTTTATTTTAGAAAGTGGGTCCCTCATTGAAACAAGCCGTTACCTTGCTATTTTTCAGATGTAGGCAGTCGGCAGATTTTTCTTTAAAATGTGCCTGGTTATTGGATGCATATAGTTCCGACGCTCATCTACCATCAAAAAAGAAGTCTCACGGGACCAAGCTCAAAAATCTGATACTCTCAGATGAACTAAGGTAATATTTGCATTTTTTTAAATTTACTTGATACCCTACTTAAGTATTTATATCACACATTGTAACTTTTCTAAAATAGGTAACGCGTTATTTTTACATTCTTTTATATTTTTTTTTAACTTTAACGTTGCACTTTATATTCTTTTTTCCTGTTTTATAGAATTGTTTTAGTTATACGAACTTTCAATTCCAGGCCAAAGGGAATGCGAAAGCATCGCGCATCGGGTTTGCAAGTTCCCCTTCCACCGCCTTTGCCTTCTGCTCAATGTATAACTTCTCCTAATAAAAAAACCCACCAAAGATCTCAGTCTGATGCCACTGGACTCTTTCAAACTCTTCGTCGTAGCCATTCCGGTAAGTGATAAATTAAAAAAGGAACTAGAATTAGATGAGTTCTAAAATAATGTTTACATACTTTCAAAAATATTTTTTCGGTTTCTTATTAATGTCAGTTTTCTATTTTTATTAAAGGAGTAATAAGTAAAGTAAGCCTTGGCGACCTTAGTTCTGGTCGGGCGTTTGATAATGGATGTACCTGTTTTGATTCCTGCCAAGGAGTAGTAAATGACTTACGAGGACAGAAGACTGACTGCTTCTGTAACGTGAGTTTAAATAAATTTCTAATTACTTTTTATTCTGTTTCTGTTACTCTTCTAATTACTAATTTTATGTACTTATATTTACCCTTCAGGCACCCCGATTAGCTCCCGAGTTGGAATTCATTCAGGCGTTAATCTCGATCGGAAAATTACTTGGAACCATTCCTACCAAGGAAAGTAAAACTGTTCAACTCGTTGCAGAACTCAATACTCTCAACTTGAATCTCCCGGCAAGAGTCTGGCTACCTTTGCACAGCACAGTTCCTCATCACATTGTCAGAGTTCCTCCGCAATATGCAGCAGTTCTCAATAGTAAAGATAAGGTACGAATTCACGTTTTATTAAATTTCAAATGTTTATAAATATATTCCTACAATAATTCTAATATTATAAGCATATTTCTCATTTAAAAAATTGGATTTATTCTGATTGCAGGCTCCTTATATAATTTATGTCGAGGTCCTGGAAGTGGAGGATCTTTACACTTCGCCTGTGCCAACTAAAATTATGGGTAGTTCGTTACGACATACAAAATCAGAGGAAAACTTGACAGGTGGCGAACAGTCTAGCTCCTCCAATCCATCCAACCTTCCAAACATGGAGAGCCAACATACCACGCCCTCGTCTGTAGTGAGGCAAACTCCAGTCAAAAGCTCTTCTGCTTATCCTTTAAAAAGTTCTGATATCGCATTTAATTTCCCTGATGACGATCCCAGCGATTGCTGGAGTCAAGAGGATGACGAAATCACGCAACAGGTACATTTATAATTTTCAATATTACAAATTTTGTATTTTCTATTTGAATTTCTAACTTAAATTTATTATTCAATCAATATTTTTGCAGTATTTACAACTTCACAAGCCGAGAGATAGAGACACGATTTCGCAGCTGAGTCAGGAATCTTCTGACAGCCGAGAGCCGATCTTCATCCCTGGAGATATAAAAAGGCGACTGAGCGAAATGGCCGCGACTCCCAAAACGACCTTTAATCACGATCCAGAGGATCCTTCGGCAGCGGTTCTTAAGGAACCCTGGGAGTTGAAACAAAAACGCATAAGGACTTCCAGTCCTTATGGCCATTTAGCTTCCTGGCGGTTGCTCCCCGTTATTGTAAAATGCGGCGACGATCTTAGGCAAGAACTTCTTGCATCACAGCTTTTGTCAATGCTCTCGAAAGTATGGCAGGACGAACATGTACCTCTTTGGCTAAGACCCTACAAGTAAGTTTTTTCAAATTAACTGGATAAATTATATCTTTATTATAAAATGATAAAGCTTATTAGCGCCTGGAAAGAATTTACCAATAATAATAACTACATTAATTAATTTATCCTTTTCAGGATACTGTGTCTTTCAAACGACAGTGGATTGATTGAGCCAATTCTCAATACAGTCTCCTTGCACCAGGTGAAAAAACATTGTCAGCTGACGCTCTTGCAATATTTCGAACGCGAATTCGGTCCCGCCGATTCAGATGGATTTCGAATCGCTCAGAAGAAATTTGTACAGAGTTGTGCCGCCTACTGTCTTGTCTGTTATCTGATTCAAGTTAAGGACAGGCACAATGGCAATATTTTGCTTCACACCGATGGACATCTAATCCACATCGACTTTGGTTTCATCCTCTCGACATCACCAAGGAATCTAGGATTCGAAACGAGTCCCTTCAAATTGACGCCCGAATTCGTTGAAGTCATGGGTGGAAATAATTCGCAGATGTTCCAAGAATTTAAGTTGCTTATTCTTCAGGGCCTGATTGCAGCTAGAAAACATATGGACAAGATTGTTAATCTTGTTGAAATCATGCTCTCCGGTTTGTTTAATTTTTAATGCTTAAAATGAAGTTGTTTGACTTTCAGATTTTCATGTTAAGTTTGAATTTTTTTTACAGGATCCCAGCTTCCATGTTTCCGCAGCGGTGGCGCAGCGACGATTCAGGGTTTGAAGAACAGATTCCACTTAACCCTGACAGAGGACCAATTACGTCGACATGTGGAAGATCTGGTGGAGGGTAGCATTCATTCCTGGTCCACAAAGCTCTATGATCGATACCAGTATTTCGCCAATGGCACACTTTAATTGAAATTTAATTTCTTTTAGATAGAAACTAATTCGTACTACAAAAGGAACAATTACCACATTCATCCTTGTCATATAAACGATATAAATTAAACCATCTAAATCTAAATTCAATAAACGTCCCTTCCGTGCTTTTGAAATACACTTCATAGCATTCCAAAATAAATGTGATTCCCAGGGAATCCGAAGATTAGATTAAGATTAAAAAAATTTAACTCAAAGTTGTCTCGTAAAGTTAAGGACAAAAAAAACGAATGTGTTCATATCGGAATGCTTTTCGTAATTGTGATTGAAAATTCGATATCTTAATGGAAACTGATTTAACAAATTCTTATGAGTTTTGAATCAGAATTGTAGATAAAAGTACTTCTTTTAGATTGAAGAAATTAAAAAATTTATTTGGTTTTTTTTAAAAACAATCGTTTTAAATGCTTTTTTCAATTATTAAATAATCGTGGTATGTATAGTTTTGTATGCATGGAGATAAGAGTGGATTAATGAAGCGTTTAATCGCCGACTGAACATTGGATTGCTATGTTGTTGTAGTTTCTAATAATGTAATTCGTTAAAGGTGCCTTATTTATGTAGAAAATGGTGGAAAATCAAATTTTGAAGAATGCGGTGGCTCATCGAATATGTCGACGTTCCGAGCAGGACAATCTGTAATTTGTAAATATATATACGCTACTCAGAAACGAAATTTCCTTTTTTCGTTGAATAGATAGATTTCAGTAATTTAATGTAAAACCGAAGACAAATAGAGTCTTTAAGTTAAGTCATAAGACCCTAAAGTCGAGGTGAAACAGGAAAGAAAATCTGGACTCGAAAAGGGAGCCGAATACTCAAAATATTTCCTACTTTATATATACTATCGTAAGTCTGTATTCGAAAGTTGCAAGTTTTTATATTATATGTTCGTCTTTTCTAGCTGTAAAGAAGAGCAAGTGCATCAGTACGCGAGTAAGACGATTATAATTAATTATTTCACGGTATTATGCATTACGTGTTTATCGTTTTTTTAGTAAGTAAATTATCAGGAGGTGTTGTACATATGCTGAAAATTGATTGTCTAGTGAATGTGCAAAAGAACTCAAAGTAATCGCGAAGCCCAGGCAAAAGACCTGGACTGTCCGACTTCCAAGTGTCTTATTCCTCTCCTACCATAACCGTCTCACGAGCTATAATAACTTTAAATATTTAATAAAGATAAATCATAAATAAATGTATTGTGAAAATTTATTATTTTTTTTAAAAGTGAAATTTCGTTCCTCTTATGACGGAAATAGTTTTTAAAGTTAAAAATTTCTGCCTATTGTAATAGAAAATTGTTTAGAAAGTCAAGATTTTTTCCTTCTATTATGAAAAAAACTCGCAAAATTTGACTAATATGTAAATCTTTTTTAAAGACGAGACAATTGGGTGGAATTAGGTTCTTGGCTGTTTAAAAAAAATTAATACAAATCGTTGAGAATAAGCGTTGGATGATTGACGAAAAGATCCATTGTTGACACGCTGCAACCAGAGTTGTATACTTTTACTTTTGTGAATAATTTAGCTTTTCATAATTGACAAATGTATCTTTTAAACTTGGAGAAAAGCCTAGAATTCTTTCAAAATACATAGAGCCGATAGAGAAAGAAAGGAATTCGAAGCTGGAATCAAATTTTAAAATCTAATACAACTCTGGAGTAAGGATATCGTGATATGATATATATGATATCGAGCGTGATATCTGTAAATAGTAAATAATTGAGGAAATAAGATTTTATCTGAGAAGTTGATACTGCTTTCCATGTTTATAAAATGTTAGTTTATGAATCTTTTGTAACTACGAGGTAAAAAAGCATCGGAAGCTTAGATGTAAGACTGGACTCAATTTTTATTTTTAATTCTTTCGTCTGCATTACGATTGTTATTAAGTCCATTTGTTACTTATCATATGAGCAAATTTAGATAATCCGAATTTTTTCCATAATTTTTACTTCAAAAAAATAATAGTGCATAGACGAAAGAACCTGAACACATACGACTGTGTACTATTTAAAAAATAAATAAATAAAAACTGAGAAAAAAACCAAGGTGATCTGAATTTGCTCATATGGTAATTACCACATGCCCTTAATATGTGATAATTACCGAATTCGTTCATTCCGGTTTTATTTTATTAGCTTTCGATAATGGGAGTATGAAAGTGTAATCATTTGAAAAAGCTTGTAGAATAGCTTTGTATCGGTAAAATAAACCATAACGTATACCAAAATTATTAATCTTGTGTCTTTTATTAATTTCAAGTTTCAGTTATTTATTTTTCTTTAAGTCGGTTAAGATAATATGGCTTATATGGTAATCAACACGTACCCTTAATAATCTTTCAAAGATTTAAAAGATTTGAAAGTACAATCAAAATGTTTCTTATGTGAACATAAAGGGTTTTATTTAATATTCACAGTTACATCATACACATACATGATGTAGATCTCCATACTCAAATAGAAAACTTAGATTTTCCAAACATTGATTTATAATAACGAGGATGACATTGTCTTTACAATATTACGAAAAATGTATTCAACGCATCTTATATATCACAATAAATAGAAAGCTAGAAAGAAACAAATCATTTAAGACATGGATTAAATAATTAGATTATTTTCCCTGATGAAATCGCCACACCGGAAACTTTACATTAGATTTACATTATTTAGACATACATATTTAGATTTACTTTACATCTTTTTTTTTTTTAAATGGTCTGTACCAAATTATGTTCTAAAATTTTAAATCGATGGCGGAATATTTGATACATTCCTAAAAATAAATAAATTCCCAATAATAAATATCACATAGAAATTCGAACCTAATCAAAGAGTCATAACTTAGTGAGCTGTTGCAAAAAATTGTCCGGCAAGATCGTCTCCAATTTTTCAATAATGTAATGAAGTGGAAGAGAGAGCCAGGCTAACACAGCTCGGGCGACAACACCCATTAAATCAGGGTATTGATGCGTAAGAAGCGCGACAAGTGCTGTAAAGGAGCACAGGCCTGCGGTAAATAAAATAAAAAATGGCAACTCTTTTTTTGGATAAACACTGACGTCGTGAAACACTGGCAGAAGTTCGCGATCGGCACACTCAGTGCAAGTCGGATAGGGATAAAATAAATGTCCTCTTTCGAGCGGATAGGGTAGCATCCTAAAAGTTCCTTCCCAGGTGCAATACAGCAGATTCAGGGCTCCTTCCATTTGTTTCCAGTGTGACAAGTGGAAAAATGCATAAGCAATTGCTTCCGAATCTCCTCGTTTCAAGACATGCTCTGGTGGCAGAATCAGAGGCTTCATTTCCAAAAGATACTTTGGAACATGAGGATTAAATTCCACTGCTCTATAAATCAAATATAAAGTTTTAATTATTGTTATTAAACCAATTTGAATACTTATCGTAGTCTATCTTTATACCTGTGAATTGCTTCAACTGCCGACATTTCAGCAGTCGTTAATCCCCTTTTACTTGCGATATCAGGCGAAAATTTATCAGCAACTAATCTAGCTTTTAACAGTGCAGCTGTGTAGCAAATCGTCGCAGATTTTGGTAAACTGATATCGTCATATTTAGCCAAAACAGCCTGGACATCAGCATAAGCTTGCATCTCAAGCAGCGCCTCTATTAAATTCTCATGTATATTTAAAACGTTCATAATCGGTGGAACTTCTTTTGTAAGATCTCTAAACATCTTCACAGCCTCTTTTAATTTTCCCAACTTCCTTGCACACATAGCGAGCCTTCGTTTTATGTAGATCAAAACGTTTGTATCTCGCCTGTGAATAGCTTCAGCTATCGAACCCTGGTGCTGAGTATTTTGAGATTTTCGGTAATTATTTTCTGCAACTTTTAGCGCCTGCTTTAGAATTTTCTCTGCCTCGAGAATAGAGGTAGCTTCCTCCTCTGCCAGGAGAATATAAGCTGATGCACAGTCGGGATTGTGCTCGAGCGCTGTGTGTGCAGCTTTGATTCGAACCATTGGATTTCGTTCTCTCCAAGCAGTTTGCATGATTTCGTATTCAGCATTGCCGTTATCTCCTTCACAGGTAAAAAAGGTTTGATGATCCTGGGCTGAAAGATTCATATCGTAGTAGGTTAAAGGCTCCTTATTGGTTGCCCAGTAAAACCTTTGATATTCTGCTCCTCGAAAAAGGTTTATAGGGTTCCTCCATACTTTGCATTCAGGTACGTTTTGTTGGTTCGATGAATTTATACTGCTTATGCTGAAAGTGGATACTTTTGTTGTACTCTTGAGTTCCAGCAGTCAATTTAAGTAGAAGTAAAAAATAGATATTCTACAAACCTAGAATTGTTGCCTTCTGTCGAAGTATCTCCACCCCCAATCCAGGGCGATATGTGATTTAAAGAAACTTGCTCGATAAAAGATGTTCCATATTTTCTAAAATACCACCACTCAAAAATCAAAATTAGTCCAGAAATTAAGGATGATGTTCCGGTGAGAGCGACGTAAAATTTTGGGGTTAAAGTGCTCAGGAACATTGTAGAGTCCCACATACTTGTAAATAAAAGTGCCATTTATTTATTTTTAATATTGGTACCTTCAAACAACACTTACATATATTATTAATGTTATCAATCTATAGCGAGTTCAATTCATCAAACAGTACAATTTGCCCTGTTTTCTCCTTTTGTTATGATTTTTCACGATCCTTTTACATAGGTCACTTTGATTGGTTTTTCTCAATACAACGTAATTATATGTATATTACATACATTTCACCCATTTTTCCACAATTTTCTCATATTACTAAACGCATTTTTTTGCCGGATTTGCACGAAAACACTGGAAAACACTGAAAAACTATAACCACTGCTGCCACCTGCCACTGACAGTTGCGAATGGTTGTGAAATTAATGGTCGATAAGGTTGCGAACTTTACAAGGTAAGACCAGCTGAAGGTACATACATATACATATAT